>MEHQ01004154.1:96296-132111 GCA_008828725.1 Saccharina japonica
GGGGGGGGGGGGGGGGGCAGGTTGAAGGCGGAACATGTTTTTTCAAGTACACTTCGGAATTGCAGTCCTGGTTGGTGAAAACCCAACGTGCCCCGTCCCGGCATTGTAGGGATGCGGGTCTATGGTCATACGACTACGGCCGTGCACGACATGAGTCCTGGTTGGTGAAAACCCAACGTGCCCCGTCCCGGCATTGTAGGGATGCAAGGGTCTATGGTCATACGACTACGGCCGTGCACGACATGAGTCCTGGTTGGTGAAAACCCAACGTGCCCCGTCCCGGCATTGTAGGGATGCGGGGGTCTATGGTCATACGACTACGCCGTGCACGACATGAGTAGTAGTAGTAGTAGTAGTAGTAGTAGTAGTAGTAGTAGTGGTGGTAGTAGTAGTAGTAGTAGTAGTAGTAGTAGTAGTAGTAGTAGTAGTAGTAGTAGTAGTAGTAGTAGTAGTAGTAGTAGTAGTAGTAGTAGTATTTTGTGCTCCCCCGTATAATAGTAACTAGTCGGCGACGTCTGTGTCAGCCGACTCGCAGCCCTAAGAATCAACGACCAGTCGTGGACCAGTCACGGGCCAGTCACCGACCAGTCATCGACCAGTTAACGACCAGTCAACGACCAGTCACCGACCAGTTAACGACCAGCCACCGACCAGTCACCGATCGGTTAACGACCAGTCACCGACCAGTCACCGACCAGTTAACGACCAGTCACCGACCAGTCACCGATCGGTTAACGACCAGTCACCGACCAGTCACGCACCAGTCATCGACCAGTCACCAATCACTCACCGACCAGTCACCAACCACTCACCGACCAACTGCCGACCACTCACCGACCACTCGCCGGCCAGCCACCGACCAATCACGAACCAGTCACCGACCAGTTACCGACCAAGTCGCCGACCGGACCCCACCAACAGGTTCACCCCGGGGGAACAAAGGTGCTCGTAGGAGGAGGAGGAGGAGGCTGCTGTTTGACCCCCCTTTCGCTGACCCCCCCTGACCACCCCCCTTCACTAAATAAAACCATTGCGGGGGGACCACAGTAAGTAAACAGGACCTAAGCTAGACACGCAAAAAAAAAACTACCTGTGGTATGTATTTACCTAGTGCTACTATTACGGGGTGGGCTAATGTAGTAAATAGGACCTACGTTACACACAAAAACCTATATATTTACCTACTTTTACTAACAATATGTGGTACTTTTACTAACAATATGTGGTCCTATTTACTATGGTCCTCCGTAATATTAATAACAATATTTGGTGCCATAGGGGACCGACGGTAGGTCCACAAAAACCGATATACTTACTTATTTTTACTGACAATATGTGGTCCTATTTACTGCTGTGATCCCCCGTAATGACAATATTGGGTCCCTGTTTACTATGGTTCCCCGTGATAGTACGCGGGGGAAGGAACATAGATGAGTAATCACGACCGAACCAAAACACGGGGCCTAAACATTGGAGGGATTTTTGGTTCTTGGGCTCCATACGAGTGGGTTCTGACTTGCTGCTGTGGTCCCTCCGTGCTGGTATATTATGAATATCATTCCGTTTTACTACTGTAAAAAAAAAATGCTTCCTCGTATCCATTTAGAACTGAAAAACTCATCCCACACTAATTTCAAGTATTTTTTCCCGCCAAATACGTGGCACCAGGTTCTTACGGGACCAACGGTCAATTGCAACGGTAGAGAAAAAAAATCGTACTGGTATGTATTTAATAGAGCAGTGGCCAAAATCGGGTATACCCGATGGTTTTGTGGCCAAGACAGGGTACCATTGTATTTTAGTGACCGCGACGACCCCAGGGCGCCATCTCATTGGCCAGCGCAGGCCACCACCCGACGCTGGCCGCAACACCATCGGGTATACCCGATTTTTTGGCTACTCACCCCCCAAGAGGTACCCGATAATTGTACCCACCTACCCGAAAATGGCCGGGCTGTTCGACCACCACGGCTCAACAGCCCACCACGCACCAGACGACGATTACTACGTACCACGCACCTGCGTACCAGGTACGTATCACGACGTATTACGACGTATCCAGTCGAGTTCCGGCCGAGTCCCAACCTGTTACCGACGGATCCATCTGCTCTACGAGCTACTATATTACTGCTGCTGTGCTGTGCGGTGGCTGGTGGCTGGTGGCTCGTCGAGGAGGGAGAGAAAGAGCGGTGCTTTTTGGGTGGGAGAGGGAGCGAATCAACTACTACTACTGGTGTGCCGTAATGAGGTGGCTTTTGGTTGGGAGAGGGAGAGATAGCACTGTGAACCAACCACTACGGCTGGGCCGTGTTTTGAACCACTACTGCTGTGCCGTGTTTCGAAGTGGCACCACTACTGCTGTGCAGTGTTTCGAGGTGGCAAGTTTGGTTGGGTGTGAGAGGCTGCGCGAATCAACCAAATCATGGATACTTGTCGAGCAGATGGATGGATATCTATCAAGCAGATGGTTCCGTCGGTAACAGGACTGGCTGGGGGCATGGATTTCGATGAAATTAGTCGTAATCGTCGTCTGGTGCGTGGTGGGCTGTTGGGCCGTGGTGGTCGAACAGCCCGGCCATTTTCGGGTAGGTAGGTACAATTATCGGGTACCTCTTGGGGGGTGAGTAGCCAAAATCGGGTATACCCGATGTGTTTGTGGCCAGCGTCGGGTGGTGGCCTGCGCTGGCCAATGAGATGTCCCCTGGGGTCGTCGCGGTCACTAAAATACAATGGTACCCTGTCTTGGCCACAAACCCATCGGGTATACCCGATTTTGGCCACTGCTCTATTTAATATTTCCCTATTTTTACTATTAAGCAATGTGTGGTCCCCTTTTTACTAGTATTTACTGTGGTCCCCCGAAATAGTGTACGTCCAAGTATAGTGTGTGCCCAAAAACCGTGGGTGTATTGGCAAAGGGGTTTCCAAAGGAGGCCTTTGACACGTTCCACAAAAATAACGGTCTCCAAATTATAGCATGTTTTCCCGGGGACCGGGCTTTTGCCATCAATCCGAAACGGCTGGCTCTTTTCTTGGTAAGCCGATCCATCCAACGACCCACACCCGAGAGAAAGTGTCATCGTATATACGAAGGGTGTCAAGGGGCGGAAATGGTCGGATGTTTCCGCTCCTTTGTACCGTACCGCCACATTCACGTGGAAACCCACGAAACCGGGGTACCGGACCAATACAGGTGCCGCCGACTTGTGTGACTCGTTTGTGTTGTCTCTGTTTGTGATCGCGGGCTAGACTTGACTGAAATTTACTGATAATGTAGTCTTATACGATCATCACAGAAAATCACCGTCATGATCGGCATAATGATCGTCATCATTATTCCCATTATCATCATCATCATCGTCATCATCATCATCATCATCATCATCATCATCATCATCATCATCATCATCACCATCACCATCACCATCACCATCACCATCACCATCATCACCATCATGTGGCTATGCACGAATATTCCGCCCGTTAAGGAAGTCTTACCTCTGTCCTTTTCCCGTCTCCTCCTACCGCAAGACACCTATCCCGCGGCCGGAGTCGAAATAGCCTCCACCTTCGAGTAAGCCACCGGCCGTAGAAGGCGCTCTTCACGCTGCCGTCCGTGTCCGCTGCCTGCCTGGCTCGGCTGCTGCTGCTGCTGCTGCTGCTGCTGCTGCTGCTGCTGCTGCTGCTGCTGCTGCTGCTGCTGCTGCTGCTGCTGCTCCTGCTGCTGCTCCTGCTGCTGCTGTTTTTGCTGCTGCTGCTGCTGCTGCTGCTGCTGCGGCTCCTGGTCCCGTTCCTGTTGTGTCTGCAGCAGCTGCAGTGCCGTATGGGGCGGGTTACCGGTTGTCAGGGAGAACGCTGCCGACTCGTAGACCCTCGGTGTGCGTGTGGATGCCTCATCGCAGCCGTCCGTTTCGTCTATCCACAGCGGGCGGAGAGTTCGGGCGAGCTGGTCCTCCTGCTGATTCAGTTGTCCCCGACGAGCCCAAGAGAACAAACGTGGAGGTGGGACATCGCAATCAGGGTTGAAAGCAAATGAGTTTAGAGCCAGATTCGTGCCAAGATGGGAGCGCAGGCAGGCGCGCGTTTCCTATCGAAAAAAACACCCTGACAGAAACCGGTATGGTGCCGGAAGGTGTAAGGCCGATTATACTTGATCGGTCATAACTCTTGACTGTCGTCGTTGATTTCGGTTTTATTTTCATTTTCGTGATGCCCACGAAAAAGCGAATAAGACCCATTGTTCAATTTTTTATTTTCGATAAAAAAAATGCATAAATTGTTCAAGTGAAACCAAAAAAACTGGGAAAAAAATTGTTCTCACATTATTTTCCCTGGCAGTCATTAATCAAGTGAATGCTGGGAATATCATGGTTTGCTTTTGTTCGGCGTCATCATAAAAGGATACGGGGACGATTATGATACCATAAAATAGATGTGACATCTGGCTTTCGATATCTGCAATTTGTTTTGTCTGATTCGCCGGGGTTGTTGAGATATGACGACATTTTCCCTGGCAGTCATTAATCAAGTGAATGCTGGGAATATCATGGTTTGCTATTGTTCGGCATCATCTCATAACGACAGGGGAACGATTTTGATGCCATAAAATAGATGTGATATCTGGATTTGGATATCTTCAATTTGTTTTTGTTGATCGGCCGTGGTTGTCGAGATATGGCGATTTTGGTGCGATGAAGTGCCTTCTCGAACAATCGTAAAATATCCACTGCTCGCTTCTCCAATCGGAGCAAAAACTTTGGATAGGCTCATTCCAACGATCTTGTCAAGAGCTTTCCGACGTATATTATAGATTCACATAATTCGTATGAGAAGGCACCTATTTTAAGCGAAGTGCTTCAAAACAGCCTTACACCTTCCGGCACCATAGCACTGAGAAGCGCATATGAAGGGACCACGCATGGGGGTTACGCCGACTCAAACCCTTTCTTCGTGGGGTTGCTGCACACTACAAGCGGTTGTGTGTGGCCATGTAACAGCTGGGGTGCACAAAAACCTTCGCCCAGAAAAGAGACAAAAGCGACAATGTGACAAAGCGACAAAAGCGACGACAAGGCGACTAAACAACAAAGCGACAAAGCAATAAAGCGACACCCCGACAATGCGAGCGAGCTAGATAAGTGTGAAGGACTCACGCACCTCATCAAAGCAACCACCTCCCGCCAGCGCGGCCGTAGCAGCAGCAGTAGCAGCGGAACCACCTTTCAGCGCCCGCACTTGGTCTTCACACCCTGTGTTAGCGACACCGAAGCCTTTCCCGGCTCTTTTGCCGCTCGAGATGACGCCACCGCCGCCACCGCCGCCGCTGCCGCTGCTGACAACACCGACACCGGCACCGGTCTCTTCACTGTTGCTGTTACGCTCCCTCTTCATGGCCACGCGCGTGTCTGCGCGCTCGAAAGCCTCTTGCACGTCCGCCACCGTGGCACGGTACCGCGGCGGAGAGAAGGGCTTGCTGCCGCTGCTGCTGCTCCCGTTAAGCTGGTGCCCCCGCCCCAGGCCCCCTTCCGCTTCTGATAGCGGCGTGGACGGATCAAGAGGGGATCGAGACGCGCAAATCGTTTCCCACGTAGGTGCGCACGGCGTACCGGGGGAAATCGAGCGCCCGAGAATGTCCCCGCCCTTTACGTGAGCTGGGCGGGGGGGAGCTCCGGTGGATGAGCCGTCTTCCCCCGGGTACAAACGGGCTGTAGTGTTGAGCGCCCCGGGTTGATCACCCTGCCAGGGAAGGAAGCATCCGGATCCGTTGGAGTGTTTTAGCGTGTCGTCGTTTCGGCCGAGGGGACCGACGGCCCGACCGACGTTACCGCCGCCGCCGCGGCCGCCGCCGCCACCGCCGCTACCGTTGCCGCCTCTACCGCAGGCCCTACCTCCCCCCCTGGCCGCCATGAAATCGCTTGCAGCATCGCGGAACTTTCGCTCTTGGGCATCTGTACTCGCCGCCGCTAACCCCACGGCTTGAGCGGTCAACGCAACCACCGCCGTCCGTACCGCCTCGGGCACGGGGGCTCCAACCCCCGCCCCCGAACTGTACACCTCCAAGTCGTCGCCGGAAGACGATATTCCGTAGGCGGCGATGCTAGCGCCGCTGTGCTCGTTAATTGTGCCGGTTACCGACCCCACTCCAACCAGCGGAGATACCTGCCTCGCGTTCGACCCCACCCTACAGTCTCCGCGGCCGCCGCCATCGCCACCCCCTCCACCGCCGCCGTTGTCACGGCCGCCGCCGCCGCCGCTGCTTCTACCCCCACCTCCGCCCCCGCCCCCGAGTCTCCCACCACCGCTAGCGCTTGACTTCACAACGGCGATCGGACCACGGGCGGCATCGGCGCTGCCGACGTTCTTCCAGGATTGGTCAAGCAGGGACAGCCCCATTTCATGGTTGCAGGGAGGGGTCGCCTGGCCGAGGCTGCTTCGGCAAGTCGTCTCTCCCGCCCCCTCCGCTGCTTCTGCCGCCGCCGTTGCAGCCGCCGCATAGCTTCCATCCCTGCCCCCGTCCCCACGCGAGGCCGGGTTTCCGGAAAAGGCGTCCACGCCGACGGGCATGTGGCCCCGCGGCGACCGCTGCGATAGCGGCGGCCGGAAGGTCTTTGCCCCCTCTCTTGAGCTTGCGTTCAGGGCACCATCGGCCGTGGCGGGCGCTCTTCGTCCTGACGGATCGCCCTCGAAGCTATCACCACCACCAGCCGACGCGCTTCGCGCGAGCTCTTTCCGGAAGAACCGCCCACCCCCCTCGCCTCTTCCAGCTCCTCCTCCTCCTGCCCCCTCTTGTTGCTGTCGTCGTTGTTGTTGTTCCTGTTCTTCTCCGCCTCGGCGTTGTTGTTCGTATCGGGGCCCGTCATCGCGTGCGTCTTCGTTCCAGCGTCCCCCTCCCGCTTCCAAGCGTCCTCCTCCTCCGACGGAGATCATTCCACCCTCACTCTGCCAACGGCGGTGGTGGTGGTGGTAGTGGTGGTCGTTGCGGTGGAGCTGGTGGACACCAGCCCAGGCCGCGTCGATCGATCCCGCTGCCGCCGATCTCGCTGCCGCCGCTGCCGCTGCAGCATCTCCGTGAGGAGATGGCCGCGGCTTGTCGTCGTTACCATCGCCATCTCCGCCGCCGCCGCCGCTGCTGCGAACCAAGGCGACGCCAAGGTCAGACCGACCGACGAGGCCGCCGGCGAGACCAGATGACAAAGATGATGATGAGGATGCTGAGGCTTCGGGACGGTGAAGACCCCCTCCTCCTCCTCCTCCTCCTCCTCCTCCTCCTCCCCCTTTACCTCCACCGCCACCACCATCGCGCGTCGGGGAGGCCGTGCTCGTAGGAAGCTCGCACTTAGGGTCGTCGTCCTGGAGGCAGTACTGGGAGAGGTCGTGCTCGTCCCGCATGATCTCCAAGGAGGGGGCCTTGGGAAGACGTCTCCTCGGCTGTAATTTTTTGGATCAGAAATGGCGCGCGCGACGAAACAACAGCGGCAGATAGAGTAAGGACCCAGAAGAAGCAGCCGTCGCAACAATGGTTGCGTAGGCCGGTCGCGGAAAGGGGTGGGGGGACCGGGGCGGGGTGAGGGGATGGGAGAAGGGGGGGTGAGGGGTGGGGGGATTGCACGCCTGTCATGCATGGCCGTGATCGTACGGGAGAAGAGGCGTCCGTAGCCCGCAGCTTCAGTGGTCGAAGCATGCGCCGCGCCGCGAAAGGGTTCGAACCCCGCTTGTCTTGAGGGAGAGTACCTCCCTTTTTCTCTCTTTTCCGCAGCAAACATGCAAGTTTTTCGTAGGAGATCCCCCCTTTGCTGATGACCGCCCCCCAAACTACGAAACAAAAGGTTCCCCCACTATTGATACGACCGCCGAAAGAATTTTCGAATGCAGCTCTGCCCGGGAATATAACCAATCCCCCGCTTCGGCTCCGGCCGTTTCGGCTTTGATGAGAAATGAAATCACTCCTTGAATGGCACTATTTACGGAGGACCATAATAAATAGAACCAAATGCTGTTACAGTAGTAAAAATGGGTACTCGTAAATATATACTAAATAGAAGGACCGTGTTAATTGAATATCATTGTGCAAACAGTCCTTGTATTTAGGGACAGAGCGGTAGGTTTTTGTGTGCGCCGTAATATTGCCAAACGTTGACTATGCTTCCGGCCAGAGTGAGAGAACAAAGGTCTTGACTGTAATACCCTAGAGGTCGGCACTTCTACCGTCTCGGGAGGAAAAATTACAAACAAACAAAAAAAAAAAACACGAAAACGAAAAAGAAAACGAAAACCGGATAAACAAGGAGGCGTTATTCTCGAAAGAAGAAAAAAAAAACGGTGGAAATGAAACCCCCCAAGTTTTTTTTTGTTATTGTTTTTCAGTCGGTTTTTAACCGGTTACCGTTTCACCGGGAAAAAAAAAAAAACGGGAAAAAACGGGAAAAAACGGGAAAAAACGGATATGTATATAGCAACGTCATAGATAACAAAAGCAACGTCATATATAACAAACGTCCCTCCAAAAATATTGAAACCACAAGAAAAAAATTGCCCAAACATATTGAAAGCACATTTTTATTTTATTTTATTTTATTGGGGGGCTCTCGACGCGCCCAATAAAGCTGATCTCCTTTACGAGTACCGTACTTGCTGTCGCCTTGGACCGACATCAGTAGGCTGCAATCACGTGGTTATCGGGGCTGCGAGGCGGGGCGTTGCACAAACATTGGCGGCAGTCAGGGGGGGAGGGGGGGGGGGGGGGGCGTATGAGTACGCTGAGCGTACCACGCACCCTGCTTCTTGATCTTGCTGACGCCCGTCTTTGTCCTCTCGCTGTTTTCAACTTCCTCGGCACGCCTGTGCACGCTCCTAAAGTCCGAATAACACCGCAGTTTTTCCATTTTATGGGCCCTATCATCAAAAATGGAAAGCGAGTCGGAGGAGTGTGGGCATGCGGATGTGGGTGGGTGGGGGGGTGGGCGTAGTTACTTCATTTTCATGCATGGCCGTAGTCGTATGACCATAGACCTTCGCATCCCCACAATGCCGGGGTAGGGGGGGGGGGGGGGGGTACTAGGGGGGTTACCATGTCGTGGCACTCGGCCATAGATCCCACCGTACATGCGACGACACGTGGGGTCACCCCAGGGTTGTTGCATATGGGGTGTACTCATGTCGTGCAGGCCGTGTCGTATGACCATAGACTGACCTCGCATCCCTACAATGCCTGGGACGGAGCACGTTGGGTTTTCACCAACCAGGCAGACATTGCTTGCACCAAGCGCGAAGCGCCGTGAGGTATTGGGCGAGTCGCATGGAGGGTGAGCTGCATCCTGCTAAGAACCGCCTCTGAGGCGGACTTGCGTATGGACGACAGCCTCCAATGAATTGATTTCATTTCTGGTGTGGCCACTTTCAGAGACAGCAATGGGCATTTCTATGTATCTGCCTCGTGGGTGCCTTACCATATACCGGTACACACTACGTGAAGGAGGGGGAGGGTAAAGCGAACCGGGGGGAGCGGCAGGGGTGCGGTCATGCATAACCGTAGTCGTATGCCCATAGGGGGGGTTGTTATAAGACTTGCAGTAATTTGGGTAAGGTAATTGGTTGGACAAGTGATTTTGGAACGTCGGCCGTGCGATCCGGAGGCGGGGGACGGGGGACGGGCGACGGGGGGAGAAAAGAGGAAGAGAGGACATCAAGGAGGAGGAAGAGTTAACCCTTCTTAGAACGGCACTGCAAACACAGAAATATTCCAAGTATAATTACAAGTTCTTTGTCTCCCAAAGACGGGGTGGGTCTCCGGCCCTAACAAGGTCAAGGCGGCTCAGGGCGTTTTTTTGTTTATGCGATTTTGTTTTTATCTACTTCGGGGGGAGGGACGGGCGGGGGTGTACTCGTGTCGTGCATGCCCGTAGTCGTACATATGACCATAGACCCTTGCACCCCTACAATGCCGGGACGGAGCACGTTGGGTGTTCACCAACCAGGCAGGCATTGCTAGGGGGGGGCGCTAATGTAGTAAGAAGAACCCAGGATGGACCTGCATCCCCCCTAATGTGTGCGCAATCATGTTTGGCTCGGACTAGTATATATGTGTCCCCCGTAAATACGATATACTTTCTCTTTTTTTGTACGAGTACTGTACTGAAAAAAAACTGTCCTACACCAATGCTGAGTGTTTTCCCCCCGCCCCAAAACAAAAACGTGGGTGTTTTTGTTTTTTAATGGGGTTACGGCCGGCGGTGGAGGGAAGAACCTCGCAGAAACTGTACGTAAGCTTAGTCCGATGGTCGTTGAGTCCAATTCGGTCCGGTGTCAGCCGACAGTTTCCGGCCTTGAGGCCAACGCTGTTCCCAGGCCCCCTCGTGGCCGCGGTCGTACCCTACTCCAGCGTGCGAGTGATGTGGCGAGCCTTTTAGTAGCGCACTCTTGATTCCAACATAAATAAGTAATGTTGAGTCTAATTTCAAGAGTTTTGTTTTTTCCCCTAGAACGGAACCGGCAGGGTAAAAAGGCTACAACTCACTCTGGACGGAAATGTAAGAACCGTGTTGTCTTCATATTAGTGAAATAAATGCTCATTATATTTCCGTCCAGATAGATGGGTAGCAAAACGGCAGCTCTAGGAGTACCTTACGAGTAAATCTGCGAGTTTGATTAAAAACAAATGTTTTTTGTTTTCAGTGCTCATATTTTGCCTAATCTAGCTGTGTGTGATACTCGTGGTCCCCCGTGATGCTACAGTTTATGTATGCGAACTTCGTGAGAGATGTAGTATATATATATATATACCGAAGTATCATTTTGTCCTGAATTGTTATGGACATGTTTTATATTTCCATCTAATGCAAACGGTCCGTAAATTCGTTTTTTATTTTTATTGCGCCGTTTCCAACCCGCTTCACGGGCTTGTCGCCTTTTAACTGTGGACCCACCTGCCCTGCACCCCACGCCCCCCCGCCCCCTCCGTCTAGAAATGGTCAACCGACTACGACAAACAACAAAGGGAGTCGTACCCTCCCCCATACACACATACCCCTATCAGCGGCCTACGGCCCCTCGTATCTACCGGTCTTCCTACTCCCCTCTTTCCCTCCTCCGATTTGTTTCCCTTCGCTACGCTGTCTATGCAGTTTCGCCACATCGCTTGGTACCGCACAGTTAAGCATCCCGCCGCAATAGTATTGCGCCGCATAGTATTGCGCCGCATAGCATCGTCCGTACCGTGGGCTAGTAAGCGTGTGAAAAGCACAGCAGCACTCAATCGCAACGCCAATATTGTCGTGTGCCGTTCTGTACTGTACTGCTGTGTTGTACTACACTGTTACTGTGCTGTGCTGTATTGTGCTGTATTGCTGCACTGTGGATGTACTTGTTCTTGTGCGGTCACTACAGTTGTGCTGTACTCTATAATGTATCATATTGTTAATGTGCTGTATTGCACTGCTTATGCTGCACTGCTGTTACTCTACTGTTGCTGTGTTGCTACTGTACTGCATTCTACTCTCTACGGTGCTGCTACTGTGTTGTATTGTGCTTTACTGCGCTGCGCTGTTGCCGTACTTCTTCTGTGTATGCTGCCACTGTGCTGTTACTGCCGTACTCTCTGTCACTGCCCTGCCACGCTGTACTGTACTGTTACTGTTTCCGCACTGTTACTTCACTGTTACCGCACTGTTGCTGCACTGTTACTGCACAGTTGCTGCACTGTTACCGCACTGTTACTGCACTGTTACCGCACGGTTACTGCACTGCTACTGCACTGTTACCGCACTGTTACTGTGATGTTACTGTATAGTTGCCGCACTGCTTCTGCACTGTTACCGTGCTGTTACCGTACTGTTACCGTACTGTTACTCCACTGTTTCCACACGATTACCGTACTGTTACCGTACTGTTACCGTACTGTTACCGTACTGTTACCGTACTGTTACTCCACTGTTACCGCACTGTTAATCCACTGTTGCCACACGGGTACCGTGCTGTTACCGTACTGTTACTCCACCGTTGCCGCACGGTTACCGTACTGTTACCGCAGTGTCACTCCACTGTTACCGCGCGGCTACCGTATTGTTACCGCAGTCAAAACGCTATGCAATGCACCATACCTCGCCGTCGTTGTCGGCAGACTTTGTCGAACACAATACCGCACTCGATCCCTCAGAAGCAGGCAGGACACGCTCTTCGCCAATCTGACAACGACCGGCCCGTATTCATAACGATCAACAGCCGGGGCGTGTAAAGAGGAAAGTAGACCGGGGGGGGGGTGGGAGAAGGGCGGGCGGATGCGAGGACGGGGGGGGACATGGGCGGCGGCGGCGCCCGCGGGGGGGGGGGGGGGYGGCGTACTCATTTGTTGCTTGCCTTAGTCATTTGACCATTGACCACGCATCCCTTTCGAGACGGAGCACCGTTCCTCCTCCTAATAGAGACACCTCCATCACTTGGGCGCTCATTACGTTGTTTCCATATATTACAAAGAAACTTTTTGCTAATCGTATCCCCTTCCTGTTTCGCCGCCTGTGGCCACCGGGGGGGGTGTACTCATGTCGTGCACGGCCGTAGTCGTATGGCCATAGTGGCCACCGGGGGGGGGGTGCACTCATGTCGTGCACGGCCGTAGTCGTATGACCATAGACCCTCGCATCCCGACAATGCCGGGACGGAGCACGTTGGGTTTTCACCAACCAGGCAGACATTGCTTGCACCAAGCGCGAAGCGCCGTGAGGTATTGGGCGAGTCGCATGGAGGGTGAGCTGCATCCTGCTAAGAACCGCCTCTGAGGCGGACTTGCATATGGATGACAGCTTCAATGAGTTAATTTAATATCTGGTGTGGCCACTTCCAGAGACAGCAATGGGTATCACTACGTATCTGCCTCGTGGATGCCTTACCATATACACACTACGTGATACGACAATTCCCCTTGTGCGGAGATGAGGTTATCAACCCCGCACAAACGACATATAATAAGCGATGTTTTTATTGAATATTTATGTATGAAAGTTGCTTATATTTAGGGACATAGTGGTAATAAAAGTTGCTTATATTGCGGGACAGAGTGGTATGATCACATCATGTGGCTTTCAGAGTGGTGCAGGCAGTGTCCGTACTATTAAGCAGTAGTATAGTAGCGAAGCTTCTGTAGGGGACTAGTCCACGTACTATGTATGTGCCAAACAAGTTTTCGCCGGCACTACGTATACGGCGCAGTCTGCAGCGGTCCCCATCCGGTGCTGTGTGTGGCACCTCCATCATACTACGTTACGAGTTATTATGTCGTAAAAGCGTGTCACTTGTTTCGTAAACCCGCGTGGGTGTATGTCCCGGGCGGCATGATACCTCTTCCAAACTGTTTGTGTTTGAGTATATGTGCTTCTACGCGTCAAACCGCACATTTACCGCATGTTAGCTCTTCCAAACTATTTGTTTTTGAGTATGTATGTGCTTCTACGAGTCAAACCGCACAACTAAAACGTGTTCATGTTTAATTATTTATTTTCAGGTGCGGGGGTGCAATCTGGGCAGAACAATAAAATAATTAGATCACAATTCCAATTTTATTACTTCGTACCAGAAATAGAGTTAATTAATTATTTTTGGAGTTCGGGCACACGATATATAATGCTATGCAAGATTTTGCCGATTTCCCTACCAAAAACGAAAATAACAAAAAGGGGGGGGGGGGGGGGGGCTATCAGCTATAATCAGGTTGTGGGCATGGCCGTCTCCACGTCACTGCCGTCAAATATTTGTATGAGCGTGTCGGGGGGGGGGTCCCCCAACGGTATGACCTATCACGGGGGGGGGCATAGTAAACAGCACCTACGGTACACACATATATTTGCATAAATTTACAAACAATATTTGGTTTTATTTACTAGTATTTACTATTGTCACCGGTAATAAACAATGTAGATGACCTAGACATTCATTCAACCTGTCCGATGTTGACGTTCAAACCGTTTTTTGGTTTCAGCCCCACGCCGTTTTTTTCGGAGCTCCTATGTACCGCTGCCACAATTCATGGAATCACACCTGTCGGCAAAGGCGCCCCTCCGACACCTCAGCATCCACAGGGGGGAGGCACGACCTCGGCGCCGGAAACGCCGCCCCGCGCGGCGTCTCCGCCGCCGGCCGCATGCACCCCTTCACCAAACCCAACACCGCGGTCTGGACCCTCGGCCCCATCCCGATGTGCGGGTGCGTCCCACCGGAGACTCCCACTGCCGCACCGCCGCCGCCGCCCCTAACAGAAGCCCCGATCCCCCCTCCCCCCGCAACTACTGCTGCTGCTGCTGTTGTTCTCCCCGAGCCGGAGGGGGATCTCCACGTTGAATCTGACTGTACCCGTTCCATGTTCGGCTTGTCGGTCCTCGCGCGCGCTTCGGCTACCGCGGTGTGGCCGTTACCGTATGTTGTCTCCTGTGCCGGGCGGTCGCCGGGTAGCGTTGACGCTATCGCTTGCGCGGCTTGCGCGGCTTGCGCTGCTTGTGCGGCCTGTGCCGCTACTGCTGCTTCCGCTGCCGCCGCTACCGCGGCTGCCGCCGCCGCGGGGGGGAGGGGCTGGCGGGTAGGCGGGGGAGGGGGCTGCGCGGTCCGGAGCGCTACCTGCGTCGCCCCCAAGTTAATCTGCAGCTGGCGCATGAGGGCGGACGCGCCCCTGAGCTGCTCCTCCACCTTTTCCATGTCCGTCCGTGATAGGCTGAGCCATTCGATTGGTTGGTTGGTTGAAGGGATGGATGGATACATGGCGCGCGGGAGAGAGGCGGGGGGGGGGCGGTCATTTCTTTACAAGCGTTTCTTATATCTCCAAGGAAAATATATTTGTACTGTAGGCCAGGCTACCCGAATTTCTGCGCACTACAGGAATAAAACTCTTTCGTTTTTTTCGAGTGGATGGTTTTGCTTTCTCGAGTGAACGGTTTCCTTTTTCTCCAGTGAACGGGTGTTTCTTTTTTACTTTCTTCGAACGAGACGGTTTCGTTTTTTTCTCGAAACGAACGGTTTCACTTTTCTCCAGGTGTACATATATACGGTTTGAGTGAGCGGGCTCGCCCTTCTCGAACGGATGACGTTACGTTTCGCGAATGTACCGTTTCGTTTGTCTCGGAACAAACAGTTTCGCTTTTCTTGAACGAAAACGCAAAACGCGGTTATTGTTTTCTAGAATGGTTGCTAAACGGCGCCATGAATGATATGGGGGTATATATATATGGGTGAATATACCGTAGGTGGGGGTTCCGTCGCCCGAGAAGATAGTTCCTAAAAAGACAACATGCACCATGTACGAGTCGGTAGATGGGTAGATGGGTTAGGCACAAGACGGAGTTCCGCCGGCCATGACTTCTCTTCCAAGGGTCTTCACCGGTCAGGAACGTTTAAAAATATTACGGGTCGGGTTGGGTCGGTTTGGTTCGGTTTCGTTTCGGGTCAGGCCGGGTCGGGTTGGATCAGGAGCTTTTCAAACTCTCATGAATCGGGCTGGGTCGTCCTTACCCGACCCGACTCGACTCGAGCCCATAAATGACCGCACCCGATCCCGACCCGACCCGACCCGACCCGACCCGACCCGACCCGACCCGACCCGACCCGACCCGACCCGACCCGACCCGACCCGACCCGACCCGACCCGACCCGACCCGACCCGACCCGACCCGACCCGACCCGACCCGACCCGACCCGACCCGACCCGACCCGACCCGACCCGACCCGACCCGACCCGACCCGACCCGACCCGACCCGACCCGACCCGACCCGACCCGACCCGACCCGACCCGACCCGACCCGACCCGACCCGACCCGACCCGACCCGACCCGACCCGACCCGACCCGACCCGACCCGACCCGACCCGACCCGACCCGACCCGACCCGACCCGACCCGACCCGACCCGACCCGACCCGACCCGACCCGACCCGACCCGACCCGACCCGACCCGACCCGACCCGACCCGACCCGACCCGACCCGACCTGCCCCGTGAGGTATGACCCAAACTGTGAGCAGTCCTGTTTAGTTTTCGATGAATTTCATCAATCGTGGCATGCCGGTGACAACTTCCGTTAGTACAGTAGTGTAGCACAACGTGGAAAGTAGAAGAGGTCCAAAATACTTTGTGAACTGACGGGGCTTGTCACCTGAGAATCTACCCAAATACTGCCTTGTATAGGGGTACCTTCTTGTTAGCACCGCCCTATTAGACCTATTTCCTCTCTGTATAGTACCGCCTTATATAGGGATTGACGCCCTTGTTACAGCACTTCAGTCCTTATTAGAACCGCCTTATACAGCGATATGGACGCGTGCTACGGTAGAGGTATACCTTAATTTGGCTGAATCGTTTTCTGAACGATCGGACTCCTTAACCCAAATTCGTCGAACTTTCATGTTTGTGACGAAAACTTTCTCAGAGTATACTTCGGTCATGATCTGTATCATCCGGCAGCACTTTTATTTTCCCCCAAAATCATTTTTTCAGTGCGGTATGACGCTCCTTAAGTGAGGAGCTCAGAAAAAACAGGGTGCACCTCTATCGTAGCATGCGTCTATGTCCATATTTGTACCGCCTTATATAGGGGTTTCGGCCCTTGTTACGGTAGTAACACCTTATTCGGAGATCCCCTCATGTATTCACACACATACACACATGTTTGGTTTTGATTGCTTTGTCCTCCCGTCACAGCGTACCCGATACGCTCAGAATATCAGCATATTTCGATTCATGCCCAGCAGAAACTCATGAGATGGCTCATCGATCTTGAGCGTTTCGTATTTTCTACGTACTGGATTCATGACCCGACCCTAAATTCCCCAATTTTTTTAACATCTGGACCCTGAAAACATGGGCGCACCTTAGGAAGGGTTATCTGACCCTATATAAGCGAAAAAAAAAGCGATCGCTATCCGAAGGAGAGGTATGATGGTGGCCACAAAAGGAAAAAAACAGGAAGGGGATAAAAGGTAGGCGAATGCTTTTAAAATGTGTTTTTTGTGGGGAAAATATGTGCTGAGCGCCCAAAAGTATTTGGGGGGTGTCTCTGTTAAGAGCACGAACGGTGCTCCGCCTCGAAAGGGGTGCGTGGTCAACGGTCGAATGACAAAAAATAAGCAACACATGAGTACGCCCCCCCCCCCGCCATCTCGAAAACCCGAGATGCTCCGTCCCGGCATTGTAGGGATGCGAGGGTCTATGGTCACACGACTACGGCCATGCATGAATATCGAGTACCCTCCCCTCATACGACTACGGCCGTGCACGACATGAGTACACCCCCCCTGCCTACCTCCCCCGTTAAGCACCCCCATTGGCGCTGTCTACGTGCTCGCTCTGGGCTTGACGCCGCCCGGATACCCTCAGGTTTTGTTTTGCCTTGTTTCACGAGGCCCTTACCTAAACTCGCGCATGTTGTAGTTCGAGATCAAGCACGCCATGTCGCTGAGGTGGGCCTGGATTCGCTCCACCTGCATCAAGATGGGCTCCCTCGGGCGCGGGCAGCACCCCCCCGCCGGTAGCCCTGGAGGCCGAGGCACGCAGTAACCGCCACCTCGACCTTCTGCTGCCGCCGCCGCTGCTGCTGCTGCTGCTGCTGCTCCTCCTCCTCCTAGTGCTCCTCCTCCAACGATTCCAGAGGGGTGGTGATGGCCGGGCGCAGACCCGTGCCCGAAGGATTGCTTGGCCTGGTAATACGAGCGGCTTGTGTTCATCCACGATACGGACAGCGGATCGTCGAAGAGGTCCTGTTTTTTTATGGTAACAAAGTCATTTCACGAGAGGCACGAAAAGGGTGGGGGGGGGGGGGGGGCGAGAACGGAAACGTTAAGCGTTGCACAGATCATATATCGTCCACGATTTAGGTCCTTCGGGCGAGGCAGACCCATCTCTCAACTTATTGTTGGTTCACTTGCCCATTTGACAAATTACAATGTTGTAACGCTTGTTGCAACCATACCATCTATCTTTTCATTTTCCATCCCATGTATTATCTTCCCTCTTCCTTTCTCTCTCCTTTCCTAGTCATAACTCAGGTCCGGGGTCACAAAGTACGCGCTTCTCCCTCCTCCCCACTCTATAGTTCGTGGCTTGATTTTTTATCGCGAGAAGACTTCGTCAGCCCTTCCTTTCCGCCATCGACTCGCATCGAATACAATGCCAACTTCCCTGTAGCCGAACACCCACTCCCCTAACGAGAAGCGGGGACCAACATAGGGAACTGACGGGCGTTCGTTGTAAATGCAACCTTTTGTTTTTCGCACATCGTGTAAATCACGATCTAGATCATCTGTAAATCATCTGTGAATCATTTGTAGATCATCTGTAAGTCATCTGTAGATCATTCGCAGATCATCTGTAGATCATCAAGATCCTGGCATTCCGTTTAGGTCCAGGATCTATAGAACCGTAGTACAGATCCAACCCCCAGGAAATATTGTGCTAGGTCGTGCAGATTTCGTACGGCTCTCCACCGGCAACATGATGAGCTGTACCGTACGTACGTAGAGAGACGCGGGCTACGATAGAGATATACCTTTTTTTGGCTGAAACCAGATCTGAAGGACCTAGTAAAGCCTCCTTGACCAGAAACCGTCGGAACTTAATTATCGTGCTGAAGTAGTTTTCGTCGTGTACTTAAGGCCGTGGTATTGTGAATCGGGTATATACCACTTTTGTTTTACTCCTATTAATAAATCAGTTTTTTAGCGAGGTATAAGGCTCCTCAACCCCTTAAGAACTGGTCCCGACAATTTGGGGACAAACTACTTGGAATTAATGTAGGACATTTTGTTCAGTTCTCGTATGGGTTAAGGAAAAATCTCGGAAAAAAAACCCGGTGCACCTCTACCGTGCCAGTCATCGAGATCAATAGTCCAAGAGTCCAATAGTCCAATAGACTATGACTACTACAGTAGACCGGTGATCTGTTCCTTGTGCGCAATAGTTCAGAAACTCGCCATCTGTGAGTGCCACAGCAGCAGTAGTATTGGTTGAAACCAACATTTTTGCAAGCTTGGTGATTTATTTGGCGTACTCGTACCTATTCTGCGTGCCTCGTCGAGGGCAAGCTACTCGTATATATATACACTATTTGACCCGAAATATAAGAAACGTATGTTTTAGATGATAATACAAAAGCGTCGATTATATTTCGGGACGTACCGGTGTCATAGGCGGTAGTGTTGAGATCTTCGAGTATAGGTTACCTATGCAGTACGGGACAGACCCGACTATATATGCTGGCCAGGTTGGCAGTGGATGCTCTTAACCAACTCGCAAATGTGCTGCAAAAGAGTGGGTGTAGATTAACTTTCTCTTCTGCAGCCGCCAGACAGATGAACACTGCGTACTGGGTGGGGGGGGGCAAGCAATCCTGAAGCTTGTTTACCAATATTGCTTGCCTGTGCCACAGGTCCAAAACCTACCGAAGGGCCCACGAGGAGATTTTCGGTCCATCATCAATCTGCGCGCGGAGACTCTACTCGCTACGTATACATATATACTGCTTGCTGTGTATCGTTTCTTGCTGAGATCCATGCAAGTTTTGTTTTTCAACATTAATAACATTTCGCATCTGGGACAGATCATGCTGTTATTAATATTACAACCAAAAGACGCGTGCTATGATAGAGGTATTTCATAGAGGTATACCTTTTTTTGGCTGAAACATTTTCTGAAGTACCTATTAAAGGCTATTAAAGGCTCCTTGACCCGAAATCGCCGTAATTTCCCGTCTGGGACAGATCATGCTAGTATTAACATTAATATCACGGGGGAAACACAATAATCAGGACGAAAATACCAAGGACTATCATGGGAGTCAACGGGACGGGAATTCCCATAGAGAACGGGACGGGACGGGTATTCCCGTCCCGTCCCATCGTGAAATGTCTCCCGTCCACGGCCTCCCGTCCCATCCCATCATGTTTTTCCTACCCATTTCCGTCCCATATAGCCGAAATAGTATCCTCCCGTCCTCCCGTCCCCACCTTGCTTCCCATCCCATCGTCGGATACTTTCTCCCGTCCCATCTCTTCCCATCCCGTTGGCAGGATACCCCGTACTCCCGTTCCCATGACCATTGTGGACATGCTGCTCCCATTGTCAGTTCCCATCTTCCTCCCATTTACGCTTCCCACTCAACCTCCCAAATCTCCCATTTGCACTTCCCACTTATCTCAGTTTCAGTAGAAGTTGTATTTCATATTTATTCATATTATATGTGAATCTTGGATTTAATTATTTATTGTTGTGGTACGCTGTCAGCTCTCCATTTTATTTTATTTTATTTTTTCACTTTTGGAGAGAGACGCACCACACACGCACCACACACGCACCACACACACACGTTCCTCATGGCGGAATCGGCCGGTGGTGGCTCGGCTTCTGAGCCTCCGGCACAGCCAAGTCCGTCATTTGCGATCAGTGGTACTCCCGTGAATAAGATGGGTGAAGGCGTTGGGAGAAACAAGCAGACGTCAGGGATTTGGAAGTATTGCGTGGAGTTCGAGCCAGCTGTGGACAAGAAGAACGTGAAGTGCATGGTGAAACGAAAGCTGCCCGCGTCGAGGCTTGGGGGAGGCGGGGTGTACGTCCCGTTGAGCATTTATGTCCCGTTGACAACGTCCCACATATCCCCAGTGGGCTTCCCGTCGTCTTTCCCATCGACACTGGCAATTTTCCCATTGCCTTTCCCGTTGTCTTTCCCATTGACAATGACAATTTTCCCATTGTTTCCCGTCCCACTATAAAACGTGATGATAGTCCCATCCCATCCCGTCTGAAAGATCGGAGCCATATTCGATTCCCGTCCCGTCCCCATCAATAAAAAACTCCCAGCTTCCCGTCCCGTCCCCGTCCCGTCTAGAAAGCATGTGGACATTTCCCGTCCCGTTCCCGTCCCGTCTAGAAAGCATGGGACATTTCCCGTCCCGTTCCCGTCCCGTCTAGACGCAAATAGTCCCGTCCCATCCCGTCACAACGGGAGCAGAAAAACTGACGATGGGATCCCGTCCCGTTGACAACGGGAGCCCAAAAATGTTCCGCCTGCGGCGGGCTAATCACTCCCGTCCCGTCCCACACGGTGCCTGCGGCACCATGATAGTCCCTGGAAAATACGCGTGCTATATACGATACATAGAGGTCCCAGTGACACTTTTTGGCTAAAATATTTTTCTGAACGACGGGGCTCCTTAACCCTTCTAGGACTGGAGTCCCGTTTTGGGGACAAATTACTTAGAATTAGAGTGGTTTGTCCCCACATCGGGACTGCAGTCCTGAAGGGGTTAACCCAAAATCGTCGTCGGAATTCCATTTTTGTGCTGAACTATTTTTCGTTGTATAGTCAGTCCATGCTATTGTTCATCGGATATGACAGCAGTTTTTTTTCCTCCAAAATCAGTTTTTTACTTGCTATTAGTATAGAGCTCCTCAAGTGACCACCCACCCTCAGGAAAAAAAAGCATGGCCTGTATGCAGGTGCACCTCTACTTTTAAGGTAGCATGCGTCAAAAATGCTTATTCATAGTAAAGATACTGGAATACTGGTACAGTGCAGGACATCTACGAAATAAGAGACAGGCTCATAAGAAAGTCTGGCTGAGATTTAGAGGCAGAATAAGAAAATTCGTGAGGCGTTATCTTGAAATTAGTGTAGAAAGCACCCTTTCTCAAATAAAGAAATCCAGCCTCGACCATATTTCCCGTTTCTTTTTATTAATAGGTGTCCTGTACTGTATCCGATAGGGTTTTGTGTACGTGATGGGTCCTGAGTACGTCTTACGCGTGTAGGTCCCCCGAAATTAGCAGATCGTTTAGTTCCTCGCCTGCCGTTGTGTGAGGCCCTGTTCAGGATCTGTGCATGATGCAGATCCAACCCAGGAAACGTGTGCTACAGTAGATCGTTCAGACTACACGGGTCCCACCCGGTTAAATGAGCTAGATCATACAGATCATAAAGATCATACAGCCCATACAGATCATATAGATCATACAGATCATACAGATCATACAGATCATACAGCTCATACAGATTATCTGCCTTGAAAGATCTACTATTGTAGATCATGAAGGAAGTGGGAATCGATGATCTGTCCGAGTTGTTGGGACATTTTTGCAGTACATGTGTATCATACGTATTATACGACTACGAGGAGCTTTGCGAAACATCTCATAAAGCACGTCGACCGCCGGTCTTCAGCAAAAACGTTTTTCGTTCACGGGGAACCATGCTTTCATCGTTGTCAACCCGTGTGATACCATACATATACCACGAGCGTACGCACGCGCATGCGCAACGCGGAACGAACGTTAAAGGACACTGCTGTTGCCGCTTTCGCGCGCTGTTTTGAATAAGGCTGTGAGCTCGTCGGCCGAGACACCATTGCCTTACGAGTACGAGTCCTTTTTGTTAACGGTATATATAGTCTACGTACCTGGTACAAAACAAGAAAATGATATAACTGAATACGTGAGTACCTCGCAATGTGTAGACTTGTCTACGACTCGAGTGTATTGGGCGGACTGCTCACACCCAAAAACAACTAACTGTTTGTTGCGTTTTACGATACTTTATTGTTAACACTCCCTTGTGTTTTGAAGTCGAAGATTCCGTGCGGACTGCCGCCGGGGTTCCTAGTAAAATAGCAATGTTCGACACTGCTGCTGCTACCCTCGCGTGCGGACGATGAAAAGGAGTGAAGGCAAGGTCGCCGCTCGGCCTTTCGATGCTCACGCAAACAACATCGTAAAAAACCTCTCGCATGATACCCAAAACGAAACTAATGCTCCCGTGTGGAGTACGAGTACGTTCGCCCGTTCAAAGAGCCGAGGCAGCAAGCTCCTGAAATAACTGCATCGCAAAAAAAAACATGATACGACTTCGTACAGGTACGTACAAGAATATATAAATAAACCACAGAGAGCTGCTGTGAGATCGAAAAATTCGTCGAAACTCATACATACATACCAGGTACCTGGTATATACTAACGTATGGTATGTACTCGTATTTGCAAGCTGTGCGTGTGTCAAATACTCCAATCGCGCGTACTTCAGACAGGAGTGTACTTCGTTCGACCTCGTAAAGGATGAAAGTCGGTGGCATCTCCTGGTGGTCAAGGGTAAAAGTCGGTGGCATCTCCTGGGTGATCGTACCACAGAAGGATACCATGATCATCATCATCAGGGCGATTTTTCGCAGAGACCGTCAATCTGTGTATGAGTATGATACGGAGTACGTAATCATTCTGCGCTCGGGCACTTGTTTGCAGCGACGACGTATTTAGCATCCCCTTCTTTTGTGCTATCATTGTGAATACCTGAGAGTACGCACTCGTACTGCTGTACGAGTACGAGTATGACACGTACTTACTGCTGTACGAGTATGTACGCGTACAGTAGTGCAGCAGGTTCATATTTTTTTTCGCGCAATGTACTCGTCCGAATATATTCGGTAAAGATGCACCGAGAGACTCCGCCGCACAAACGGCTCGCGGTGCCAACATCCATCCACCCTCTACTCGACGAAGACACGGCTTGCCTCTCGTGGCCACATACAGCAGCAGCAGCAGCAAGCCAAGGGGGTGAACGTAAAGAAAGGACCGCCGAGGGCAAGCAAGCGTACTTCCTGCGTGCCTCCCATCAACCCGGGGGTTCATAATGCACAGCACGCATGTAAAATTGGCGGTTTGATTTTTCAAGCGCGAATAGCTCGCCGATCACTCATGACTCATGAAGAACAAGCAGTAGTAGTAGATGATAGAAGGATACCGCGCTCGTCGGCTCTCGAGAGCTCAGAACAAGAGACTTCCCAAGCGCAAAAACAAAAACAGAAAAACGAACCTGGTGCCCCCAGGCGGTAGGAGTAGTGGCCGCGCAATTCCTCCCCCCCATCGCTTCCTCGCGCTGCTGGCTGCCTAGATACGAGGACGCAATGTGACGTTGTTGTTGTTGGTGGTGTCGTTGTTGTTGTTGTTGTTGTTGTTGTTGTGGCTGATGCCCTGCTCCCACCATGTTGTCCTG
This sequence comes from Saccharina japonica, assembly GCA_008828725.1. NCBI lineage: Eukaryota > Phaeophyceae > Laminariales > Laminariaceae > Saccharina > Saccharina japonica. Next base: position 120,296 of record MEHQ01004154.1, read on the forward strand.
CTTTGAGAGCCAACCCCCGGCCGCCATTGCTGCTGTGGCCGAGCCAAGGACAGCAGCACCAGCCCTGGGGACGAGTCCGACGTTATTAACGCCGGGGCTCGGAGACAGCGACCTCCCCCTGCCGCCCCGCTTCCCTCTGCGGGTCTTCCGGGTCGGCGTGCTGAGCTCGAAGTTGGTGTCGTTCCTGATAGGCGGCGGACTTGGGCCGACCTGCTGCATGATGATTTGTTTTTTGCGCAAACGGGCAAAGCAGCAGCAGCAGCAGCACTCGCGCGAGTTGTGTACGAGGGACGAGCTTCAGGCATTCCCAGGGCAAGCCTGTGTGTGCATGCACCACACCACACTGCACCACACCACACCACACCACACCACGCCAGCGAGTAGTGGAGTCGTTTAGGGTGTTTGCTGGAGTTGGCCTGCTGGTCTGTGTTTCTGGGAAGGGGATGTGGTCGTACGCTGAAGCGCTGCTGCTGGCTGGCTGCTGCGGTGCTGGCTGCAGGCGGCTCCTGCGGCTCCTACAAAAATCCTGCAAAAACCATTTTTTTTTTACAGTTACAGATTTTTGGCGGGCTATACACAAAAGAATGACGGTTCGGGAAAGCCAAAAGAGAACCTCGGCTAAATTAGAGAACCTGAACCATATTTTGAAATAAGCCAATAATATCGCTTCATTTTCCACAGAGAAATTCCAAAAGTTTTCAATTATTCTAAATCGAAGAACGCCTCCTGAAGCATTCCGACAGCAGCAGCAGCAGCAACAACAGCATCACAGGCACAGCACAACGAGTAGTCGAGGACCCACAGGCTACAGCCGGTTTGCGCTGCAGGAGATAGCCGGAAAGAGCTCGCTGAACTAGAAGACCGCACCGCGAGTTGCTGCCAGGGCGACGAGGGAGCGCCGGCGCAAGCGCCACCAGAGGTTATCCGGCTCGGAGCTCTGCATCCTGGGATTGACAGCGCCGTCTCGCTCTTGAGAAGAGAAAAACACTTCCGCTTATTTTTTTGTCGACGACTGCGTTGAATCATGTTAGCCGAGGCCCTCATAGTGACGGCCATCGCGAGCGCCATGCTGGGTTGGAACGTCCACGTGATGAGGAAGAACGGGGTGAGTTCCAGCGAAAAGCGAGAGCGGGCCGCCAGCCACCGTCCGCCCAAGGCAGGGCCTTTGCTGTTGCCTACCTGGTAGATAATGATAAGCAGACCAGAAAAAAACACGATATGTACGTCGTACACATATACGTAGAAAAATTTTCCGACCGCTTTTTGCTCGACGAGAGCCCTTGTCTGTTTCAATCGGGCACAGCTTGCCATGTCGGCGGCTTGCCATGTCGGCGTCCACGAGGCCCTCCCCAGAACAACCGTCCACCCCGACACCGAGCTCTGCCATCGATTCTGCGCTTGGGAAATCCCTGGAGTTCGACACCGTCGTCGGCGAAGCTTTCGTGTATATATATATAGCTTTCAGGGTGTGCAAATTGACAAAAACAGAACGAGTCTAAAATGCAGTTAAAAAGTTGAAATGTTGAAATTCAGCACACAAGCGCTTGACCACCAGAGTGCGGTGCCCCCGCTCTCGAAAGATGCGCGTGCGATGTTCGATTTTCAACCAAGTGAAGGAAGGGTGATGACCCTCGTTGCTCGCTGCCCCCCGTACGTTCATTCTCTTTCAGTCTTCATTCTCTTTCTATCTTACGAAAAATTGAGAAATTGTCTTCATTCTCTGTATGTACGATCAGATGATATGTATACTCGGTATATGTCGTACGACGAAAGACAGAATGTTTTCAATCGTGTTTTTTTTCCAATGACTCTTTCTGGTGATCCCTGATCAGCCAATATGTGTCTGTGCTCGTAAGAGCCATCCTCCTCTCGATGTACTTCTCTTGCTACTGCTGTCTGCCCCCCGCTCCCCCGCTCCCCCCGCGCGCCTAGAGCCGGGCAAACAGGCAGTGTTGGCGGTGGCGGTGGTGGCGGTGGTGGCGTTGTTGTTGTTGCTTCTTTAGTTGTTCTGTCATACCTCGTTCTACCGTAAGGCCTGCCAGCTGGTCGCTACGAGTACCTCTCTATCCCGAAACATAAGCAACGCTCGTAGTAAAATACTAAGAAGAAAACGGTGCTTATAATCCAGGACAGAGCGGTGCATCAGTGTCGTCGTCACGTACGTGCTGCTTTATGGTATTCATTTACATAGCGATGTACTGGTGTACTGCTACTGCTGCTGATGCTGTGGGTGCGCACTTTGCCTTGCTGCTGCCGTGCTGCTGCTGACGGTGTGGTGCGCTAAGCTGATCTACTATGCTTCGATATGCTCTGATTGAATACTCTGGTGCCTGTGGGTATATCTGTAGGCGGACGAAGAGTGTTGAGCTGAGCTGTGATGTGCTGGCTGTCTATCTGTCGCGCTGCTGAATGGGATGGTCTGCAGCTCTCTTCTTTTCGCGTCCTTGGTTGATCAAAATGCCCCAAATGGTCAAAATGGTCAAAATGGTCAACCCTTTCATTTTCTTCAAAGCACAATACGATCATCAGCAGATCAGCAAACAACGCTATAGGGATGGAACATACTGCAGTTACCGATACACCAGTACGAGGTAATCACCGGTAATGAACGCCGTATTCTAGGTCTCGTTTTTTTTGCCGGTAATTAGTTTTATTTCAAGCTCCCTGGTAAAAAACGCCTACATACACACAGGAAAACCCCCGGGTATCTTTGTTTTCGTGTTGGCTCTGGCTCTCTGCGTAGCTATTAACTATTAATAGCACGCGAAGATGACACAACACACAACGCACAACAGAGGCTCTTTCGTGTTGGGTAAGGACTTCGACTATTTTTCTTGGTCGGGGATGATAAGGATGCATCCCCTGAATTCAAAAGCCTTGCGGTATTTCCGGTACTGGTGTTGGCGCGCAGCAATGAGTTTCACAGCTAAAATCGGGGCGACTACCGGTATCATATATACGTCACAGCTCTGATTTGCTACAACAATCTTAGTACCTGTTTGGTATTGTCTAAAAAAAATCAACACATCAAATCATCAAACCAGACTGATCAAACGCCTCAAAACAAGAAAATACGTACGAGCCACGTGGAAAATATTGGTGATATACATTAACAATCGTGCCGGTGCTTCATGCTGACATCATTATCAAACGCGTAAAACACTACCGGTACTGCTGTTTATATAATATACCTGATACAGCAGTACGTACGTACTGGTATATATATAATATGTACTATATTATAGTATTGCCCCTGTTGACCCTGTTGTGTCACTGGACCTTTCTCTGAGAACAAAACCCTCGTAATTAGAGCATGATCATTTTTTTTTATTTTGGAGTTCAACCTCGTGATAGGGAAACCTCGAAGTTCTGCTACCCGTTTTGGCCCACTGCATGTTGACTGCAGCAGCAGCAGCAGTATGTATGATCAGTAAAAAGCGACACGTATGATACAGCCAGTACAGGACATCTTATAAGAAACAGGAAAGCTGACTCAGGCTGGATTTCTTATTCGAGAGAGGGTGCTTTTTACACTAATTCCAAGGAAACGACTCTCAAATTTCTTAATTTTCCTCTAAATGTCAGCCTGGCTTTCCTGTTACGTGGCCTGCTTCTTATCAGGTGTCCTGTACTGACTGCTGTATCACCTATATGATTATATGTATACGTATATACGTACTGGTATATACCAACGTTGGTATATAAGGGACCTCCCTTCCCGAACGCACTTACTTATAACTAGGGTCTCGTAAAGGGGGGAACTTGTACGGATAATACATACCAGTATTAATGTGTTTGCTCTTCTCGAAAACCCCGTAATACCCCGTGTGGATGCGTGTTGAAGAGAGAACGGGCGGGATAACAAAGGGATAAATGTTAGTATTAATAATATTAGTGCTCTGTTGCTCTGTTCTATATATGTACGTATAATACGTATGTACCTGTAAATATCATACGTTCTACAAAAAAGCGGGAGATTTTTTTTTTTTTTTTCCATCCCATTTATTATCTTCGCCCTTCCTTTCTCTCTCCTTCCTATATATTCATACGTAGTCGTAACTCAGATCCGGGGTCACAAAGTAGGTTCTTCTCCCTCCTCCTCCACTACGGTTCTTGCCTTGCGTTTTTATCGCGCGAAGATTTCAGCCCTTTCTTCCCTCGTCGACTTGCGTCGGATTCCGCCTTACACGCCACGAAGGCGCTCTCAGCATTTGGTTCCTTTTTATTTTTTTAAATAAAGACAAAATCTCTCACCACGGTGGGATTCGATCTTGGGTACCAATGATAGTAGTCTTTGAAGCTGACCACTACTCTACCGGGGGGCGAGGTTGACGGTTAACGCGTTAACCCCTTAACCCATTCAGAACTGAAAAATATCCCACACTAATTCCAAGTAATTATTCCCCAAATTCGTGGGACCAGTTCTCAAGGGGTTAACCCTGTTAGTACTGCACTGTACATAAACAAACATTTCACTCAATTCCCCAAGTGTTTTGTCCCCACATCGGTACTGCACTACTAAAGGGATTAAGAACCGGTCCCCCCGTTTTGGGGGACAAACTACTTGGAATTAGTGTCGGACATTTTTTTTCAGTTCTGAATGGGTTAACGCCGCACGCTGCACTCCTCGTACTGGTTGTGGTCGTGGCCTATGTACATATGAATATGTACATATGATATGGAGATGATGACCTTCTATATATGATATAACAGAATACAGCAGTGGATAGTACAGTGGGTACCCCGATTTAAGAGCGGCCGAGATGAGAGCTTTCGGGGTTTTTAACCCATTCAGAACCGAAAAACGTATCTCACACTAATTCCAAGCAGTTTGTCCCCAAATACGTGGCACCAGTTCTTAAGGGGATAAGAGCGGTCAAAGATCAAATCGGCATGCCCCGCCTATACTAAAAGCTATATATTGGCCACTACAGATAAGAGCAATGTGTACCAGTTATTAGTGTTTTTTTTGCTTGCCACGGGGCGCTCTTAACCCTTTTAGGACTGCAGTCCCGTTTTGGGGACAAAGCACTCTAATTCTAAGTAATTTGTCCCCAAAACGGGACTCCAGTCCTACAAGGGTTAAATCGGAATACCCACCGCTGGAGCTATTTGTAGGGTCGGCCCCCATAATAGGCCGTGGCTGCTGTCGTCGTGACGGGTGGTGGTTTTGGTTTCGACGGCTCGCCCTATGTGCAGGACTGGTCGGCACTAAGCTTTGTGCAGGATGCGCACTCGCCCTATGTGCAGGATGCGCGCTTGCCCTATATGTGCAGGGTGCTCGCTCGCCCTGTTATGTGCAGGATGCGCACTTGCCCTATATGTGCAGGGTGCTCGCTCGCCCTGTTGTGCAGGACGTGGGTCTTATTAGTCGAGACTGGTCTTCCGACCGCCCTGCGTTTTTTGGGGAAAACACCGCCAAAAAACGCCGCGGAACCGCGTGACTGCCACTGCCGACCCCGAGCCCCCCCCCCCACCAGGGCTGGCGTTAGGGTTCGCGTTAGGGTTAGGCCTGGGGTTGGGTTGGTCTGGGACGATGTGCAAGGTTGAAGTTGACCGCACACTTCCTGCACAAAATGTTTCTGCCTTGCACCAGTGCTGCCTGTACATCTGCACATACAATACGTCCAATATCTAGCGAAAGCCGATTTCGATGCGTATGATACAGCAGTATCATAGGGTTTCGTTTTTGTTTCTGTCGTGATTGTCATGCCATTCTCTTGTGTTACGTTTTTCCCAGACCTGGTATATGCTCGTATGGTATATATGACAAAAATCACATTCAGAACTTGATGGCCGTTCGATGTCCAATACAACTATTAATATTAATATATATTTATAAATACGAGTAGCCAGTACATGGTCGACATTTTGTTCCCTTTTTTTTTCCATCCCATTTATTATCTTCGCCCTTCTTTTCTTTACTCGCTCTTAGTCGTGACTCAAATCCTGGGCCACGAAGTAAGCTCTTCTCCCCCCCCACCCACTACGGCACATTCCTTGCACTTTTATCGCGAAAATATTTCAGCACTTTTTTCTTTTTCCCTCGTCTACTCTCGTCAAATGGTCCCTACCCACGCTATAATAGGCGCGCCCTCGACAGTTGGTTGGTTGTCATTTGAGAATAAAAATCTCCATGCGGAGACTCGAACCCCTGACATCAATATACTTAGCATTATTCCTTGGTTACCTGGTAGACCACCGGGGGAACCGCCTATGGGCTCCGCTGAAACTCAAAAGGGCAACAACAACACGGGATGGGATTGAAACGGCAAGGGATGTCTTAGGGCTGGGCCGGGCTTTTTGACGCAATTGGTTGAAATATGCTTGACTTTTGACCTCAGCGTTGACGAGGGGGTGGGGGTGGGGGTGGCTTAGTCGATAAAGTTGTTGACGCTCCCTGTGCGTGAGACGAATATAAGGTCAGCCCTACCCCTCACCCTTACGTAAAACGCTCTTTTGAGCTTTAAGACGATTACGCTGTTGGTAGTATTCACCTGTGTTGCAGTGCCCACAAAACCAAAAAAAAAATCTTGACAGAGACACTGGAACCACACCTGCCCATTTTTTTTTTCCTGTAGGACATTCCGTAGTTCTGCTCTAGCTCCGAACTTTCCCATGAATCCAATATTTGGCAAGGCAGATATGAGCTCCTTGGTGCACTCCCGTGAGTGTGCCAAAGCGACAGCAGTTTTTGCGCGCTCCTTCGATGCGGACCTCGTCGCTGAAAATTGAAAATGTGGTTCCAGGCGCTTGAATTTGTGGATTCCAGTACTGTAGCCAAGTATTTTTTTTCCCCGCCGTAGAACGAGCTCGTGCTCGTTCTACAGCAGATTTTTTTTTCGAAAAGTTCCTCGTGCTCGTTTTACAGCAGGAAAAAAATACTTGACTACAGTACGAGAAACCGCTTATTCAAGCGACTGGAACCACATTTTCAAACTTCAACGACGAGGTCCGCATCGAAGGAGGCCACGGAATCTGCTGCCGCTTTGGCACACTGACGGCAGTGTACCAAGGAACTTATATCTGCCTTGCCAAGTTTTGTATTAATGGGAAAGTTCGGAGCTAGGGCAGAATTACGAAAAGTCCTACAGGAAAAACAACTGGGGTAGACGTGGTTCCAGTATCTCTTTGTCAAGAAATTTGATAAAATCGTGTTTTTTTGGTGGGCACTGCAACACAGGTGGTATTAGCTTTCCGTCCGGCAGGATATTTCTGGGAATTTTCCAGGTCACTACTAGTGTGGTCGGGTTTGGGCTTAGGGTTAGGGTTACTAGGGGGTTCTACGCCCGTACATTAATCCAATATGTTACCGGACGATTTGTTAATAGACCTCCGACTACGGCTATGTACGGCCCCACACAACGCAAGGAACCGTACGGAGGAACTGGAGCGACACGATCCTTACGCGTACGTACTGCTTGACGCTCGCTCATGCTGCTCGCGGACGGCTGACGATACATCGTATCACGCGCCAAAGTTATCGTTGGTTTTGGTCCACATCTCGGAGGGGGGGCGGGCAAAGGGGGGTCATTAAGCCAAATCAGACCCAACCGAACCTTATTTTTATTAATTCCTTTTTCGTTTTCGTTTTCGCTTTTTCTTTTTCTTTTTTTTCTCTTTCACGCAGCTGGATTGCTAGCAGGGTAGGTCGTGCCTGTCGCATATGGCATTGCATGGTCTGCTCTGCTTTTACTGCATTGCAGCGTAGTATCTCTGCTGTGTCGTAGTTTTGTGACCACATAACTGGTATCTCTCTAGGATGAAGAATCGGCACGGACACTACTGGGTGTGCTGGGTGTCGACGGGTAGAAAAGACGGTTTAATGTAATGAACACACACACAAACGTTTACTCAGCGTTATTAATAGTCCCCTCCTGTGTCTCGTACGCAATATGGTTCAACAACCATTTTCTACGAACGTATATTGTGAGCTCTACTCACATCCAACCAAAACAAAGGTTGACGTTATAGACTTATCCCACGGTATACCTTATACCGTATAGGGGTTGCGGTTAGCTTTTGCCATCTGAGGCGAAAATTTCGTGACCGGTTGAGCTTCTCAGGCGCGCAACTACCGGTTCTTCTATCTTAGAATGATAATTTTGGCCGTGTTTTTGCTTTTTCAGGACTATTCATAGCTATATACGAACAGCCTTCTTCTTCTTCGAAATCGTGATTCGGGTTTCGGGTGACATGTTGAGCTCCTCTCATGTGAGGAGCTTCTCAGAACGTAAGCCGCCTCCCCTACAAGGGATAGCATATTGCTCGCCAAGTCCTTTTGTCTCGCACACAGTGTGTGCCAACCGTTTTGCTCGAATGCAGTACGTGGCAAGCCGCCCTCATGTGCAGCACCGGGGGTGTACTCATGTCGTTTGCGTGGCCGTAGTCGTATGACCCAAGACCCTGGTATCCCTGCAATGCCGGAACGGAGCAACGTCTGGTTTTCACCAACCAGGCAGGCGTTGGCTTGCACCAAGCGCGAAGCGCCGTGAGGGGTTCCAAGATCTCGACGACATCTTTCCAAGATCTCGACGTTACGTTTCCATAGACAGACGCTATCGCTCAGAGTTTGCATCTTCTTCCCTATTATCCAGAAACCGTCTCCGAAATGAATCCGTCCCGAGACAGTGTGTGTTATATGACGAATATTACGGGGGACCTATTAATCGAGTAAATAGGGGACCTGCGGTGCAGACAAAAACCAATTTTATTTTCCTATTTTTACTTACAATATTTGGTCCTATTTACTAGTGTTCTCCGAAATAGTGTTATAACCCGTGTGATAAGGCATACTGCTGTGATTAGTTTGCCGAATTTTCTATGCGGTGGGCACAAAAACCAATACCTGGTATATTTTCCTACTTTTACTATTACTAACAATATTCGGTGTTATTTACTATGGTTGCCCATAATAGTGAGATAAGGTCAGGTATAACTGCTAGGTGATATTTTTACCGAATTTTGCATTTTCTATGCACTTTAATCTTTCGGGCTGGTCCGTGTTACTTGCTTGCTCGGTTACTTGCCTGGTGGCTACGTACGTGTGCTCACTTCTTTTTTCTTTATGAATACGGTAGCTTTCAAGAGTTTTTTTTTCTTCGTGTGTTGTTCGTCCTTGCCCGGTGGCCAGGTATTTTACGAGTACTCGTGCTTAGCTGGTATAATACGAGGAAAACCTTTGCACAGATGCTCCCAGTAAACTTCATACTCCGAGTATCGTACTCCGAGTACTGAGAGTATTGAGAGTACTGGCGGCCGGAATACTGCGAGTACTGGGAATATGAGCAGCCCTGAAGGCCCAAATACTGCGAGTACTGGGAGTGTGTCGTACTTCGAAGTATATTTTTAATTTGGGCAAAAGCCAAAAGTAGGTATGCCTACGCCTAAAAGCCCTTTATAGGTACACTCAAGTTTGCACTCGGGAAAATACTTCTTGGTCCTTCCTCTGACTGGCCAGCGCCCGATCGTACCTTGAGAGTGTTGGCTGAAAAGTTCCAGGCGTTCACCTCTCTCTGGCTACTCAAGTTGGACTTCACCTATTTTTGGCTCCGATTGTACCCATATAAATGGCGCTTTTTAAACCCCTTTTTTGTGAAACTGAATGATGGCCACACAGGGCCATCGGGACCAAGTGGCCCGAGCTGCCAACAAAAAGCCCGAACGTGTTGTGCGCATTCGCCTTTTAAGGTGGAACGTGTATGGTAACACAGAGTACGGTTGGGCCGTTGTTGGCTCAATTGAAACCAAAAATAGGTGAAGCCCAACTTGAGTAGCCACAGAGAGGTGTGTACCTGGATTTTTTCAGCCAAAACTCTTAAGGTACGATCGGGCGCTGGCCAATCAGAGGGAGGACCAGGAAGTCTTTTCCCGAGTGCAATACATAGTGTACCTACAAACGGCTCAAAAGGCCTACGACGAGGTATACCCATTTTTGGCTTTTGCCCCTACATATATCATTCTCCCCGTCTCACACTACTGCTGTCGTGACCACAGAGCTTTTGCATCTTTCTTACATACGTGTGCATGGAAATCAGCCCGGGGGCACTGGACGCGCTGGATGGATGTCGATTGGTTTGGAAAAGAGCGGGTAGGTGTGAATGAAGGAAGTTACACAAAGCACCCCGATGAAACTGACGCACGAAATATTCGCTAGCATCGCCGCGTCTATGATACCGCTATGTACGTATTGTCCCCCAATTGCACAGTTTTTTTTCCCTGTTTTGCTGTAATCGTCGTCGCCTTTTTTTTTTTGTTCTCCCCGTCAGTTTTCCCGCTGAGATTCCAAGAGGTTTTGAGTCACGAACTACTGCTGTACCAGGTTTTAGCTCTTACGTCGGACCACCCTGTGTAGTTTGTCGCTTTCTGAAGTTTCCGACTACCCAACTAGTTCGTAAGTCGGCTAAAGTCGGCTGGCAATCAGTCGGTTGGCTTCGCCGGCCGACTTGACGACTAAAGTCAGTCGGTTGGCTATATAGCGGCATATACCGATCAGTTGCTACAGCAGAGTAGTCGTGAAACCCTGCCGACCCACAGCTCTAATATCAAGTCTACCGATTATTTTCTAGTCGTGAAATTCTGCCGACGCAGACAGCGCACAGGTGCCGACTATCCAACTTGTTGGAAGTCGGCAAAAGTCGGCTGGCGATCAACTTGCTTCGCCAACTGGCTTTTGACGACTACTAAAGTCAGTCGGTTGGCTATATAGCGACATATACCGATTAGATGCTACAGCAGAGTAGTCGTGAAACCCTGCCGACCCACAGCTCTAATATCAAGTCTACCGATTATTTTCTAGTCGTGAAATTCTGCCGACGCAAACAGTGCACAGGTGCCGACTATCCACAAAAGTCGGCTGGTGATCAGCTTGCTTCGCCAGCCGGCTTGACGACTACTAAAGTCAGTCGGTTGGCTATATAGCGGTATACACCGTCGCGTTGACTAGTCGTGAAATCTTGCCGACCCACAGCTCTAATATCAAATCTACCGATTATTTTCTAGTCGTGAAATTCTGCCCCGAATGACAGGTCTAATAATAACAAAGTCCTCTCGGTTCACCGCCAGAAACAGAGAGAAAGGGATTTCGTGCCCGCAGTTTTCTGATTGGTCAATTTTTATTGCCCAGGACAGCAGTGTTTCAGCATCACGTGTAATTCCAGGTACGAGTATATACCTGGTTTGTACGCTACCAGGTAGGTACGATTTCCATTATGTTATATACTACTGTAAGTATGTAAGTATTGTTGTTAATAGTGTATTATTAACTATTAACCCGCTTGGGGCTTACCAGGTACGAGTATCTCGTAGGTAATTATACTATGTTACAAGGGAACATCGCCGTCGGCCCAGGCCGCCGGCGAGAGGAATAAGGTTAAGGTCCGCAATTACGATGCCAAGGGACAAACGCGTATCGTAAGTGGATAAACACTAGAAGAACTTGGATGTAAAGTTTAAAAACATTCATCACGGCGGGGGGTACGGAGTGCGAGGCACGAGCGTCGAGAACTCAAGTTTTCCTATATGAAAACGGAGGGCGAGGCACGAGCGTCGAGAACTGACGTTTTGCTGAGCTCACCCAATAATACAAATTTTTATATAAAATACCAGTATATATGTATATATACGAGGTGTATATACCATTCGTATTTTTGTTTTTGTTACTGGGGGCCATAGCAAATTGGGGACCTCTACGGTGCACACAAAAGCCTGCATATCTATTCACATATTCACATATTTATCTATTTTGACGAACAATAGTTGGTCCTGTTTACTATGCTCTCGTGGGGGGCTTGAGAGGGGGGTGGGGGGGGGGGGGG
>MEHQ01004154.1:135640-170266 GCA_008828725.1 Saccharina japonica
GGGGGGGGTGTGTACTCATGTTGTGCACGGCCGTAGTCATATGACCATAGTCCCTCGCATCCCTACAATGCCGGGACGGAGCGCGTTGGGTTTTCACCAACCAGGGGGGGGGCACTAGAGCTGTGCTGTGCGAGTTCGATGGGCATTGGCAGCGGCAGGATTTGAGATGGACAGGTGGTATGTATGCCTTGCGGAAGGATGTCCAGCGCGTAGGGGGGGGGGCGGGGGGGGGAAGGTACGCTCGAACTATGTGGGCTCGGTGGGCATGGGCAGCGTGACGCTTGAGACGGGCGGGAGGTATACACACACCTTGCGGAGGGGTGTGGGGAAGTGGCATTCGAACTCTACGGGTTTTCGTTAGCCATTGGTGGCGTTACGCTTTTAAGGCGCGCGGGCGGGAGTGAGAGGTATATATCGAGCGGCTGCCATTTCGGTGCCGAGGGTGACTAAAAAGAGCAAGAAGGAATGCGATTAATTCAATTTCCTTCCTTTTTTTTCGTTTTTTTCCTTCGCGACTGATGAGTTGCAACGAAGGAGAGCTGTAGCCAGGTAGAACAGTTTTTTTTTTTAAGTGGAATTGGTTGTCAGGAATGGAGGGAAATAATAGCCGGGGGGGGGTGCTTTTGGGCCGTACAACTTTGAATATAACAGTATCGTCGTGGTCGATGGGGGTCGGTGGCAGGGAGGGGGGCGAGCGAGAGAGGGTGGGCGGCAACAAGTAGTTGATTCGCCCCACCTCCTCCTGTGACGTTGATTTTCACCCTGTTTTGCGGCTTTTTTGTTGCGCTTTATGAGCATTTTCATTTTTTTTTGCTCTTTTTGGGCATTTTCGCTTCCGGTGGGCTCGGGGGGGGGGGGGGGGGGGGGGGGGGGGGGGGGTTGATCATTATGGGTTGGCGTTTTGCCCTATAAGAAGCAACGAAAAAGAGGAGATAAAGTGAGTACCAGTATAATATTTTTTCTTCTTTTTCTTTTTTTCTGGGGCGACCATTAAGGATCTCGGCGTTGTGCCCTACAAAAGCAGCAGAAACGAAAAATAGAAACGAAAAAATTGTGTGTGTTTTTGGTGTCTTCCTTCTGTTTCTTCGTTTTCTTACTTTTCTAATGGTTCTGTTTCTTACATGTGTCTTTCTTCTTTTTCCTTTTTTTTTTGTTTCCCCCTTCTTTTCTTTTTCTTGTTCCTCGTCTCTTTTTTATTTCTGTTTGCTCTCCTGTTTTTTCCCCCCCGTTTTTTCATGTTTCTCCATCGTCTTGTTTTTTTTCATCCCCTCTTCTTACCCTATTGCTCTTATTCTCAAATGGAAGTGTAAAGGAAGAAAGAAAATACATAAAAGCCGTGATGTAATTTTGTTTTATTGTTTTTGGTGTACCATCCCTTTCGTTCCTCCCCCTTGTGCGGGTCGGGCCAGTCGTTCAAAATCCATTCATTTTTTTCCCGCGAAGTACGTACAGAATACATTTCACAAGACGCCGATTTTGGACGGCGCAGTTATTTCTTCGCGCGATATACTCGTATATACCGGTCGATCGAGCCGATTCGCTTTAAGGCCGAATCGAGCAGCGAGGGGGGGGGGGGGGGGCAGGGAGTTGAGAGGGGGGGCAGAAGGCCGTTTCGGACTGGGTTTTGGTAAAAAAAGAGATCGGATGGGGGGGGGGGGGGGGGAGTAAGAAGATGGGCTTTGAACAAAAAAAAAGGTCCTCTTCGTTCTTATTTCCCCAGTGTACTATTGTAGAATGGCTCAGCATTGTCCGATTTTTTTTTTAACCCGTTCATCGCGCTATTTGCGTGGTGGGATAGCATGGGACGGAATGGAATCTCGGATGGGACGGACGAGATGGGATCGAATGGGACAATGGGGGGCGGTATGAGACCCGATGGGGACCGAGAAGAAATGGAATGGAATGAACTGAAATGGGATGGAATGGAATGGAAGGGAATGGAAGGGGAGAGGGGATATATATACCCCATGCCGGGACGAAATGGGGTTGAATGGTGGACTCACAGATCGGACGGTGGAATTGCCGGTGGGCATATACCATACAACACGGCCGGTTCTTTGGAGCAGCAGCAGCAGCAGCAGCAGCAGCCGCGGTGCTCTTTTGTTTTTTTTGCCGCTTTTGCGGTCACCGCCACCACCTCAGCCGTTGTTATCGCCGTTGCAATGGGAGCGGTGGCGGCATGGCGGTGCGGGAGGGTGTGTGTGTGTGCTCATGTCGTGCACGGCCGTAGGCGTATGACCATAGACCGGAGGGGGGGGGTGGGGGGTGTACTTCACTTTCATGCATGGCCGTAGTCGTATGACCATAGACCCTCGCATCCCTACAATGCCGGGACGGAGCATGTCGGGTTTTTATCGACCAGGCAGACATTGCTAGCACCAAGCGCGAAGCGCCATCAGGTGTTGGGCGAGTCGCATGAAGGGTGGGCTGCATCCTCGGGGGGGGTGTACTCATGTCGTGCACGGCCGTAGGCGTATGCCCATAGACCGGGGTGGGGGGCTAGATTGAGAGCTTGCATATCTGTTGCTACGTGCTCGCTGAGGAGGCGAGGATGGGGGGAGCGGAGCAGACAGTGGGAGCGTCGGCCGAGCGTCATCATCGCTCGGCGCCCTTTTCTACCCCCCCCCGCGCCCTGCCAGCCTCCGTCACACTCAATAATAATACTGTATTGTTTTTGTTTTGTTTTTCGTATACGTACGAGTATTCCTAACTGTCTATCACTAGTCGTCGACGCCGTTAATATTAAAAGAGAATCATAGAAATGGGACATCCATTGCTCTAATTTCGTTGTGGAGGGAGTGTGTCTATTCCAGCACCCCACGGAACATTTTTTGCTCGTACGTATTTAGCAGTAAGGTATACAGTGGGGGTTCACCAATAAGGCGGTCTGAGTAATAAGGCGGTATCCCGATACAAGGCGGTCAAAATCGCTTGGCGCGACTGGGGAACTGCACTCACAACCTGGAATGAATAAGGCGGCTTCCCTCTATAAGGCGGTCATATTGCTCTACTAGGCACACCACCGCCTTATTGAGGGGACCCCTGCTGTATACGAACACGTTTTCTCTCTCGCTTGAACCGCGCAGCGATAAGGATTTAAAGACGCCTGCTACGATATAGAGGTATAAGGTATACCTTTTTTTGGCCGTGCAATAACAATAAGGTATACCTTTTTTTGGCTGAAAACGTTTTCTGAATGGAGGGGCTCCTTAACCCAAACATCGTCGGAATACCTACGTACGTACCATTTTCGTCTTGTTGCACTATTTTTTCGTCGTATCGTTTTAGGCCATAGTTTTTTTTTAGTCCATCGGGTATAGTAGTAGCCCCGCTTTTGGTTTCCTCCACCGAAATCAGTCGTCGGGTGCGGTGTACAGCAGCAACCAGTAGAGCTCCTCAAGTGACCACCCTTAGAAGGCAAAAAAAAAACATGGCGCATCACCTCTCTCTATCGTAGCACCCGTCTAAAAGCGGAGAAGTTAAGCGCTGTGCTACGCTTTGACCAGGACAGGAGACACGATATATACTACAGTAGGGGTATACTCATCGTGTAGTATTTTTCGGCTGAAAATAGTTCTCTGAATGACCTATTAAAGGCTATGAAAGGCTCCTTACCTAAAACCGTCGGAATTTCAGTTTTTTTGTGTCGCAATTTTTTTTTTTTGCTAGTATTTTGCCCTTTTACTAGGCGATGGGATTGATTGTTCATCAGGTGTGTGTACGCGTATACGTATGTAGCACTTTCATTTATTTCCCTAACAAAAAAAAAAACAGTTTTCGGGTGACTTGATATTATTAGTGTAGAGCTCCTCAAGCGACCACCCTTCGAAGGCAAAAACATGGTGCCACCCTTTTACCACCGTAGCATGCGTCAGCTGTTACATAACGAGAAGAGTGTTACAGAACTCACAGCAGTAGTAGTTCCGGGTATTGCGACAAGAGAGGCGTACAGAACTCTCAGAAGTTCCGTGCGGGTATAAAACAGTTGTACCCTTACCCCGGGCATTGCAGCGCGGAGCGTACAGAACATGCAGAAGTTCCGGGGGTACGGGTATAGATATCGTACATAACTCACAGAACAATAGAGAGCCAGGAATGCTCGAAGGAGAGAATACGTGAGGGGTCGGCGAGGGTCACTCGACCTATATCTATACCGTATCATAACGCGCAAGATGACACAACTCCCTGAGCCGCTAGGTTCCAGACCCGATTTTTTTCCGAAGCATAGACGGGAGGAGCGCGTGGTACTATAGACGTAGTGTACCTTGTTTTTCCTGAAATGATGTCTAAATGATCAGGTTCCTTTAGCCCCCTAAGAACTGCTCCCACGAACTTGGGGACAAACTACGACTTACAATTAATGTGGGACATTTTTTTTTTTTTCAGGTCTGAATGGGTCTCAACCCAAAAGATCGTCGGCCCTACTTCTTCGTGCTTGCGTGGCAATATTTTTTCCTTGTTACAGTCTGGCCATGGGGGATGTTTCATCCGATCAGCTCTTCTATTTTCCGTCAATTTGTTTTTTGGGAGTGAGGTAATATAGAGCTCCTTTATCCCTTCTAGGACTGGAGTCCCGTTTTGGGGACACATTACTTATAATTAGAGTGGTTTGTCCCCAAAACGGGACTGCAGTTCTAAAAGGGTCAAGAACCAGGGCGTAAAAAAAAAGAAGAGAAAACGACACCACACCCGTAGGAAGGTCAGAAATGAAAAACAAACCGGATCGCTGTGATCACAGGACGAAATGAGCGAAAACCATTTTTTTGCCGTTTTTTGTTCCCTTTTTTAACTTGGTTTTAGAGACCCCCCGAGCAATCCCACGGTAGGGGTATCACTTTTTTGGCTCAATATTTTCTGACCGGTTGTGCTCCTCACGTGAGTAACCACCGGATACTAATCCTATTTCACTGGTATATTGGTTTTTGGACTACCGCACGCATTGGAAGGTTTGGTCGGATTGCGCGAAAGAATGTTTCCGAAGTCATGTTTCGGGTGAGAAATTGAGCTCCTCATGTGAGGAGCTCAGAAAATTCTGCTGCACCCCTACCGTGGGATGACTCCCCCCTATTTTTTTTTCGCTGGTTGGGGGGGGGGGGGGATTCTGGGATCACAACGGTCCGGTTTCTTCCCTCCAATATAGGGGGGGGGGGGGTATCTGGGATTCAGATCCGCGCAGCGCATACACTCGTAAGAACTGGGGACGCATGCTACGATAGAGGTGCACCATGTTTTTTCTGAGTTCCTCACTTAAGGAGCGTCATATATACCTCACCGAAAAAAATGATTTCGGAGGAAAACAAAAGTGCTGCCGGATGGATGAGAAATCTCATGATTACCGAAGTAACTCTTTGAGACATTATATTCGTCACAAAAACGAAAAGTCCGACGAATTTGGGTTAAGGAGCCCGATCGTTCAGAAAACGATTCAGCCAAATTAAGGTGTTCCTCTACCGTAGCACGCGTCTGGGTCCCGCGTACTTGGGGGACAAACTACTTGAAATTAGTGTGGGATACGTTTTCCAGTTCTGAATGGGTTAAGTCACCCCACTCCTCAGACAATGCACCTCTACGGTGGCTCATTACATGTATGGGGGGTGTACTCCTAGCTTAACCACCACATGTCGTGCATGGCCGTATATAGTTCGTATGACCGTAGCCCCCCCTCGCATCCCTACAATGCCGGGATGGAGAGAGCACGTTGTGGGTTTTCACCGACCACAGGCAGGCATTGCTTGCACCAAGCGCGAAGCACCGTGAGGTGTTGGGCGAGTGTCATAAAGGGTGACCTGCATCCTACTAAGAACCGCGTGTGAGGGGCGGGCTGGGTGGGGGGGGGGGCGAACATGGCGGCGTTGGAAACACCTCGTCGAGAGATACTTCCTCCGTGGATACGTCGCTCGGCGTTAACAATTTCCACCGTGTCGTTGAGAAAAAACCGCATCCATCTTTGAAGTTCGTGTTATATGATTAGGGTTATCTTGAAACTACTGCTCTGTATAGTGTGAAAAACACCCTCTCGCATAAGAAATCCAGCCTGGACCATATTTCCTGTTTCTTAATATGTGCCCTGTACTGTAGTATAATATAATCGCCTGGGCTAACCCCAGCCTCGATATAAATCCCCCATCCTTTGATATCCCGGGGCAGAGACAAGCAATAAAAAGGAAGAAGGCATTCACCAGGGCGGGGAAAGGAATTTTACAAGTGGGTGGGGGGGGGGACACGCACGGCTTTTCCCACCAGAAGACCGTTGGATGCAAAAAAAAAAAAAAAAATATCCGTAAATGATCTATCCGTAGAGGATCTATCCGTAGATGATCTATCTGTAGATGATATATCCGTAGATGATCTATCTGTAGATATGAACTTATCCATCAGCAAATTATCTACAGTACCTGCAGATGATCTATTTGATCTGCCCGACGTGCGAACTGTTCGTAAAGCGGTCACAAAAGAGGGTTAAAAATGCAATCTCCCGGCGTTCATTTTTGCTGCTGGCAGACCCCCACAGAGTGTCGCGCTCCCCCCCCACGGGCCTCTCCCGTGCTAGACGGAGCGGAGGAGGCCCGTGCTTGCGCCATTGCTGTCGCGATCACCTATGGCGATCGGGGAGGGGAGGGGCAGGGGCTGGGCGCCGGGGCGGGGCGGGTCGGGGTGGGTCGATTTGGCGGCAATAGTAGTGCTTCGGTAGGCTATCGTGTAAGCCTCGAAACACTCCAGTTTTGTGTATTGTGGTCGTTTCTTTGGCAGCATTGTGGTGCATTGGTAAATCTGTGTAATCCTCAAACACTACCGTATACGCTCAGTACAGGACACCTAATAAGAAACAGGAAAGCGGGTCCAGGCTGGATTTCTTATTTTATAATGGGTGCGTTCTACACTAACTTCAGTATAAAGGCCCCCGAATTTCTTATGTTTGCTGTAAATCTCAGCCTTCATTTTCAAAACGCTCGGTTTCTTGTTATAGAGGTGTCTTGTAAATGACACCTATTAAAATAATACCTGGTAAGAAACAGTAAAGCTGGTTCAGGCTGGTTTTCTTATTTGATAATGGGTGCGCTCTACACTTAACTTCAGTATAACGACACCGTACGTTCTAATTTTTCTGTGAATTTCAGCCTGCTTTTGTTGTTGCTCGGCTTCTTGTTATATTTTAGATGTCCTGTACTATGTGGTGGCCGGCTGGGCGCCAGTTTATACACTTTGGTAGGGTAGTGTGTACGGTACACGCCTATATGCAACACCACCTTGCACATAATTTCTTGCAACACCTTTTGGCCAGCACAGGCGGTCAAACCACAGTCTCCAACGCGTACACTCCGGTTTTCGTATTGTATGGTGGGCGCGGTTGGGCGGTAGTTACATGCTCTGTAGGTAGGTTAGTGTAGGGTTCACCCCTATATATGCAACACCATCTTGCAAAATAACCTCGTGCAACACCGTTGTTTGGTCAAGTCAAGCCGCCTAACCGCTGTCTCCTGTGTATGATGTACAGCATATTTCCGGCTGTCGTGATATACGTATACCTGCACTATTAATATTCTTTGTGAGCGTACGTCAAGGTCTATTTTGTCCTTAACACACTGGTTTAAGTGTAGGGGAGAGGTCGGGGGCGGTCAAGTCAAGCGGTCAAACCGAGGTCAGTCAAACGGTCAAACAGCGGTCCGTCAAGCGGTCAAAACTAGGACAGTCAAGCGGTCGAACCACGTTCGGTCAAGCGGTCAAACCGGTTTCAGTCAAGCGGTCATACCACAGTCCGTCATGCGGTCAAACCGAGGTCATTCGTCAAGCCGTCAAACCGCGTTCCCCTACGTACTCGTATATAGCATATTTGGGAGCGGTCAAACCGTGGTCCGTCAAGCGGTCAAAACCGAATTCAGTCAAGCGATCAAACCGAATCCAGTCAAGCGGTCGAACCGAATCCAGTCAAGCGGTCACACAGAGGCCCGTCGAAAGCGGTCAAACCGAGGTCAGTCAAGTCAAAAACCGTCAAACCGCGTCCCCCTATACTCGAAATACAGCATCGTCGCATGCTGCCCAATCTCGCCTGCGCTAGCTTCTCGTAGCCCAAAAACATGAGGGCACTGGTGAGCACGGTATGGAGAAGCTTAGCTCGCATCCCCTGGTACATCCCACCGACGCCATTATCTCGACACACTGACACCTGAAGGGGGGAGAGGCGCGGATAGCCAATGCAACCGGGAAGCGGAGGGGGGGCGGGGGAAGGGTGGATCAGGATGTGGCGTGGTGTCTCCTATCGGGGAAAGCTGCTGGGACCCCCTCCCCCTCCCCTCCGCTACCGTAGGAGATAGATAGTGGCAACAGGCGGCAAAACAGGAAAAGGGGATAATAAGATAAGCGAAAAAAAAAAACTTCGAGTACTTTATGAAAACAACGTAATGAGCACCCCGCCCCAATTGTTGGAGGTGTCTCTATTAGGAGTAGGAAAATCAGTGCTTCGTCTCGAAAGGGATGATGCGTGGTCAATGGTCAGTATGGCTAACGTGAGCAACAAATGAGTACCCCCTGCCCCCAACTCCCCCCGCCCCCCCACCGCACCCCGCACCCACCAGAATGTCCGCAGTACTTGACCAACACGTCAGCAACTGCCAGAGCACGCTCGCTCTCCACCCCCCCCCCGCGCCCCCGCCCCCCCCCTCCGCTTCGCCTTCCAGAGTGGAAGAGGGCCCTGAACGTCTGCAGTGTCCTTGTCTCAAACTCTGCATTGCCACCGCACCCCGAAGCAAGAAAGGGTATGAGTACATGAAAAGGGGGAAATATACGAATGAACAGTGAAAACAAGGGAGGTAGAGGCGAAGATGGGGGTAGGGGAGGGTGAGTTGGGATTGGGGGACGAGGAGGGGGGGGGGGTGTACTCATATCGTGCACGGCGCCGTAGTCGTATGACCATAGACCCTCGCATCCCTACAATGCCGGGACGGAGCACGTTGGTGTTCACCAACCAGGCAGACAGTTACTTGCACCAAGCGCGAAGCGCCGTGAGGTTATTGGGCGAGTCGCATGGAGGGTGAGCTGCATCCTGCTAAGAACCGCCTGTGAGGCGGACTTGCATATGGACAACAGCCTCCAATGAATTTATTTAATTTTGGTGTGGCCACTTCACAGAGACAGCAATGGGTATCACTACGTATCTGCCTCGTGGATAGCCTTACCATATACACACTACGTGATACGATCATTCCCCTTGTGCGGAGATGAGGTTATCAACCCCGCACAATGATCTAAAAAACCGCCAGCATGGGTGACCGCCAAAAAAACAAAAAACGGTACCCTGGTTGTCGAGCTCACGCAGTGAGAGGCGTGTTTTACAGCGTCGTTGACAACCGACGCTAACCCAACCTATAAATATATAAAATATTTATAGGGGAGGGGGGGGGAATGGTTATCTCATAGTCATGCATGGCCGCAGTCGTGTGACCATAGACCCTCGCATCCCTACAATGCCGGGACGGGAGGGGGCAATATCTATACATGAAAAAAGGCATTTACGGGTGAGACTACTGAAGACAAGGAACTCCCCCACACTAAAATCAGCATATTGTTCCTAAGGAGGGCTTGGGTCAAATTAAGGCAAATTAACTCCCCCCACTAAAACTAGTATATTCAATATATAAAGGGTTTTTGACGGGTAAAAAAATTACGAAAGACCGTCAATCGACATAGTTTGCCGTCAAGGAACTCCTACTCTGAAAATAGTAAATATATCAAGTCTAAAGAGACCTTGACGGGTCAAAACTAGTAAAAGACCGCCAACCGGACTATTTGCCGTCAACAAAATCCACACACTAAAACTAGTATACTCAGAACAAGACGCCTGGGCGGGTCGAAACAAGACCGTCGACTTAACTATTTGCCATCAAGGGACTCCCCACACAAAAACTAGCATATTCAGTCTGAAGAGGCCTGGACAGGTCAAAACAAGGCCGTCAAAGCTGTCAAGGACCTCCCTACACTAAAACCAGTATATCCAGTCTAAACAGGCCTGGACGGGTCAAAACTTAGACCTCCACCCGCAATATTCGCCCGTCAAGAAAATCTCCACACTTGAAAACTATCACATTAAGCCTAACTACGCCTTGTAGGTCAAGTCCTTGACGGGTCAAATCCTTGACGGGTCAATTCCTTGACGGGTCAAATACTTGACGGGTCGAATCCTTGACGGGTCAAGAGTACTGTAGACACGTCAACTGACCCCCCCCCCTCTCACCTAGGAGTAGGAACGATGCTCCGTCTCGAAAGGGATGCGTGGTCAACGGTTAAATGACTAATTGAAGCAAGCAATGAGTACCCCCCCCCCCCTCCCCCTCCCCTCTCACCTGGCCTTGACCTTGCGCGTTCCCCGCTCTTAGCTTGGCCTGTGCCAGCTGCAAGGGGTAGGTGATCAGGGTTGACACCGCTTTTGCCGTAGCCCCTAACAAAAACACCTCGTGGCTCGGCAACCCCACGGCCTGCCGCGACCCAGACCCCCCCCCCCCCCCTCCCCCACCAACGCCACCCCCACCACCAACACCACCAACACCGCTAGGGCAAGTTAGCCCTTGGCTGGCCATTTTTCGGCTGTGGCGATTCCCCGCGGCCTGCTTGAGCGTCTCGTAGACAACGAACTGTATGATGGGGTTGGACACCAGCACGAGGGATGGAGCCGCCCCGGACCAAAGGCCCCCCAGCCCCTCATTACTAGAACGGTGGGATGATGATGATCATCATCATCATGGGAAGGGGTAGTCGGGAGATTGGAAGAGGGGGGGGGGGGGGGGGGGGGGGGGGGGGGGGGGGGGGGGGGGGGGGGGGGGGGGGGGGGGGGGGGGGGGGGGGGGGGGGGGAGAAGGAGGGGGGGGGGGGGGGGTGGAGAGGAAGGGGAAGGGGGCAAGAGGAAGAGGGAGAGGGGAGGGGGGAGGGGGGAGAGGGGTGGTGTCGGTACAAGGTAGATCTGTGTGGGTACACAAAGTAGGCGGTACAACCTGGTCCAAATACGGTGCAACCTGAACCAATGAGCTTCATTCCACACACGTACATAACCTGTTAAAAGTTAAAAGCGTAACATCTGGCCGGTGGGGAATGGGGAGGGAAGGGGGGGTGTATGAAGCGGATGCGCATATACGTTGCGCGTGCTCATGCGTGGCCAAGTTTATTTAGCGCTGTTGTGGTTCGACTCCTTCGGGCGGGCCGAGGCACTTCCCGAGGCGTGAAATCGACTCATGCTACGGGTAGAGAGGTATATAACATATATAGCACATCTTATTTTATGAAGCGGTCCATACTCGATGACCTCCATGCCTCACCCCATTTTTGTTTTTGAGAAAAGTTATAGGCACGACCCGATGGACGTCTCAAAAGCCTTGAGCGTAGCACGAAGAATGTTGCAAAATACTCTTGGTACTCCAACAATATTGGGCTACGGAGCCCCGTCGGTCATAAATATTGGGCGTACAAGTAGTGTTGGAAACTCGGTACGTAAAGGATTAGGACGACGAGTGCTATAATAGAGGTAGCACATTTTGATAACAAACAAAAAAAAGAACTGCCGAGGGGGGCTCCTTAACCCATTCAGAACTGAAAACATTACCCCACAGTAATTCCAAGTAGTTTTTCCCCAAGTACGTGGGACCAGTTCTTAAGGGGTTGACCCAATATTGCTTGAATCTCGTTTTTTTCAGTGAACTTGCACTTTCGTCTTATACCATGCGATTTTCCTCGGTAGTAAGCGTACGCTTTTTATTTAAAAAAAAAAATTGGACAAATTATGGAGATCACATACTATAATCGAGTGAAAAAACAACCTCCCTACCTTGAGATAGCATACATCGGACGTGAACATCGAATACGCCCTTAATCTCCCCGATGCGGACGTTACCGTAAACCGACAGACAACAAGGACAAAAACGTGCCCCTCCTTAACACCAAGCGGGTCGGTGATTTAGCCAAACTATGATTAAGACACTGCCCCCCCCCCCCAGAAATTAAATCAATTCATTGGAGGCTGTCGTCCATATGCAAGTCCGCCTCACAGGCGGTTCTTAGCAGGATGCAGCTCACCCTCCACGCGACTCGCCCAATACCTCACGGCGCTTCGCGCTTGGTGCAAGCAATGTCTGCCTGGTTGGTGAAAACCCAACGTGCTCCGTCCCGGCATTGTAGGGATGCGAGGGTCTATGGTCAAACGACTGCGGCCGTGCACGATGTGAGTACACCCCCCTCCCACATCCTCCGTCCTACCCCCTGTCCCCTCTTCGGTCTAACACCACACTGGCCTCTCCCCCCCCGCATGAATATGAAGTACTCCCCCCTTTCTTCCTGGTTGGTGAAAATCCAACTTACTCCGTCCCGGCATTGTAGGGATGCGAGGGTCTATGGTCATACGACTACGGCCGTGCACGACATGAGTACCCCCCCCCCCCCCGCCGCCGCCGCCGACCGTTTTCTGGCTCAACGCAGCACTGCATGTCTTACTCCCCCCCGTGCTCCGTCCCGGCATTGTGGGGATGCGAGGGTCTATGGCCATACGGCTACACGGCCATGCATGACAGGAGTACCCCCCCCCCCCCCCCCAAAACCGAAGCTGGCGGG
The DNA here is from genome assembly GCA_008828725.1 of Saccharina japonica. NCBI lineage: Eukaryota > Phaeophyceae > Laminariales > Laminariaceae > Saccharina > Saccharina japonica. The sequence continues at coordinate 148,229 of MEHQ01004154.1, forward strand.
TCGAGTAGATCATTTGTGGCGGGGTGGAAACTTTGCTCGGCACAAGGGGAATGATCGTATCAGTAGTGTTATATGGCTAAGGCATCCGCAGGCAGTTAATAGTAAACCATATGGCTGTCTCCGGAAGTGGGACACACCAGAAATTAAATTAACTCATTGAAGCTGTCGTCCATATGCAGTCCGCCTCAGAGGCGCGGTCTTAGCAGGATGCAGCTCACCTCCATGCGACTCGCCAATACTCAGCGGCGCTTCGCGCTTGGTGCAAGCAATGTCTGCCTGTTGGTGAAACCCAGCGTGCCTCCGTCCCGGCATTGTAGGGATGCGAGGGGTCATGGTCATATGACTACGGGCCGTGCACGACATGAGTACACCCCCCCCCCCCCTCCCGCCGAAGTTCCGCCCTACAGCGTGTTTAGTATTAGTAGGATGCAGCCTACCCTTCATCGCCAAACACCTCACGGCGCTTCGCATTTAGGTGCAAGAACAAATATGTCTGGTCGGTGAAAACCAGGCGCGCCCCGTCCCGGGCATTGTAGGGATGTGAGGGTCTATCTATGGTCATACGGCTACGGTCACTGCACAAACAACGAGTATCCCCGCCCCCCCCCCCCTCCCCGCCTCCACGCCCGCCTCCCCCCTCCACCCTCCCCGCCTGCGCATACCGCACCGCACAGACACCTCACCTCCCGATCGACGCAAGAGTCGAAAACAGCCCCCCGACCCCGTTCCCAGCCTTGATCCGCAGATTGGAAACCCACAGCGGCGTCGTTGCCAGCACGTTCACCACCCCCGCTATCGTCGACGCTATCACGCTCTCCAGCGGCGTAAGCCCTTCCACCCCTCCCCCCGCCCCACCCACCACAGTAGTGGCAACAACGCGGGCACTGCTCGTTGCCACGGTCGCTGCTGCTGCTACTGCTAGGGTGGCCGGCACTGCTCGGGCGCTCCGTGCGAGAAGGAGCCGACGCCTGGCAAGCAAGGCCGCCTGCGTTTTGTGGTTGGTGGGTAGGTGGGTGGGTGGGTGGGTGGGTGGGTGGGGGTGGGGTGGGGATGGGCCAGGTAGCGGAAACAAAAACATAGAAAGGATGAGACGAGGTCGCTCCCGCCCCCCTGCCCCCCCCCTCCCTCCCTCTTCCTCATCTTCCCTCCTCGCGTACAGACTACATGCCAACACAAACAAGCAAACCCAAAAACCTAATAAATCTACCTTCTTCATGGTTGCATGCAAACACCAACAGGCAAACTCCAACACTTGAGCGATCTACCGTCATTGATATATACAACATGCCAACACAAAACTTAGCGATCTATATACCACCTACCTCCGTGGCTATGTACACACAGAGCTTGTATCTCTCTAGGGCATGGAGAGTCGGCACGGACACTGGATGTGCTTGCAGGTCGACGGGTAGAAGCAAGTTTAATATGAAGAACGCACATGAAAACACAAAAACAAGCAAATCCCACACGTAACCACCGTGTGTACGTACCTTCATGCCGCTGAAGCAGTAGAAGTAGACGAAGTTGGAAACCCCCATCGTGATCAAGACCGGGACCATGCCCCTCCACAGCCCCGCCCTCCCATGGCGCCTGACGATGCGACTCAGCGCTCCCGCCACCCCTGCCCCGCCCGGAGCCGCGCACTCCCTCGCCAGGTCGTCATCGACCTGCGATTGTATAAGCATGACATTGTATTCGTATGGCAGTCAGCATCGACATCAACAAGCATCAGCACCAATCTTGAGAGGTCAATACGACACGAGTTCAGCAGGATGATTTAATACGAGCAACGCAAATATCGTACCAGGTACTTTACGGGCAGACGGTATCGGTATGTACAGCCCCACAGAGCTACTACAGCTGTTGCTGTAAATCCTGCTGTATACACGAGTGCATGCAAGGGCATGGCAGTTACGTACCAGAGGTATACTTCGTAGACCTCGGGATCAAGCATGCATCGATGGCTGACCAAAACGCCAGGCCTGAAAGACGACCTCAGGTCGCTGGGGGTCCCACGACGCAACGTCGGCCCTTTCCTCCGATTGACGGGGTTATCTGCGTACCATACATATCATATATACGAGCTGGTTCAGGCATATCACCCAAATTTTCGTCAGTCACGAATGCCGCATGCAATAGCAACTCCAATGTAACATATTTGGTATCATACTGACCGCCATGAACAGGGGAAGAGGGTGACATCGCCAGTTTTTTGTTCAGGGACCTAAAACTGGCGCTACCGCCGAAAATGTGCCCCGACCAATCACAGGCCTTCAATGTGGTCAACAATAGTCAGGCGTTTCCGTAGGAAAACATGTTTTCCCCCATTTTTTTTTCTGAACGAGCCGCTTCCAGGTGGTCCAAGGCATGTTTGTACAAAGTTTGACGCAAGTATTCGAAGATCTGACTGCGTATGATCATATTAAGTCATATTTAACGCCCAAAATCGATTCCATACTGAAACTAAGTAATACGAGGCGACGCCTATTTTTGCACTTTTACCACATAAAAGTCGAAATGTCCACGTCGTTTTTTGGAGATAGATCCTGAAATTTGGTACACGTGTTTTATGCGCTCTACCCGAGCCTTCTACGAATGTTTTTTTTTTTTTTTTTCGCCGGAAATTTCGGATAATTCTTATGCCGTCGGATTGAGAGGATCGAAAAACTCACTTTCCGATCCACTGTAAATTCGACGGGGTGTGTCTGGATGCCTTCCCTATCGTCAATCGGATCGATTTTGTAGTTTTTTGTGCTCTTCCTGGGGGCGGTTGATACGAGAGTTGAAAAATGCTTCGTGTTCTGATCGCGAGCTCTAGGGAGTGCTGCGCTGCGAGCAGCAGCAGCAGCAGCAGCAGTAGAGAGCAGCAGCAGCAGCAGTAGGGAGCAGCAGCAGCAGTAGAACAGTCAACCCAGCACCGGAGAGGTGTTTAGGCTGCCGCTGGGTGGTGTGATCGTGTGTTTGGGGGGGTGAAGAGAGATGCGGTGAGCTTCAAAAACTTTTTCGATTGAGAAATCCAATCCACGAATCCCGTCGAAAAACTCGACTCGAGTTTTTCGACGGGATTCGTGGATTGGATTTCTCAATCGAAAAAGTTGAGATCGAAAAAGCTCTTTTTCAACTCCCTTCTTCCCCTCGCTGCCTCGGCAAAGTTTTTGCTTTGGCATGGCCCATAGCGAGGGGGGGGGTCTTTCTAGCGAGCAAGGCTAGGCTCACCCTCAAGCGGACCGATACCTTCTTGCTGCTGCGCACCGGCCGCGAAGCGTGTGCAGCGGTAGAGTTGGATCGGCACTGGTGCGTTAGGCGCAAAAGTTCAGATGCACGGGCCTTTTTGGCCGTCGGTGTAGACAGCAATGTCCATCTCACTTTTGTGCGCGGAGGCAGACGCCATCAGAAAGGTGGACGGACACGATGTACACGGCCCTAGGTGTGTTTGCTAGAGGGAGCTGTACTGTCTCAGTAACCTGGCTTCGCCATCAAAGGAGGAGGGAGCGTGTGGCGACGAGCTGTGAGCTGGCTGGTCAATCCCTTCAGCGCGAGAATTTTTATTTTCCAGACCAAGCACCCTGAGTGCAACGAGGGAGAAAGCGAGGAGCCGACTGGGAAGGACAACAACGAGAGCGAGTACGGACGGAGCAGGTCGAGTGTGGTCGTGCTAGGACTGGCCAAGTGGCACCGGAGCGGCGCGCCGGATCACAGCAGCGCGCCGCAGCAGCAGCACAGCAGCGCGGAGCAGCCATCCGGAGCACGGACGACATCGACCCGTGACGAACGGACAATCATTTTTGTTGCCATTTTTTTTTTTTTTTTCCGTTTTTTTTTTTTTCCCCCCTGAATTTCGTTGTTGGGTCTGTGTGGATGACGTCACTGGTTTTGTAGAGAGACGCGGCAGAGATGGCGCGGACACCCCGGGTGCCTTCATTGTGTGCCTGATCGTGGAAGACCCCTTCAATGTGGAACGATTCCTAATCAGTGTCGATGTTTAAAATGCTGTGCCTAACACAGACGTTCAGGATAGATTCGGGCAATTGTCAATTGACGTGATGGCTTTGGTTGGCTGTTCTTTTTCACTGTGTGCCCGCGGACTGTCATTCCGGCAGCACTTCAGACAGCAGCTGCGTGCTCCATCTTGTTCCCACGCCTACCGTGTGTTTTTGTACAGACAGAACTTCAGACAGTAGTTACGCTGTAGTCGGCAAATTCATTGGTAAAGAGTGGGAGGGGGGGGGGGGGGGGATGCTGCTGTAGTCGAATGGAGATTGCGGGCGTGTAGTTCAGTTTTGGACACGCATAACATGCTGTAGGGATTTTTAGGTGTACCTCTTCGGACTGGTGTATCCTTTCCCTGCTAAGTGTGCGTGTTCTTTAGGATTCTGATGGCTCTAGCACTTTTGTGACCACGGGCTGTGATCTTGCTAGATCAGACTATTTTTTTTTTTTTTTTTTTTTTGTCCATCCCATTTATTATCTTCGCCCTTCCTTTCTCTCTCCTCCCTAGTCGTAACTCAGATCCGGGGTCACAAAGTAGGCTCCTCTCCCTCCTCCCCCACTACGGTTCTTGCCTTGCATTTTTATCGCGAGAAGACTTCAGCCTTTCCTTCCCTCGTCGACTCGCATCGAATTGTGCCTACCCACGCTACTATTAATTGGCGCTCTCAGCAGTTGATTCCGTTTTTTATTTATTTTTGCAAATAAACTCAAAAGTCCGACCCACGTGAGATTCGAACTCCAGACATCAACGTTCAGAAGCGTTCGAGGTTACCTCTAGACCATCGGGGCGACCGACTTCACTATAGGGATTAGCAACTGAAACGAGTTTAATGTGAAGACAACAACAACATAAGAAAGCCCAATTGTGTCTCCAATCGGAAACCGGCTTTTTCGATCCACGTTTCCGACTGCACAAGAATTAGCCTTTATAGACCGAAATTTCCCAAAAAAATACAAAACAAGCAATATTTGACGGAAAAAAAAAAAAAAAACCCATCCGTTAAAGTCTCGGGTAGGGCGCATAAAACACGTGTGCCAAAATTTCAGGGTCTATCTCCAAAAAACGGCGTGGACATTCGCCACTGAATGAACTTTGTTTGGGTGATATGCCTGAACCAGCCTGTACGTACCTGTGAAACCTTCGTTGAACGTGTTTTGATTATGGACTCTCTCTTCAAGTACAAATACACGAGTATATATACAAGTTGATATGAAAGGAGATGCTTCGTCTCCCTGGAAGAAAGAAAGGCTCCCTCACGTTGCAACAGGCCAGCCGACCACGTTTTGCACTGCCCAGGCTTCACGAAGCGCATACATACCAAGCCGCACTGCTGATGTACGTAGGTTTACTGGACCATAGCCCACATGTACCATACGTATCCCTGAGCCGATACAGCCCACGAGCCAGAGGCCCAGCAGCCAGAGCGAGCAATATCGACGACACAGTCGCAAACAAACTTACGCTGTTTTGCCGTCAAGCATGCCAAGAGACCCGTCATTTGTGTACCGTCAAGACCTACTTTGACCCTGATATAATGTATTCAAGTATACAGTTTATTGACCCGTCAGTCAAGTACGTCAAACCACGGTCAAACCAAAGGCCAACAAGACCACGTACTCGTTTTCCTGCTCTGTACATAAAATATCGTACCTGGAGAATTGCTCGCACTTGATCCAGGGGGTAGAGCAGGGCCATGGCGACCACGGCGCCAACGGCCCCGGAAAGCGCGTGCACGAGAGGCGGAGGAGATGAGGCGACATGACCCTGTTGAGATGCCACCCCCATTCTACGCTTCAAAGTGCTTCGATTTTAGGCAGCAACAGAGGATGTTGAAGGGGAATGAATGCTACGAGTGATGAAAAAGCATGTCATTTTTAATGTGATCGAGGAGTTCGATTGGTTCTAAAGGCGTGTTTGGTGCATTTATGCCGACGAGACTGTCAAACACACCACAGCAGGCACAAAGGCTCAGCGAGCAAGTCCACCAAGCGGCCAACCGACATAAAGGTTCGCCAGGTCTACCAGGGTGCAGGGGAGTACAGGGTGCAAACCAGAACATGTCGCAGATGCACATGTCGGCGTTCGAGGGGGACGCGAACATCGTGAGAGGGAGGATCGAGCTCGGCGAAGATCCCAACTCCACCGACGAGGTATAAATGATCCCTTACTAAAAGCTAGATGTTGCTGCCGCCTTGTGCAATACCTGGCATGCAAAGCATACGTACCAGGCACCAGGTATTCAGAATTCAGAAGGGCTTGTTATACAGCAGACAGCGGTCAGTAGTACAGGTAAGGACACCTAGATTAACAATAAGAAACAGGAAACATAATGAAATTGATCAAAACAGGAAAAATGGTCCACACAGGCTGGTTTTCTCATTTGAGATCTGGGTGTGTGCTACACTAACTTCAGTATAACGAATCCCGAATTTCTTATTTTCTTGAATATACATCCCAGCCTGCCTGCCTTTCCTTATTGCCCGTTTTCTTATTATATACCGGTACATATCGCCGGTCGCTCCGGTGGTCTAACTGGTAGCCACGAAGCCTGTAGGCCCGGATGTCGAGGGTTCGATTCTCCCCATGGAGGTTTTTATTCTCAAATGACACCGTCTGTCGAGAGCGCATATTATAGCGTGGGTAAGCAAAATTCGACGAGAGTTGACGAGGGAAGAGAGTACTGAAATCTTCTCGCGATAAAATTGCAAGGCAAGAACCGTAGTGGGGGAGGAGGGAGAGGAGCCTACTTTGTGACCCCGGATCTGAGTTACGACTAGGGGGGGAGAAAGACGGAAGTGCGAAGATAATAAATGGGATGGACAAAAAAAAAATATAAATATATATATATATATATCATACGTGCAATAGGTGTCCTGCCTGCACTGCTGTACCAGGTACCAGGTTCATAGCCGCGTTACAACTGCAGCCAAACGTTCCTTTACATTGGGTCGAATGTTGATCTCTGTGACAGACGCATCAAAACCACCTCTACAGCAGTAGTTACACCTGCCCCCTTTCCGCATACTGGTACACACTACTACAAGGCGAAAAATAACACACCCTATGATACCACCACCTCGTATATACTGCTGTTTGTTGTCACCCTGTCCGGTTCGTTTGTCACGAATCTTAGTTCCTCTTCTTGAGCGAGCGGCGTACGCCGCAGAAACCTTGCACGCATACTATTACTATACACCCTGTACGTAATCGTAACATTTCGTCGACGCCTTAACTCGTACCGGTACATACAGACAGTAGTTTTTTTTTATCAATGAGGCCTCTCTGGTGCGGCATGAGATCATACCCATACTCGTTGTCCCTTTGCCCTTCTCTCAATGCCCCGCCGTGGTTCAGTCCTTCCTTCAGGTTTCTTGCTGTCCATATGATGATACCCACACTTGACCTCTACAGTAGTATTACAAAGGACAATAGGAAATAGGACCAAATCGTGTTAGTAACGAGAAATATTGGTTATATGTAAGTACCGAAGGGACGAGAGAGCAATCTGCAGTTTGTGGTGGCGGGAGAGTGTACTAAATAGTTGGGGGTTGCGGTTCCAGGATCTGGTGGTTAGTAATGTAGATGTGTAGAGAGAAGCTATCGCGCGGCGAGCAGCGTTTCCTGAAGCGAACATCAAAGGAGGCACAGGGCGGCGGGGCGCAAAGGAACAGCATCGGATACATAGCGGCGCTCTACGTACACAAAGCCAGAAGACTGGCAAGCGCCTTTTCCGAAACGCATATAGGTGTTTGTGTGTGTGTATCGTAGGCCCTACGATTCACTATGGGTTCCCCGTATTAGCGTTCCGCTTCGATTGTCCTGCGGAAATGCTGTGTACGGACGTGCAAACTGAGCGGACAGCGGCAGGACGTTCTCCTCTATTCACGCCGTTTCGCGAGAGCGCTTCAACCCGGCCACGGCGGCGGGCGCTGTTACCCCTACGTACGTACGTATCAAAGTGCGAGAGTTGCGGATTTTCACCCCACGTACTCCATCAGGGTCGTTCTTATCGAGCAACTTTTTTTTTCAAAATTTCCAAATAATGGTTTCGCGCAATTTTTAGGATTTCCATGCTTTCCAAAAATAATTTCCAAAAAATATTGGAATGCGAAGCCTTCCAAATAGTTTGCCCTCTGTTGAAATTCCAAACGTTCCAAATAAATCCTGTTTTTTCTTGCTTTTCCTGTGTGTGTTTTTTTTTAAACATATTGGAATTTTTGGGGGAAAGTTGCTCGATAAGAACGACCCTAAGAAGAGCGTCCATGGCCGCACTGCTGTCCATGTTATATGACTCGCCGCCCCTCCCACCCGAAATAAGTGATGCATCGCGTACCGCTTAAAATCCTCCCCTGGGCCCGCCGCCCGCAAAGGGGTCTGGAGCTTGGCGATCATCTTCGGGACCGCTTATTTGTAACCCGACCCGCTGGTTACAGATACAATTTTGTAACGCCTCGCTGAAAAAGTCGAGAAGGCACCTACCTACCTATGATACCATAAGCTTGTTACTTATAGAGGTGCGCTATGTTTGTTTGTCCTTTCTGAGGGTATAGGTGGTCACTTGAGGAGCTGCTCTAAACCTTCGCCCCTAAAAGGCTGATTTTGGAGAGAAATTATTGGGCTATGGTATGATACCCGATGAATAATTATTATGCCACGGCCTAAGCATGCAATGAACGATATTGCAACCCAAAATAATGCAAGTCCTACGAATTTGGGTTAAGGTGCCCGACCGTTCAGAAAACATTTCAGCCAAAAAAAAAGTGCTACCTCTGTTTGTAGCACGCGTGTTTTTTTGGCCCGGGGACCATTGACCCTAGTAACCGTAACCGTACAGGGCACTCGGGGCGCAGGGATCCTGACCCCTCTGCAATTGAACCATTTGCATGCATGGGTCCCGATAAACGCTTGGTTTTGCATCCATTCCCAGCTTGGTGCACCCCAAAAGAAGCCCCTCGTCGCGGTAGGCGTTGGATGGTTGTTAGGTAGGCTCAGTTTTTCCTACGTAACCGGTTCCTACTTTCTCGTGCTGCTGCTGCTGCTGCTGCTGTACGCGAGCCGACGCTGGGAGCGGCATCGTCTCGCTCTCTCTGTACATCCAGCAGGCTTTTCTCCCACCCCGGGGACGGGCTTCTTCCGTCCCCGGGGTTTTTCTCTCAGATTATTGCGGAACATACAGTAGTAACCAGAGGACCATACATGCTTATTTGATAGTAAAAATAGTTGATATGTAGATATTTGTGTATGTTGATGGTCGTGAGTCGTGAGTACTACAGTACGTATGGCCCTCTGTATTAGTCTTCACATCGTATCACCGTGGTGAGAGATTTTGTCTTTATTTGAAAAAATAAAAAGGAATCAATCGCTGAGAGCGCCTTCGTGGCGTGGGTAGGCGGAATCCGACGCAAGTCGACGAGGGAAGAAAGCGCTGAAATCTTCTCGCCATAAAAATGCAAGGCAAGAACCGTACGTACGTAGTGGGGGAGGAGGGAGAAGAGCCTACTTTGTGACCCCGGATCTGAGTTACGACTATTAATAGGAAGGAGAGAGAAAGGAAGGGCGAAGATAATAAATGGGATGGACAAAAAAAACAAAAACGTATGTATATACCAGAAAATGTACGAACTTTACCTTCGCATAGTCATGGTGCAGTAGTATACAGTAATAGTATACAATTCCCAATCGGCCCTTACTTTTTCGGATCATTAATAGGTGGTATATGGAACCTGGTACAGCAGCAGCAGCAGTAACCGTCAAGCGACCGTCAAGTAACAGTCAAGTAACCGCCAAGTAACCGTCAAGTAACCGCCAAGTAACCGCCAAGTAACCGTCACCCGTCATTCGTTAGTCGTAGCACATGTCGTACCAGTATCGGGTATATACGTACAATGGTTCATTTTAGCCATATATACGGGCAGTACGTACGTAGTAGTATTGCCGTGCGTGTGCTGCCACCGTACAAAATGGGTTACCTTTTGCGTGCGAAGTGTAGTGTATGTATGTGTGTGTACGCCACAACGATTGAGTTCTGCGATGGCAATGCCTCGGGGGCCGCCATGATGCCCCCATGACCAACGGGCATTGCCATGGACAGCAGCAGTGCATGCCATATAGCATGCCATGACAAAGTCAAACGATGTAGGATAGACCCCCGCTCCCAGCCCAGGGGACGCACGAAATACAACTTGTCGTTTGACCCTTGGAAGCTTTGACCACTGACACTCGACGCTTGCTTCCTTGACGCTGAACGATCTCTTATTCCTTCCTCTCCGTCAGGACGGGCGGACGCCGCTGCACTGGGCGGCGGCGGGGGGGCACGATGCTCTGGTTGAATATTTGGTGAGCTGGGCACACTTTTTTTTTACAGACTTGTGTTACGCGATAGAGGTACGTAGCATTTTTTGCCTCTTATTGTTTCTGAATGGCGGGGGCCTTCTCAACCCTTTTAAGACTGCAGTCCCGTTTTGGGGACAAACCACTCTAATTCTAAGTAATTTGTCCCCAAAACGGGACTCCAGTCCTATAAGGGTTAATATAATAACCCATTCAGAACTGAAAAAAAATGTCCCACACTAATTCCAAGTGTTTTGTCGCCAAAATCGTGGAACCAGTTATTAACCCATTCAGAACTGAAAAACTCATCCCACACTAATTTCAAGTAGTTTGTCCCCCAAAACGGGGGACCAGTTCTTAAGGGGATAAGGGGTTATTAACCCAAAATCGACGGGATTTCCTAATTATGTTGGCATTTTTTGTGTTTTGTTTACTTAGGCCATGGGGTTGTTCATCGGGGTGGAACTTTAACCTCCACCGAGAGAGCACGGGAAACACTTTTACCCCCCATATGCAAGTCCGCCTCACAAGCGGTTCTTAGTGGAGGATGCAGGTCACCCTTCATGCAACTCGCCCAACAGCTTACGGCGCTTCGCGCTTGGGGGCTAGCAATGTCTGCCTGGTCGGTGAAATCCCGACATGCTCCGTCCCGGCATTGTGGGGATGCGAGAGTCTATGGCCATACGACTACGGCCATGCATGAATGTGAAGTACCCCCTCCCCCCCGGAAAAAGGCCTGCAAAAGTGTTGGAAACCCCTGGTTCGATTGTGTATTCCATATCTGTTGTTCTACCCGTTTTTTTTCTTCATTTCTTTGGTTTTTGTTCGAAAAATATTTTCATGTTCATGTTCGTGTGTGTGTGTTTTTTTCCCGCTATTTATATGTTAGTTGCTACTTGTAGTACTCGTCGTAAATAATACTTCCCTGCATGACTTTTAAATATGTATATATATGTTTTTTTTATTTTTTTATTTTTTATCCTCCGGCGGATGGGTCAAAATAAAGCTTACGCCCTCCACACTTCCACGTCTCACTTCGTGTCGTGTGTTAATTCACTCCATGCCCCCTATATGGTGTTTAATTCCTACCCATATCATTATGAATACCAATATTATTGCCATACGACAAAACCGATTTTGAGCATGAGCGTCGACGCTGATCACTCATAAACATTCCCCGAATTAATGTTGTTCTCTGTCTTTTTGTTTTCTTCTTTTTTTTTCTTGTACTCCCCGCGAGTGAAGGCGGAACTCCCTGGAGCCGTTATTGACAGCCGGGACGAGAGCGGACTGACGCCCCTCATGAGCGCCGTGGCCGCCAACAAGCTTGCCGTTGCCGCCTCTCTTCTAGGGCGGTAAGCCAATCAGGGAGCACGCGCGTAGGGAATACAGCAGTAGACCTATTGCGAAATGAGATGGTGAATGACGGGGAAAAAAAAAGTACAGCAGTACACGGTAGACCTTTTCGAAGTGAGATGGTGAATGACAAAACAAAAAAAAACAACCCGTACAGCAGTCGTAGACCTTTTCGAAGTGAGATGGTGAATGACAAAAAAAAAAAAAAAACGTTCAGATAAGACGGTGATCGAGAACGGTGGGAATCTAGAGAGAACATTCGCCGCCATACATCAACACAAGGAAGAGACAAAAAAGAGACACATGACACATGACACATGAGATGTGGTGATACTGTTGTAACAAGGCGGTAGTGGTCCTCATGTAGTGCCGGTTGGGTAGAGCACCGGATACCCTATATAAGTATAGTGCTTGTGAAATCGCTTGACACAGATAGGATTTACCAGTAGTGTGGTAGTTTTGGAGTGTACAAGCAGTACAGGACACGTAATAAGAAACAGGCTAATAAGAAAGCCAGGCTGGGGATTTAGAGGAAAATAAGAAATTCGGGAGTCGTTATGTTGAAAATAGTGTTGAAAGAACCCTTTTGCAAAGAAGAAGTCCAGCCTGGACCAATTTTTTCCTGTTTCTTATTAGGTGTCCTGTACTTTATAGTGCCGGTTGCCGCTATAGTGCAGGTATTTTTGGCTGGCGCGTACCGGCACTACAGAGGGACCATCACTCTACGTCAATAAAGTGTTTATTTTAGAGCTTTCTTTTGTGGCCCGATATTTCTTCCTGACGGTCTGTTCGCCTTTTTTTAGAGTATTCGAAATGTCCAGGAATTTTCCAAGAATTTTCCTGAAAGCCAGAATGGGGTTGTTTTTTTTTGCTTTTCATTTAGATATAATATATACGGTCCAGGGTTTTTCCTGGCGTGGTAGTCTTGTTAGCCTTTTAGAACTTTGTTTATGGCCCAGAAATTTCCTACGAAGCAGTATTTTGGCTCCAGTCAGCAGTCGAGTCCGGGCTGGTCCGCTCCGGTGCACGCTGGCGGTCTTTAGATCGGTTCGGGTCGACCGCGCGCGTTGGGACATGCTTTTTTTGGGGGGGTGAGGCATATCGCTCGCCTAGTGCGGGGCCCCAGAAAGCATTCGATGCAACCCTACCGCAGCACGCGTCGGTTGCCGTAACAGCCATCGTTACCGTTAACATCACCATCACAGTTACCGTTACCGCTGCGGTTACCGCTACCAGCACCACTACCCTTACCGTTACCCTTACCGTTAACGTTACCGCCACCGTTACCGCTACCATCACCATTACCGTTACCATTACCGTTACCATTACCATCACCGTTACCGTTACCATTATCGCTATTATACCGATACAATTCCCGTTACCGTTAGTGTTACCGTACCATCACCGTTACCGTTACCGCAACCACCACCACTAACGTTTCCGGCATCATTGCCGTTTCCATCACCGTTACCGTCGTGATCCCCATTAACGTTACGGTTATCATTAACGTTACGGTTATCATTACCGCTACCGTCACGGTTACCGTTATCTTTACCGTCAACGTCATCGCCGCCATAACCAATTCCGTTACCCTCAATATTACCGCTACCATCACCCACGGCATCAAGAGCATAGCTATACTCGTAGGGTACAGAAACCAGGCGATACAGCAGTGTACACGAAGCAGCAGTGATATACAGAGGATAACCAAGCACAACTACGTACTATTATTGCGGTTCCCCTAATCTACCATGTGCACCTCGTTTTGAGAGGTGCGACTTCACTTCTCCTAACATTCCTAAGCACGCATAAGTCTCCACATCTATAACCCCGTATCACGTATGCACTCCATGACACTCACCATCACCCTAACCGCTACCACTACCGTTACCACTACCGTTACCGCTACCGTTACCGCTACCGTTACCGCCACAATTACCGCTACAGTTACCGCTACCATTACCGTTACCAATACCGTTACCGCTACGGTTACCGCCACCATTACTGTTACCGCTAACATTACCGCTAACGTTACCATTACCGCTAACGTTACCTTTGCAGGGGCGCCGACCCCAAGGCAAGGACCGCATCGGGGCTTACCTGTCTTCACTTCCACAAGGCTCGACCTGCCACCATTCGACTCCTGCTGCCATACCTCTCCGTCGCAGACATCAACGCGCAGGTACACACGGCTGTTATGGTATCCCCTGATCCCTGCTATGGTATCCCCTTATCCCTCTTGCGACGGTATACTTTTAGAGTTTAGCCGACTGCTATACATGGTATCGCCTGCTGCCGCGGTGTGAGTTTTTATTTTAGCTGAAGTGGGCTTTTATGGTACAGCAGTAGTAGTGTTAACCCATTCAGAACTGAAAAAAAGCCTCCCAAACTAATTTTAAGTAGTTTCCCCCCCAAATATTTGGGACCAGTTCTTAACCCATTCAGAACTGAAAAGAATGTACCACACTAATTCCAAGTAGTTTGTCCCCAAATTGGTGGGACCAGTTTTCAAGGGGTTAAGGGCCCGTTTTAGCGAAGAAAAAAAAAATCAATTTAGATTTTTTTAAAATCAAATCCGCTTTTCATTGGTCAACACGCGCACCAGCACCAAAGATTAGGATCTTGGGGGGGTGCTGGTGCGTGTGTTGACCAATGAAAAGCGAATTTGAATTTTATTTTTCCCAAATTGAATTTATTTTATACTCGTTAATATGGGCCCTAAGGGGTTAATGTATGAATAGTATCACCGTTTCCTTCTTGCGGCGTTTTTTATTTAGCGAAGTCAACTCCCCTTTTCGAGGGGTGGACAAAGGGTGATGGTGGATCTTTAAAATGGGGGTTTTGTCTTGGTAGTAGTATGTTGACCCTCAGATCGAACCCTATCCCGAACCCGAACCCGAACCCTATGCCAGTGGTCAGTGCTTGCTTGGCCAATCAGAGTGCCTAATTAGCTACCTTAGGAAGATCCACTAACAGTGTTTGTCCACTACTGCCCCTTTTCCCTGCTCCGTATATACGGCGTTTCTATTGATATTGCTTTAGGTCGGTTTTTATGGTACGGGTATCCCCTGTTGTTCCGTTTCGCGGCGTTTACGGTTCAGCGTATCATAAATATCGTATATACATATCGTAGGTCTACTATATATATATATCCCTTTCCTCGGTGCTTCGTTATTCTTTTTATGTTTAGCTTAAGTCGGCCTTTTTATGGTAGTATAATTCTATTTTTTAATTAATTTATTTTTGTTTTTGTTTTTGTTTTTAATTTTTAATTTTTCGTTTTTCGTGTTTTGTAGGACGAGAGGGGGAATACGCCTCTCCACCGCTGCATCTGCGGAGAAAGCGAAGACCACCTTGGTGAGTCACACCCCCAGACGTATATATATATATATATGTGGGTTGAAGATCACGATGCGAAGCAGTGGTTATATTTTTATATTTTTATTTTTTTTGCAGAAGATGATGGTGAGGGGATTTTGGTTAATAAAAAATAAAACGAAAAATTGACCAATTCCGCGAGGCCTTTTGGGACCCCTCCGTATTTTGGTGACATCGCGCGAAAGTTGGACCCGTTTATTAGAGTGGGAAACCGGGATCCTGTCTCCCCCTGTCCGTCACGACAGGCTGGGAAAATGAGCCCCTGTACGAATATAGATATAAATGAAATGAGCATTGACCACTCAGGTGATCTTGGACCTGTTCGGCTCTGACTTCCGCATTAGACCGGACTCGCACTCGGGACCCGTTTTGAAGGCCTCGCGTTGGCTTTCTCGCCCGCTCTTCTCGAGGGTCGCCCCCCTCAGCCTCCGCCCGTGACTTTCCGCCCGCGCGCACTCTCGAGTCGAGCGCCGCCGCCGAGCGCAGCGACCTCGAAGTGCGTGGATCTTGAGGAGATATCTCGGCTCTACTGGCCGCTGAGGATGATATGCGTGGTGCTGTTGCTGCTGAGAGAGATATTTGTGGTGCGAGTCTCAACTCAAAATATCTCGCCTCAATTAAAAACTCAAAGATCCACGGATGAATGAAAACTCGGCTGATTTTTTTTCGGGTGGATTCAGTACAACAGTACTGTAGCTTATTTTTCAGCGTAGAGATATTACTGCTGTGCCTGGCTGTAATACGTACAAGAACAAACAGCAGTACGTAAGAGTAGTACCAGGTACGAGTACTCTATGTACGACGTAGCGAGTAGCTGGTGTGTATAGTATTGCTGACTGCTGTTGTGTAGTACGTACTGCTGTACAGCAGTACTACTGTTTGTTGTAGTGTACAGTGCTAGATACGAGTCTGCTCAGACACACGAGAGTCAGAGAATAATTGAGATTTCCCCCCCGTTGCCTCGACTTCGCATATCCATGCGGAACCGCTTGCTCGGCACGGAGTGTTTTTGCCGCACGTGCCAAGACTGAAACTGAGCCCGCCACCGGGACCTCGACTGGTGCATTTCTGACAGAGACTGAGAATGAAGTTGCGAACTGAGTATCAGCAATTACAGCAGTAGTAGCGTTTCCTTCTTCCTGCAATAACACCTGGCATTGCCTTGATTCTGCACGTAGTATGTGTCAGATGTCAAAACACGAGCGAGCGCCATCAGATTGTTGTTGTCGTAAATCTCACAAACTATCCTGAGGACTGAGACTATCCAGGGAACACCGAATGCGACTGATTGCCTTTCTGAGACTGACTGTTGAGACTGAGAAATGAGGTTGCGAACTGAATATTTCAGCACGCAGCAGTCCCTTCTCCCTGCAACCCTTGGCATTGCCTTGATTCTGCACGTGGGCGTCAGGTATCGAAATACGAGCGAGCGCCATCACACTGTCGTAAATAGCAAGGATGGTACCAAATAACTACAGCAGTAATGTACCAGGTATATGTCCTATCCGAAGCATGGCACCCATGCGGAGCCCTTGTATATATATTAAAAAAAAAAAACAGCTGTGAGATGGAGGATTTCGTCGAAACTCATGTTTGCTACGTAGCTGAGTGTGATACTTCGATCGCGCGTACGTTAGACCTATGCCAATGGGAAAGCAAAGTTACCCTCGAAAATTTGAATTCCTAAGATCCCCGCCAGATTTTTCCAGAACAAGCTTGCTATGGGACCGATTCTTAAAACTGAATGTTCCCAACTTTTGGAAAAGCCCGAAAAAGGCAATTCTCAGGCCGATGTTGGGACAAGATCGGTTTGAGAAAAACTCAGGCGGATGTTAGTTCGAAGCGGCGAGATTCCGAGTCCTCGACAGACATGGATCGACGAAACCAACGACTGCGTCATGAATTCTGAACGCGGTGCGCTCGTTACGGGCTCCGACCCATCCTAGGATCACCGTGTTCACACGATGGCCGGTGATATGTGGCGGGCGCTGGCCAGGCGTCTGATAAACAGACAATTGGCTGCTGGTGTGCATAAAACAGATGACAAAACTTCTCGACCCGTCTGAAATGGCAAAAAAGACTTTTTTTTCGGGTTTGGGAGAAGAGCGTAGGACGCCGCCGGCAATTTCTTGCCCCCTAGACCATGGATCCCCCTTATATCTTCGAGGCCGTCATCTACACTCGTTGGCCTTGCCCGACCCGAAGCGGGTTGGCCGTGGGCTGAGTCTATGTCGAGATCGTAGGTCTATCGTCGCACGAGCTGATTTTTATCAGGGTGTTGACAATTTGCAACGAGAAAAAGCAAATTGCGCCGCCTGCAGCCGTTTGAAACAAAATGAGAAAAAAAGAAGAAAAGAAAAAAAACTCTTTTTTTCCCACAGCGGCGGTACGAGCGGATCTGCAACCTGAAAATTCCAGGGAAATATTTCAATCATCGCTTTCAAACATCGCTTTCCCATTGGCATAGGTCTTACGGATTTTATATGTCCTCATGCAGGATGTACATCCCGTACAAGGGGGACACAATCTGAGGCTGTAGAATTCACGGAGCGTTTGTCTATTTGCGGGGGAAAGAAAAGAGAGAAAAAAAGGGGGGAAGGTTTGCACGTAACTTTGCCATTAATATTATATTGTCTGAAATAAACATATATACTATACTTGTGATATAAACACCATAGGGGCGGTGGTAATTGCAAGTCTAGAACTGCACACGCACTATTTGCAATCCACACGATTTATTTATGGTTGGCGCCTCGCGCTTTCGGCCTTGGGGCGGGGGATCCTGCGGAGGGAGGAGAGTGTGGTTTATTGGTACAGTAGGGTTGGGCACTGGCTGACTCAGTCAGTAGTCAGTAGCGATTATACTGTCGTCAAAATCAATCAGTATACTGGATTGCAGCAGCATACTGCTGCCTCTACTCTCTACTCTCTACTCTCTCCTCCCGAAACGCATTTCGTGGGTTTCCATACTATAATATGGCGTGTTTCTTGGGTGTACGTAGTATGAAAACTACTGGCGAATATACTGGCCAGGTCAATCAGTAAATTACTACTGGCAGTAGATTACTACTGCCAGTACTCTCCTCCCGAAACGCATTTCGTGGGTTTCCGTACTATAGTATGGCGTGTTTCTTGGGCGTACGTAATTTGAAACCTACTGGCGAATATACTGGCCAGGTCAATCAGTAGATTACTACTGCCAGTAGATTACTACTGCCAGTACATACTGTGTCAGTGCCCAGGTCTATTTATTGGGGTTCATCAGACAAGGCGTGTTCACCGTATATATACTGCAACACTGAAACGCTGATACTAGCGTGTGTGTTACAATTAGGGACGCAGTTCTAGACTTGCAATTAGCCGTGCCCAGTGGTATAGGCGGTTGGGAGCGGAAGGGAGGTTGTATTATTCGAGTGGGCGCTTCGAGCATCAACTGCTACTTTCAAGGGTACAGCAGCAGTAGTAGATGAAATATTAGGGCTGGGCACTGACACAGTATGTACTGGCAGTAGTAATCTACTGATTGACCCGGCCAGTATATTCGCCAGTAGTTTTTTAGCATGTACGTCCAAGAAACACGCCATATTTTAGTACCGAAACCCACCAAATGCGTTTCGGAAGGAGAGAGGAGAACGGAGATACAATATGAACTTACTGCTGCAATCCAGTATGCTGATTGATTTTGACGACAGTATATATCGCTACTGACTGAGTCAGCCAGTGCCCAGCCCTATGAAATATTGAATTGAGGACGATTGAAAACCGAAAAATAAAAAAAGACGGCAACGTTGTTGGGAAGGTTTTGGAGCGGGGGGGGGGGGGGGGGGGGGGGGGGGGGGGGGGGGGGGGGGGAAGGCATGTTGCTTGTTTTTTTGGCCGTATCCGCGTCGATCCAAGCACTCAAAAATTCTCGAACCCTTTATATTGTTTCATGGATGGCCGTTACGTACATATTATACGGCGCATATATATATATATAAACGTTATTACGCGTAACCGCGTCGGGCTAACCAGACCGTAACTGGAAAAAACGAAAATGCCGTAATTTTCACCCTTCCGTTCGCGTCCCGCCATCCTGTTTTCGTGTGCACGTGGGGATGTCGAACTCGATGGCCGAAAAAACAACAGGCGCCTTGGACTTGATTCTGGAGGCTGGGGGAAGAGTGAGTGCTTGTGACCGACCGGTGTTTGTGTGGTATGGTGTAGTTGGGTTGGGTTGGGTTGGGTTGGGTTGGGTTGGGTTGGGTTGGGTTGGGTTGGGCTGGGCTGCGTTGGGTTGGGATCGGTTGGGTTTGGTTGGGTTGGGTTGGGTTGGGTTGGGCTAGGTTGGGGTGGGAAAAGTGTGGTGCAACGTCGTGCTTGTGTAGTATGGTGTGGTATGGTGTGGTGCGGTGCGGTTTGGTGGGGTGAATATTACGAAGTGAAAATCAAATCTAGTGTGGCGTGATGTAGCGGTAACGGCGGGGAGGAAATCGTCCCCCTTTGATGTCAGCGGTGGTCGAAGAGCACCCGCGAAAGCTGCGCGCGAAGAAAAGCACCCGCGGATGCCGCAGTGCTTGACTTCCCCCAGACAGGCATGCCAGTTCTTGGAAGGACGGCGCCTTTTATCTTTTTCTTGTTAGTCGCTTCTTGTTCGATTTGTTTTCTTCGTTTTGAGCCGTTCCTGTCCTGTTAAATTCCAACAGTTTCATAACTCTCCTCACAACTACCGTGCCGTTTGGTTTGAGGCTCCGTCTCGAAAGGGGTGCGTAGCCAAAGGTCAAATGATTGAGGCAAGCAACAAACAAGTAACCCCCCCTCCCCCCCATCCGAACGCTTGAGACCCCTTTGACCCCCGCCCCCCGCTGCCTGGTTGGTGAAAACCCAACGTGGTCCGTCCCGGCATTGTAGGGATGCGAGGGTCTATGGTCATACGACTACGGCCGTGCACGATATGAGTACCCCCCCTCATCTAATCCCCCCCCCGCCCCGCTCCGTCTCGAAGCGGATGTCCTTGCGTCAATAGTCAAATGCTCTAAGGCAAGCAATAAATGAGTTGCGCCCCCCCCCCCCCCCCCCCCCTCTCACCTCTCCCCTTCTGAGCCTAAGGAGCATCTCCTATCCTCCTTTATCTGCACCCCCCCCCTCATCTAAGTCACCCCCCCCCCCCGGAGTCAAATGAAAGGCAAACAACAATATTAGTACGCCCCCCCCCCCCCCCTCCTTCATACTTCCATTTACACCACCAAATCTCGGGCGACAGATCAGCGAAAACACCCCGCTGCACCGAGCGCGGAAGAGGGGCTGGAAAACCTTGGCGAGGCGTCTTATGTGACGCCGGTTGCTGACCCCTCGCCGTGAAAACGGCGGCTGGGTAAAGCGCGGGGGGACGGAGCGGAGGCGGGGCGGTGGGGGCGAGGGCGGCTGGTTAAGGGGGGGGGGTGGGGGCGCTGCGCCGGTGCGTGCGTGATTTTCACAGAGAGGGTTGGAGACACGGATGGCGGTGTTGGGTGTATGCGTAGAGGGTAAGCGGGCACGGACCGTATTTTTTTTTTTTACTTAAGCGTACGTACATACCTATCTCGTGTTGGGATTATAGTGGTGTGACGCTGGGAACCTCGGAAAATCCCATTTTCGAAGAGAACGAGAAAACGAGCGAACACGCAAAACAAAGGACCTACAGTACGTTTTTTTTTTTAATACAACACTACTACTGCTGTAGTTAAGGGTTTTCCCCAACGAACGAACGAACGAACGAACGAACGCAAAACAAAAAAAAAAAATCGCGACTCCCGACATTTCTAATTAATTGGCGTTCGCTATGTCACGTTTTTAAATCACATTTTTTAAAAGTATGTATAAATGTGTACGTTTTGTATTTTTTTTTTTATATATTTTTTATTTCACGAATGTATGTAGACATCATTTGTTGTTTTGTTTGTTTCTTGGTTTTGTTTTCAAAACTGACGGGGTGACTTCGCAATAATTTTACAAACAGATGTTTATCCATGTCACGATTCGTGGCGTTTTTTTCGTTTTTTTTTTTCGGGGCGCCATTTTTTTCCGACCAGTTGAGACGCGCTCTACGATAGAGATACTACTACAGCAGCAGCAGCAGCAGCAGCAGCAGCACTTTTTTGACCGAAAACCAAACTGAATGACGGGGTGGGGCCTCCTAGACCCCTTAAGAATTGGTCCCACGAAATAGGGGACAAAATACTCGGAATTAGTGTGGGACATTATTTATGAATGCATTCTAACCCAAATCCTCGGAATTCCATTATATCTTGTTTTGCTACGTAAATATTTCTCACCTTATACTCAACCCGTTTAGGACTGGAGTCCCGTTTCGGGGACACATTACTTAGAATTAGAGTGCTTTGTCCCCAAAACGGGACTGCAGTCCTAAAAGGGTTTAAGACCATGGGATGATTGTTCATCAGGTCGAGGGTGGTCGATTTTTTTTTCGACATCTGACATAATTTTTTGTTCGTTAGGGGGGGGGGGGGGAGGTAACCATGGATGATTGTTCATCAGGTCGAGGGTGGTCGAATTTGTTTTTTTCGACATCTGACATAATTTTTTGTTCGTTAGGGGGGGAGGGGTTACTAAAACCAAGTGAAAAAAATGAAAATAAGGATAAATGCTTTTTTTTTCCATTTTCGTATTTCATCATGTGATCACAACGGTTGCAACGGGTTTCTATTCCGACCTCTGGGGGTTGTGTGTGTCGTTTTCTCTTTTTTTCTGGTACCCCCTGATCAGTTAGCGAAGGCATTTTTTTTGGTTTCTGAGGGTGAGGTACATATGGAGCCCTCTCAATGACCACACTTGACAAAAAAACATGGTGCACCTCTACCGTAGCACGTGCGTGTCAAGAAACCAAAATCTACCACAATTCCAAGTAGTTTGTCCCAATATATGGACCATGTTCTTAAGGTCATAAACGATTACAATCTACTACTCGTTGTAAGTACTGCTGTAGTAGCCAGGTGCGCGTCACT
>MEHQ01004154.1:170563-199449 GCA_008828725.1 Saccharina japonica
GGGGGGGGGGGGGGGTGATGCACCACTAAGTAAGAGGCCGATCTGTTTAACGCCTTCGTGCTCTATGAGCAACCCTGGGACCTCCTTCTCGCCCTCCCTTCTACCCTCCGTGGTACCGGGATGCGCCAAACAATAATACTGGCACTTTACATAGGCGGCAACCGGCACTAGTTACTCCGCACACTGCCTGCCCATGCCACACTGGTTATAATCCCAGCCATCTGCTGTGCCAAGCGATTTCTCAGGCAACCTATCATATTAGCGGGCAGCGGGCACTATAGAGGGCACCCCGGCACTAAAGAGGGGCCACCACCACTCTACAACGACAAAACGAAAAAAAAAAACGAAAAAAAAAATTCAGGATGTAGCTCATGAAACGATAAAACCAAAACACTAACAACAACGAAAATAAAAAAGCAAAAGTTGTTAGCTGGGGACTGCTGGCTTCGTTACTCACAACGGTAGTAACAAATACGACAAAAAATAGCAGTTCGGTTTCGGGGAGAAGGGGGGGGGGGCTCACGAAGACCTGACAGAAAGCTAGCTTCCGGCAAACAGCATCTAGCCAAAAGCTTGTCCGATTCTGTACGTGCGAGACTCCCATCGCCGAGAGTAGGGACAAAAATTCTGCACTCATCGCGCTGGCGCCAGCATCTAGCCAACAGCGTTTACGTCCGATTCTATCCGTACGAGACTCCCATCACGAGTAGCAGGGGGCCGAAAAACCCGCAAACCATCGCACCGCTGTCCCCGTCCCGCACCCCAGCATTCGCGCTTGGTGCAAGCAATGCCTGCCTGGTTGGTGAAAACTCAACGTGCTCCGTCCCGGCATTGTAGGGATGCGAGGGTCTATGGGCATACGACTACGGCCATGCATCAAAATGACGTACCCCCCTCCCTCCCCACCCCCACCCCAATTATTTTCGACGCTGCCATCCAATGCAAGCAACTCCGCCTCACAAGCTGTTCTCGGCAGGATGGAAGGTTCGCCCTTCATGCGACTCGCCGATACACCTCACGGCGCTTCGCGCTTCGGCGCTTCGCGCTTCAACGCAAAAAGCAATGTCTACCTGGTTGGGCGAAGACTCGACGTGCTCCGTCCCGACATTGTATACATGTAGGGATGCGAGAGGGTCTATGGTCATACACACGACTACGGCCAAGTATGACACGAGTACAACCCCCGCCCCCCATACCCCGCCGCACCCCCCGCGACGTGTCCGCCGTTCCTCGCCCCCCCCCCACCCCCCACCTGCTCGAGGCTGCAAAAAATTGTGGTGAAATGTTGTCGTTCGTTCCTCCTTAACCGTTGCTAACTCCTTGAAAAACAAAAAAACGAAAAAAAAAACACACAAAAAACATTCCATGTAGGAGTGGGCTCAAATGCAACGCGTGCGTAACGTGAATAGAAAGACCATCCAGAGGCTGCAGCCCCTCCTCCCCAGCCAACCCCCCCCCTGTCCTTTTTCTAAAGACGACGACTATCAAGATGACGATGATGGTGGCAAAAAGTAACAATCAGCCTGCAACAAATGAAGAAGAAACAGAAGGAACACAAAAAAGAGACATACAGAGCAAGAAAAAAAGAGGAAATACAAAAAAAAAACAGAAGAGGAATTACAACAAAAATAAAATAAGGCTTTTACTCCGGCGGCCAACCGAAGCCGCGCAACACCCTCCCCCCCTTTATCCTCCCCCCTCGGCAAGGTGACAAGCAAGGTGACCAGCGAAGCAAGCACGCAATCAGACGACGCAAGCAAAGCAAGGCAAAGCAAGCAGACAGCTTCAAGCCGACAAGCAACGTCAGCTAACAGCTAGAGCCAGCCTAACCGCCCCAACAGCGAACACCTTTTGCTCCATCAGCTAACAGCCAACAGCGCCTACCATCGACAACGCCAGCAGACAACCAACCCTAACCCTGCCAACACCAGCTACCAGCCAAACTCAGCTGGCAGCTAGCAGCGGCTATTATCACCCAACGCCGGCTATCAGCCAACACCAGCAACCGCCACCGAACGAGCAACACCATGTAACAGCGCGAAGAGCTAACAGCTAACCCCAGCTAACAGCCCCAGCAGCAAAACGCTAACATACAGCCAACAGCTACCAGCAAACGAAAAAAAGAGAAGCCAGCAGGCAATCCCACAACAACAAGGTAACGCCGGCTGACGAATCAATCAGCACTATCTATGTAGTAGCAACCTCGGGGTGAAAAGAACGGAACTAAGAAGAAGCTTAAACAGCGCCATCTAGTAGTACCCTCGGACGAAAAGAACTGTACTAAGAACGAGCTTAAACAACACCATCTAGTGGTACCCTCCGGTGAGAACCGGGTTCAGAAGGAACTTAAAAACAGCACTATCTAACAAGTACCCTCGGGGTGAGAACGGAGTTAAGAACGAACTTAAACAGCGCCATCCAGAACATAAAACAAATAGCGCCAGATGTAGCAGCACCCTCGGGTGAGAATGGGACTAAGAACGAACTTAAACAGCGCCACCAAGAACATGAAAAAACAGCGCCAGGTATAGCAGCACCCTTGGGGTTAAGAATGAGAATGGGACCAAGAACGAACTTAAACCGCGCCATCAGGAGCTTGAACAGCGCCAGATACACTAGTACCCTCGGGTAAGAACTGCAACTACTAAGAACGCGCTTAAACAGCGCCAGAGATAGCAGCGCCCTCGGGTAAGAACCGCAACTGAGAACGCACTTAAACAGCGCCAGATATCCTATTAATAGTACCCTCCCCGGGTAAGAACTGCAACTAAGAACGCACTTAAACAGCGCCAGATCTAGTAGTACCCTCGGGTGAGAACGGGGTTAAGAAGGAACGGCCCAAGGAAATGCGTCGCGATGTAGAAGGTGAGCGGGAAGGAAAGCCGCTGGTCCGACCACTCCTGATCCGTCCAGATCATGCCGAACACAAAAATACCTGGTTGCAATGTTGCAATGGGGAACGAGGCCGGCCACAAGCACACGTGGGGTGGAGGGTTAGGGTGGCGTTGGAGTGTGTAATCATAAGCCGCATGTCATGGAAGGCCGAAGTCGTGTATGACCATATAGACCATCCATCGTACCCCTGCAATACCGGGGGTGGAGTTGGAGATGGATTGGACTCGGAGGCGGCGAGGGGTCAAAACAGAAGCCTCTCCTCCCCTCCCCTCTCCCTAAAAAAAAGAAAACAAATTGAAAAAAAACGGAATCCAAAACAAAAAAAAAACAAATAAAAACGATTTTTATTATCTTCCTTTTTTCGTTTTCATTTTTTTTCATTTTCACAAACTCGTTTGATTTTTAAAATGTTATTCTTATTTTTTTTTTTCTTTCTTGTTCTCACCCAGCAAGACCGTCAGGCCGATGTACATCCCTCGGTAACGCTTCAGAGTGCCATTGAACTCCACCCAGAACGAGGACCGCGTGCTCTCCTTAGCGGTCGCGCCCCACACGATGTCGAGGTCCCAGAAGTAGCACCAGCAGGCCGTCGTGATGTGCCAGAGAATGTGTGACCAAAACATCGTCATCGCCGGCGCGTTGCGCAGCTCTATCCAGTACGCCTGCGCGGTCGATACACATGCAAAAAAAAAAAAAACGGGGGAAATTGGGTACGTTGGAAATATGGTACACGATAATGGCCAATTGGAAATATAGTACAAGATAATAGCCAATTGGAAATATGGTACACGATGACAGCCAATGGGAAATATGGTACACGATAATGGCCAAGACAAAATAGAAAATACGGTGGCATATATATGAAGTATTACACTCAGCTAGCAAAGATGATCTTCGACGAAATCCTTGAGCTCACAGCTGTTGTTTTTTATATATTTTTAATATATGGTAAAACATAAATAAAAAAGAGCAAGACAGATGGCAGAAGATATGGTTAAAAACAAATGTACATTTGACAAGAAAAAAAGGCATGGCATGATATAAACACCGAAAAAAAAAAAAAACGTAAAGAAAAACAACAGGCGAATAAGTTACGATGGTATGTATCAGAGCGGGATACATTTAGCAGTTGGAAAAGGCTCGAAACCCAATGCCTTGAGGATGGAATGGCGAAGGCATGGGAATGCGAAGGTTTGAAAGACAAAAAGCCGGGAATATGCGTAACGGTTTGAAAGGAAAACGCTAAAGGGGTACTCGTAGACGAACTGTACCTGGTACCTGGCATGATTGACGCGTGCACTGGTATGAATATATACTCACACAAACGTCTGAAACCCAAAATATTACGTCAAATGCGAAACAGCAACAAAAAACGAACACATGTGCTTCCACAACGAACACCCTCCACCGCCCCTCCCTCTTTTCCCCCACGAAAACAAAACAGCCCTCGCAAAAAAACAAAAAAAAAACAAAGCAGAACAAAAAAAGCAACGCAAAGCTACGCAAAAAAAAGCAAAGCAAAGCAGAGACAAGCAGAACAAAGCAGAGCAGAGCAGAGCAGAGCAAAGCAAAGCAAAGAAAATACAAAAAAGCAAAGCAAAGCAACGCAGAGCAAAGTAAAGCAAAGCGAAAAAAACGAAAGCAAAGTAAAAAACAAAACAAATACGAAGCAAATAAAGGCACCTGGAAAATTGTGACATCCCCCGCGAAGCCCATTCGGTAGCGAATCGTCCCCGCTCCGAAAATGCCGATTACTCCGAAAACGAAAACCACCGTGATGAAAACGTCGTACGTGTTCGTGATGTCCTCCTGTTTTGCCCAAGACAAAAAAAAAAAAAAACGACACGAAACGAATCGAAACGAAACGAAACGACACAAAACGACACAAAACGAAACGAAAACGAAACGAAACATACACAAAAAAGGCGTGTTACAAAGTTAAAAGGGGTGAAGTGAAGTGAAGTGAAGGAAAATGATGATGACAACAAATATCGTGTCTCAAACGGCGGATTTTCGAATCGAAACTTGAAAAAATGAACCCAGTAAAGAGCACCAAAAATACAATTAAAAAAAAATGCCTTCGTCGTACTGTTTGTACGATAATCATTTTCGGATCGAGAAGGCTCTTGTACGGCCGCATACCTATTTTTTTGTCACTATATCTTAACTCGGAACCGGTCAACATACTCACCCCAATTGAGGCATAATAGCAGCACACTTTTTTCTTACAGCGGGAGCGACCGGTAAACTCAACACACGCCACGTATCTTTATTTTTCTACATGTATGTGTTGTGAGCTTATTTTTATTAAATTTTTTTAACCCGAACCCGCTGGAGGGCTAAAAAATAAAATAAATAATAAACAACGAAAAAATAAAAATAAATAATAAACAACGAAAAAAACAAAAAGTGATTTCCCGAAGCTTGTGGTTGCGGTTTAATGATCTAGATCATGACAGATCTATCAAATGATCTATATACCACGACCTCTCAAATGATCCACAGCAATCGATCATGATCTGTACGGGGTTATGCAATGCCTACTGTAGCTATTACGCAAGAGGGCAAAAAAAAAGCCTCTTCTTGCCTGCAACACCCCGTAGAACATTCGCAGAACGATGTAGGAGCAGATGCCAACCACGGAGTAGGCCATGGCCAGGTAGGTGCCGAGATAGCCAGCCATCTGGAGCTTAGATGGCCAGGGGATGCACCTGGCCCCCAGGTAGCTCCAGAAGAGGGACGTGATGGGTCCTCGGCAGGGCCAGTGCTAAGGGAACATAAACAAGAAGGGAGATGGACGATGGGAGGGGGCAGGGAGAGGGAGAATGATAAGGGAGTTATAAAGAGGAAGTAATAGTAATGGTAAGACTTCGTGTATTCTCGTAGGGTTCTTTCTTTTCCTTTTTTTTTGTTTCTCTTGGTTTCCCTCGGTTTTGTTCTTATAAGGGGGATGTTTCTGAGCGATCAACGTTGCAGCTGCTGTAGTCCAACAGGCTACTGTATCTCAACAGGGCAGATCATAAACCCTTCCAGACGAGTAGATTTAACGATAGCATGCCAGTCTGCCCTCCCAATACAAAACCATGCCAAACACACAACAAAACCATCGACACACAAAGCGAGCAAGCACGACTGCAAAAACCGACACGCCAGCCTGCCAACACAGCAAGCACGCCAAAAACAACACAACGCCACAATACCAACAAACACCCAAACACAACACATCAAACACAACACCACCCACCAAAGCAAAAAAAACACACCCACACACACGACAAAAACCCACAATACTACAAAACACACACACACAAAAACCAACACAAAAACTGCCAACACAGCAAGCACGCCAAAAACAACACAACGCCACAATACCAACAAACACCCAAACACAACACATCAAACACACAACCAATACTTACAACACAACACCGCCCACCAAAGTAACAAAAACACACCCACACGCGAAAGCAACACGACAAAACACCAACAATACAACAAAACACACACACAAAAACCAAACACAAAAACACACAAAAAACGACACAATGCAACACACCCAAATACACCAACACAACACAAAACAAAACAGAACACAACGCAATACCACGCCCCCCCCCACAAGCAACCGCTGCTTACTGCTGCAACAAAATACTCACACACCCTACAGCAATACAGTGGGGGTCCCTTTACAAGGCAGTCTGAATAAGGCGGTATCCCGATTTAAGGCGGTCTGAATAAGGCGGTATCCCGATATAAGGCGGTCTGAATAAGGCGGTATCCCGATATAAGGCGGTCTGAATAAGGCGGTATCCCGATGTAAGGCGGTCTGAATAAGGCGGTATCCCGATATAAGGCGGTCTGAGTAAGGCGGTATCCCGATATAAGGCGGTCTGAATAAGGCGGTATCCCGATATAAGGCGGTCTGAATAAGGCGGTATCCCCCAATAAGGCGGTCTGAATAAGGCGGTATCCCGATATAAGGCGGTCAAAATCGCTTGGCGCCACTGAGGAATTGCACAAATAACCTGGAATGAATAAGGCGGCTTCCCTCTACAAGGCGGTCATATTGCTCTGCAGGCACACCACCGCTTTAATGGGAGCTCCCCTACAGCAGTACCTTGAATTTGTTGAGGAGCATCTCACACGCTCCGTAAGCGTACTTCCTGAGGCGGATCACCTCATCCACGCACGTCAGGCTTACGCCCTCTTGGAACCCCGGGCCTGTGTACGTCGCGTACCGCCCGATAAACCTGAAACAAAATAAGCACACCGATCAAATAAGCACAGCAGCAGATTAGCACAGCAACAAAAAAGCACAGCAGCAGATATAAAGACAGCGACAAACAAGCACAGCAGCAGATAAGCACAGCGATAAATATGCACAGCAACAGATAAGCACAGCAACAGATGAGCACAGCGACAAATGAGCACAGCAACAGATAAGCACAGCATCAGATAAGACACAGCAACATATAAGCACAGCGGCAAACAAGCACTCGACTATAGGGGTAGGAGCGGTGCTCCGTCTCCAAAGCGAAGCGTGGTCAATGGTCAAATGCCCAACGCAAGCAAGAAATTAGTAACGCTTGGTGTTATCAATAACAATGCCTGCCTGGTCGGTGAAAACCCCGACATGCTCAGGAATGCGAGGGTCTATCTATGGTCATACGGCTATATACGGCCGTGCATGAATACCGAGTACACGCATGGATATTGAGCACTCTCCCCCAATGTCTGCCTGGTTGGTGAAAACCCAACGTGCTCCGTCCCGACATTGTAGGGATGCGAGGGTCTATCTGCGGTCATACGACTACGGTCGTGCACAACATGAGTACACCCCCCCCCCCCCCCCCCTTCATCCAATCCACCACGCAACCCCAACCATGAAGGGCAGAGCAGCGGCCTGGCTTACCCTTGCGTCTGAAGCCTGAGGGACATGTCGAAATCTTCGCTCACGTGAGCCTCGGACCAGAATTTCCGCATCCCCTCTTCCTCCCACGAAACGGCTTTCAGCGCCTCCCATCTGCAAGGTATAACGTGACACCAAAACAAAATACATCCCAAGACCAAGAAAAAAAAAAAAGAAGCGCACACACGTAGTGATAACGATTCGGGGGGGGGGGGGGGGGGGGGGAAAAAAAAAAAAAAAAAAAAAAAAAAAAAAAAAAAAAAAAAAAAAAAAAAAGAAATAGCGGGTTATGTACAACAACAAAAACCAAGAAGAAGCAGAAACAAATGGCGGCGCGTAGGTTGTGATACGGATGGCTGTTGCGCATCATCTCAAACAAGGCAAATATTATCTATAGATTTGCCTGATTTAGTCGATCTGCATCTACATAATTTAGATGGTATTCGTCTATTAATAGATGATTATACGATCTTACATCTAGATGATTTATATCTACATTTACATCTATACACGAGCTAGATGATCTACATCTACATGATATACATGATCTATATGATCTCCATCGATATCTACATCTCTACCTTTTGGATCTCATCTAGATAAAGCCATCTGTCCCAATGTTGCGAAAAACAAAATCATGCAGAAAAAAAACGTGTGGAACTCCCAATCACCTGAGGAAGGCGTTGTGCCCCACGAGGGGAGCGGGGTCTCCGCCGGACACAGAGAGGGCGATGCCGATGTCGTAGATATTCTCCGTGAAGTGCGAAATCATGTCCTGAACCACCAAGACCACAAACAAAGTGTTAGGCACATACCGGACAGATAGACTCACGATCTAGATCATCTACAAATCATCTGCATATCATCTACATATCATCTACATATCATCTACATATCATCTACATATCATCTACAGATCATCTACATATCATCTACATATCATCTGCATATCATCTACAGATCATCTACATGTCATCTACAGATCATCTACAGATCATCTACATATCATCTACATATCATCTACATATCATCTACATATCATCTACATATCATCTACATATCATCTACATATCATCTACAGATCATCTACATATCATCTACATATCATCTACATACCATCTACATATCATCTACATATCATCTACATATCATCTACATATCATCTACATATCATCTACATATCATCTACATATCATCTGCATATCATCTACAGATCATCTACATATCATCTACAGATCATCTACAGATCATCTACATATCATCTACATATCATCTACATATCATCTACATATCATCTGCATATCATCTACAGATCATCTACATATCATCTACACATCATCTACACATCATCTACATATCATCTACATATCTACATATCATCTACATATCATCTACATATCATCTACATATCATCTACATATCATCTACATATCATCTACATATCATCTGCATATCATCTACAGATCATCTACATATCATCTACAGATCATCTACAGATCATCTACATATCATCTACATATCATCTACATATCATCTACATATCATCTACATATCATCTACATATCATCTACATATCATCCACATATAATCTACAGATCATTTACAGATCATCTACAGATCGTCTACATATCATCTCTATCCCACATTTCGCCGTTGCGGCATGTTGTGCAGGATCTGCAGAATGCAGATCCAAGCTAGCATCGGTACAATACAGATCCAACCCAGGACCTGTACAATACAGACCGAACCCAGGATCTGCAGAATACAGATCCCACCCAGGATCTGTATCCTACGTATCCAACCCAGAATCTGTATCCTACAGATCCAACCCAGGATCCGTAGAATACAGACCCAACCCAGGATCTGTAGAAAATGTATCCAAATCAGGGTATGTATTATACAGATCAAACCCAGGATCTGTAGAATACAGATCCAAACCAGGGTATGTTTAGTAGAGTATACCCGTGTGATACCAGCTACGTACATACAACAGTACCGTGGATCTCAGATAATCTGATCTTGATTTGATCTGGTCTGATCTGTTCGACATGAGACACAATTTTAATCCCACTAACCTCCCAGTAGTTGTCTTCCGCTCTCAGGGGTGTGGTTCGGCACTGCAAGAAGCCTAGCGTAGGACACTCCAGGAATTCACCCACCACCTTGGTCAAGCAGTCCTCGGGCACTCTGTGACGCAAACAGACGACGACGCGGTCAACATCCCATCCAAAAACAAAAATAAATTGAGATAGGTAGGTTACAGCTGTCGATGTCGTAGAAACTTCAAGGAACTCGCTTATTTTGCAGCAGGATGTTTTTACCACTAACTGGTCGTCGTCTTCATTTTGTTTCGTGTGCGTTTTTTGGGGGGGGGGGGGGCAAAAAATATCGTCATGTTTTCTATTACAGAATCTTCTTTAAGGGAGAGCGTGAAAAACAAGGGCCAATAACCTATTATATTAAACTAAATGGGATTGAAACACACACACAAAACTCATATTACAACTCGTACTATTTTATTGTGCGGGGCATAGCCAATCAACCGTTCTCGCAGCGCCTTGGCTGGGCCAGCTCGTATACACCATGGCCAGGTTCGAGTTTCTTCTTCTCAGCATTTCATGCATACCTATATATATACATACAGCAGAGGAGGGAGAACGTGAAAAACAAGGGCCGCTAAACTACAACTAAATGGGATTATTAAAACACACACACACAAGAACATCCACATACACAAAAAAAAAAACACAAAAAAAAACACAAAAAAACACAAAATTAAGAAACACAAAAACACAAAAAACACAAAAAAAAACACAAAAAAACGGCGCTCACCGCGTGTCCGAGTCGACGAGCAGAATAATGCTCCCCATGGACAGATCGCCTCCCGCGAGGAACTCCCCGTTCGCCGCCTCCTGGACCATCGACAGAGCCAATTGGGGATCCGTAATGCCCTGCTCCTCCATGAGCTCCGTCGTGCTATTGCTCACCGATAGGCAGTAGTTCATGTTGCTGTTCATATCGCAGATAGGGTATAGTGGAAGATGGAGGCGGGGGGGGTTGGGGAGTGGAGTGAAATTGGGATGAGGTGAGCGGGTGTAGGGGTGGAGTGGGGGGGGTGCGGGGGGAGGCGGGGGGGGTGCGGGGGACTGCACTGTTTAGCATGCTTCCTCACACTTCGTCGGAACATGTCATCCAGAAACACCCGCAACAAATACCCGCAAAACACAAGAGGGAAACAAAACGACGACGAGCACGACCCATCCTAACACAATAAACAAAAACTACTCGAAAAGCCTCGAATCACAGCCACAAACACAAAACAGAGCCAACATCGAACAAAGAACCACCCCTAACGACCCCGCCGACAGCACAAAACGCAAGCACAACAAAAAAGGGGGGGGGGGGGGAATTCCCTAAATCTCTGCAACAAAAAATAAATAAAAACACAGCCCACAATCACCGCAAGAAACACACAAAAAAAAACACAGCCCCAAGCTGCCTCAAGCAGCTGCAGTGAAAAAAACAACAACTCCTTTACTTTTGGTGACGTAAACCAACAAACAAAACAACAACAACCCCCCCCCCCCCAAAAAAAAAAGCTTCGGAGCGGGTTTGAGCACAATTAGACACACACGCGCCTAGCCTTCTTGAAGAGCCCCTTCCTGATCTTAACGCTGTGTGGTGGCCTCGCCACGTAGGCGATCTTGTGGGCCCTGTAGACGGCGATGCGGGCCTCTCTATCCTTGTCATTCAGAAGCTGTGCATAAAGAAAAACAAAGAAGGGGGGTAGGGAGGGAGGGAGGGAGGGAGGGAGGGGGGGGGGGGGGGGGGAGGGGGGGGGGGGGATGGCGGGCAGGGGGGGCAGGGGGGGGGGGTAGGGAAATAAACTAATGCATTCGGCAGCAGTGGTGGCGGGCGGCGTCGGGAAAATAGTAAAGAGGCGACCTTCTAGCCTAATTCGCTGCTATGTACAGTTACACCCATCGTTTTCCGTTTGGAACGCCATCTCGCAATCCGGCACACACTTTGACCCCCCCGCGCTCCGTCTCGAAAGGGATGCGTGGTCGATGGTCAAATGAATAAGGCAAACAACAAAAGAGTACGCCCCCCTGGAAGTGGCCACACCAGAAATTTAATTAACTCATTGAAGATGTCATCCATATGCAGGTCCGCCTCACAGGCGGTTCTTAGCAGGATCCAGCCCGCCCTTCATGTGACTCGCCCAACACCTCACGGCGCTTCGCGCTTGGTGCCAGCAATGTCTGTCTGGTCGGTGAAAACCCGGCATGCTCCGTCCCGGCATTGTAGGAATGCGAGGGTCTATGGTCATACGACTACGGCCATGCATGAAAATGAAGTACACCCTGTTGGTTGTATAGCATAGTACTATGCTATATAACCAACAAAGTATATACTTTGGGGTACCCCCCCCCGATCCGCGCCAACATAATACTACGGCCATGCACGAAACGAGTACACACCCCCTCCGACCCAACGCTTGGAAAAAAACAAACTATACCAGGTACTTTTTATCTCTAGATACCTGGTAAATAATTTAGTGTGACATCGTGGCATGGAAGAGGACACCGGCAGCACCCATATATACATACCTGCAAACCGTCGTCGTTGATGAAAATCTTGGCAAATCCGCCTGCTTTTCTGTAGTGCGAAATCGCCGCCTGGGTGACAAAAACAAAAACAAAACAAAAAGCATTCGGGGAGGGGAGGGGGGGGGGGGGGGGGGGGGGGGGGGGGGGGGGGGGGGGGGGGGGGGGGGGGGGGGGGGGGGGGGGGGGGGGGGGGGGGGGGGGGGGGGGGGTCGGGGGTACATACTCCATTCGACGCGAGTCGAGTCTAGAGGGAAGAAAGGAACCGAAGTCTTCTCGTGACAAACGATGCAAAGGCACGAACCGTGCGTAGTGGGGAGGAGAGAGCAAAACGGAGGGGCGAACATAACAGATGGGATGGACAAAAAGAAACAAACAAGAAAATTGAAATTCTTGGCCGTAGTCACACGTTGTTTGACCATATAGACCCTCGCATCCCTCGTGCGATGCCAAGGATGGAGCATTTCGGGTTTTCACCGACCAGGCAGGCATTGTCTGCTTGCCTTCCTGCACCAAGCGCGAAGCTTCGTGAGGTGTGTATGTATAAAAAAAAAGAAGGAAAAAAAAAGAGCTGTGATATCGAGGATTTAGTCGAAACTCATCTTTGCTAGCTGAGTGTAATACTTCGATCGCGCGTACTTACGGGTTATATATGTATCCTCGCGCAGGATGTACATCTTGTGAATATATGAGGAGGAACACAATTTGAGCCTGCAAAAATTAGGGAGCGTGTGTCTTATCTGTGAAAAATATAAACCATGGGTTTGTATATACGTAACTCTACCACTACTATTCATACTTCAGTAGGACATAATCATATACCTGGTGATCAAAACAAATTGGGGGGATGATCATCATACCTTGGTAGTGGCGACCGCATATTCTGCAAGATCTAACTGAAAACATGTTTCCCGTGGGTTGGATCCGTACTACGAGTGTACGGATCTCACACAACATCCCATGACGGCAGGTGGTTAGTAGGATCTAGATGATCTATCTGTAGATGATCCAGATCTTCACCTTGTCCGATCGATCTGTGTACGTGCGGCTCTCACCTCTAAGCTGACGATACTTGGCAGGATGACCGCCTCCAGCCCCTCGCGGTACACGGGCATCTCCACCGTGATGTCCGGATACGTCAGCGCTCGGGCTGGCGCGATCGCGCTAAAAAATTGAGAGTTCGTCTGTGAGGGGGGGGGGGGGAAACAAAAAAATACCCGCGTGAAATTGGCGCGACATCATCATTGGGGGGATAGCGTTTAGCGTTAGTGGAGATAACGTCAGCGTGGAAGTGTGCGCATCTCGGACAGATGGTATAGATCATTCCCACTTCTTGATGGTCTAGATATTTCAGGGAATTTAGATCCCTGATCTGTACGATCTGTATGATCTGTATGATCTGTATGATCTAGCTCATGTTTCCGCGCGGGAGACGTATAATATGATACCTGGTAGGTATTATCTATAGGACACGTTTCCTGGGTTGGGATCTGTAAGTATACAGATCCTGCACAAGGTCTCAAAACGGCAGATTAGGATCTAGATGATCTAGACGACCTATCTGTAGATGACATATTTGTCCGACGTGATGCCGAAGTGAACAAAGAAGAGCATGAAGATGATGACTTCAGAGCTACCGAAGCTACCATACCTACTGCTCATACTGCTGCGGCTACTGCACCTACTGTTGTTGAATCTACTGTACTTCTCGTGGCAACTGCATGTGGGCCACCGGCCCAAGAGCGCAGACGATCTGCGTGATCCCGAAGTGAACAATGAAGAGCATACTGATAGAGCTACTGAAGCCACCTACTGTAAAAATACTGCTGTGGCTACTGCGCCTACTGTTGCTGCATCTACTGTACTTCTCGTGGCACCTGCATGTGGGCCACCGGCCCAAGAGCGCAGACGATCTGTGTGATCCCGAAGTGAACAATGAAGAGCATGAAGATGATGATCGCAGGGAGGAACGCCACGTTCACCATGCGACCCCAGAAGCCATCGTCTAGGCACAGCGCGACCATCTGGGGTGCGCGCCGCCGGCGGGGAGGGAAAACAAAAAGAACAACAAAAAACAAAAGAAAAAGCCTTGACGTTTCTGTAGCTGTTCAATGAGTAATACACAGTATTCATAGTACGTGTACATACAGTGGGCGAAACAAACTATTAATAATAAGAACGTAAAGCTTGTTTTTGGGGGCCGCTACGAAAACAATTGGATGAAAAAATCGTGGTCTGTGGCGAGTGCTGCACTACACACTATATAACAATAGGCTATGGCCAAGGTTTTTCAAGGAAGGCACCACAATAAGGTTCTCTTAAGGCTTTGCTCAGATGTTGCGTGTTTTTCTTGTCGGCGAGGGCCCTTTACTGCACTTCTTCAAAAACTTATACTGCACATTATAAGCTTGTCAACAATAACTAAAAGGCCAGATCTTATGCAGTATTATTTTGGTGATTATATTAATCTTTACGGAGGTTTCGGGGTATCTGGTCCCAAATATTATCAGATTTGATCAAAATCGCGTCTTATGGGGCCTGTTTGGTGGAAAAAAGGTTCCACCTTGATTTTACCGATGATAAACCTTTTTTTGGCGGCCTTTTTCAACCACTTGGTGATATTTTAGAAAGTGATTGAAAACGCTTTTGCACGAGACCTCGGAGGCGTTAAACAATTTTGTATGGGTTATAGACTGTGGGCTCACGACGGATCACTGCGCTACGTGCTTGGCTACTCTTGTACACAGCTGGGACACAGCACTCGTGCATCGACCACCAGGGAGAGCGAAAACATCATCAGCACCTTGGCCACCATCGCATGTGCTGTGGCCGCACAGTAGCAGCTGCGCCATGGCCAAAACAAACCATCAAAACAATCTAACGGCTTTTTTTCTGACTACGACCGCTACAGCAGCAGCTCATGCTCCGTGAGAGCGAGAGCTCCTTGCTGGTCAACAGCGACTAGACAAGCCCTTAAGCAGCTCCGCGGGAGGCTCCCAGTCCGTTCCCTGTCTTCGACGAAGACCTGGTGGTGAAGGTTGATCGCCCGACCCGGCGTAGATCACTCGTTCGTGTCGTGGAGTTCAAAATCTCAGTTCTGTTCTGATTTTCTTTGTTCCCCCATGAAATAAAACCAAAATCACGATAAGATGGCACACCGAATAACGATGTGGTGGGATTTTTTGCCGGTGAAAAATCCGACTTCCTTCCGTTTTCAATCACAAAAATAATATCGCAATATAAGATCTGGCCTAAACACAAAAAACGAGCAATGTGGAAAAAAAAAAACAGAGCTCAAAAGCGAACAAAAAAGTACTTACTTGTACATCATATACAAGTATTAATACAGTAGTATCATTCGTAGTAATGCTCGTATCACAGCAAAAAAAAACACAACCCTCCGCTCCCCCCCCCCAAAAAAACAGTCAAGGAGCACACGATGTTTGCATCGCCGTTCAGCACGTACGTATTCGTTTTTTCTTTGTTTCTCCTGTTGGGTGCTGCCTTCTCACCTTCCAGACGAAAAGGCTGGACGTGGTGAGGATGAAGATGAGCACGATCGTCTGCGTAAAGTAGTTAATTCGCCGCAGATACCGCACGGGCCCCTTCAAATGCCACAGCAGTGGAGCAGGTCAACACCATCACCAAACAGCACACCACGGAGAGGAGGAGGGCAAGGCACGCCAGCAGGAGACACGAAAGAAACCGGGGGGTGGACGGTGGGTGGGAGGGGTGCACTTATTAGCCACCTGTCATGCATGGCCGTAGTCTTACGACCATAGACCCTCGCACCTCTGAAAAACACATTTGCTTGCACCAATACCAAAAAAAAAAAAAACTCGTGTGATCTACTAACCGACAAACCAAAAAGGTCGCACGAGCTTTCCTACGTAGCTCATTCATGAGTCAGGTCGAAAACACAAAACCACAGAACAGTATATATATATATATTTGGTATACA
This sequence comes from Saccharina japonica, assembly GCA_008828725.1. Classification (NCBI taxonomy): domain Eukaryota; class Phaeophyceae; order Laminariales; family Laminariaceae; genus Saccharina; species Saccharina japonica. The sequence continues at coordinate 186,936 of MEHQ01004154.1, forward strand.
TTATCTCGTGACGGTTATGGTTACACGTATCTATCGTAGATCTCGGGAACACACATGCATGGGAAGGATACACCCCCAAAGTCAGGCCATGAAAGCTCCCGGCCAGACCGGATCTGGGAGCGTTAGAGGTACATATATATACAGTGGGTACCCCGACTTAAGAGAGGGTACCCTATATAAGAGAATAGTACAGTTAAGAGATACCGAATCGGCTGGATCCGCCTACACTAATAAACCTATATATTTCCCAGTGTGGGTAAGAGAGAAGGCTAGTTAAGAGAGATGTTTTCGGCCTGTACTGTACCACACTTCTCTTAAATCGGGGTACCCACTGTATGCATATATACACCTCCTTACCTTCGGTGGTGCAATCCGCTGGTTCGCGTCCTCAACATCAAACGCCTCCGAGGACCCCATCGAGTACAGCCGAGAGGAGTGATGGCCGTCCATGTCCGACGCCCCCCGCAACACCCTCCCGGGCAACCTGCCCCCCCCTCCCGCCCTCTCCGACCCACTATCACTAGCAACCGACCTCATCTCGAAACTTTTTTCGGGAGACAAATTTCGAGCTAAAACGCCCCCGCGCGGCCCGGGGGGGGTCCCTCGCGAGGTCCCCCTCCCGCCCCTCCCGCCCGCCGCGTTCGACAACGGATTTTTTATGTATCCGTTGAGGTCTGACTGCAGCCTGTCGGACATAGCGTCCACGTCGGCTATGTCCCCGTCTTCTACTGGCCGCCCCACCGGCATTCGCAGCGGGGCTCGGTGGTAGCCCGCCCCTGCTCCGTTGGCCCCCGGGTTTGCAGTCGAGGAGGGAGCCGCGGTGGAAGCCTGAGACGGGGGTGGGGTGGGTGGGGTGTGGTGTGGTGGGGTAGGGTTAGGTGTGGTGGGGTGGTGTAGGGTGGGGGGTGGGGTGGGGGTAGGGTGAGTGGGTTGGGGTGGGGGGTAGGGGTGGTGGTGGGTAGGGTGTTTGTGAGGTATAGGGTGGGTGGTGGGGGGGTGAGACGTGGGGAGGAGGGTTGTGGGGGTGCCACTCATAGTTCGTTGCACGGCCGTAGTCGTTATGACCATAGACCTCGCATCCCTTCCAATGCCGGACGCGAGAACGTTGTTTTCACCAACCAGGCAGACATTGCTTGCACCAAGCGCGAAGCGCCGTGAGGTGTTGGGCGAGTCGCATGGAGGGTTAGCTGCATCCGGCTAAGAACCGCCTCTGAGGCGGACTTGCATATGGATGACAGCTTCAATGAGCTAATTTAATATCTGGTGTGGCCACTTCCAGAGACAGCAATGGGTATCACTACGTATCTGCCTCGTGGATGCCTTACCATATACACACTACGTGATACGACCATTCCCCTTGTGCGGAGATGAGGTTATCAACCCCGCACAAATGATCTCGTAACAAGACCGCCAGTATGGGTGACCGCCAAAAAAAAAACAAAAAAAAACGGTACCCTGGTTGTCGAGCTCACGCGGTGAGAGGCGTGTTTTTCAGCGTCGTTGCCAACCGACGCCAACCCAACCTATAAATATACAAAACATTTATAGGGGGGGGGGGGGTTGAAGAGAGGGGTCTGTCGAGCCAGGCGACGCTTGTGACGCTAGAAGCAAAACAGACAATTTTGGTGGCAGGTGTGTGTGTGTGGCATACCGTATATGGTAGCGGCAGGAAACTCAACAGCAGCACCAGTAGCAGCAGCAGCAGCAGCAGCAACAACAACAACAGATTCAGAAAAACTGCACACACACGTGTTCTGTCACCGTCAACGAAAAGAGTTTATGAGTATGTTTTTGCTTTCGCCGGGGAATATTGGGATTCCTCCAAGGGCCCATATATAATGGAAAAAAAAAATCCCCAATAATTCCAAGTAGTTTGTTCCCAAATTCGTGGGACCAGTTCTTAACCCCTTAAGAACCGGTCCCCAGTTTTTGGGGACAAACTACTTAAAAATAGTGTGGGGTCACTTTTTTCAGTTCTGAATGGGTCAAAAGGGGTTATGGCCCATATGTATATATACAAAAAAAAAATGAAAACACATTTGGCGAAAACAAAACGAAACAGAATCGTTCGGTAACGGGTTGCAGGGGCTCATAGAACACGTGTGCTAAATTTCCGGCCAAGTTCCAGAAGATAACTACCAAAAACGGAGTGAACTTCCGAGGCTACGATCACGTGTAACGTGTGCCAGTTGCCCGTATGTAATACTGCTGACTGACCTCTGTAACCCCCGCACATAACAGACAGCAGTCAACTACATGCTCTTCTGCCCCGAGATTATATACAACGAATATATGTTTTTGTCGAATTTCGGAAATCTTTTTTCGTTTTTGATTTGATTTGCATCCGATTGGTCTAAGAAAACTGGACTAAGACCAAACGTTATCGTACCACTTTGTGGCTCTTTTTTCTTCCCGACTTTTATTTCGGCAAACAAAGATAAAGGCTGTGCAGCAGCAGTGCCTATGGCCAAAGCAACATAATACTCGTATGTATTCAAAATATGGTACGTATCGTTTTCGTATACGTACTCGGTGTACGTCATACGTACATATTATACGTATCGTTCTCGTATACCAGGTATAGTGTAAGGCATGTATTATCGTATATATTTGCGGAACAATAAAAGAGCCAACCAAGATAATGGCGTATTGTGCCTGGCATCATCTCAGGGGTCAGATGATGACGAGACACCCCTTTTTGTTGGATTTTTCAATCTTGGGGAACATAGTGGCCAACTTTATGCTCCATACGAGGGGTACCCCATTTTCTTTGGCACTATGTTGCTGATAAGATTATGAACGAGCCACAAAGTGGTACCATAACCTTTGGTCTAATCAATCAGGATTTTAGAGTGAAATTGAGTAACACGGATTTCCACAAGAAGTCTACGTATTGGGACTTATTTTGCTCTTCGTGCTATTCAATTTGGGGAGTTTGTCCAACTCGACGTGGCATGTTCCATGAAACCGAAGCAAACCACGCAAACTTGACCCGTGTCGTCGACTGCTTCACAGGCGAGAGGCGGGGGGGGGGCACGGGAGCAGCCGCAGCGCGAGGTCCGACGGCCCCTAGCACAGAGTAGACCACCCGCGGCGCCTATAAAATCACAAGACCGCCGCAAACTCAGTTTCCCATAACGCTTTGCGTCCCACACCACACGAACACCGATCACGTCACGGCTTCGCTCAGAAGCTCGATCGCTGTATCTCCGTCGCGGCTGCCCACGTACGGCTTCAGGGCTGCGCCAGCCACCCAAGACATCCCAAGCGCGATAGCCTCTTAAGCCGGTGCCGGCAGACATAATCCTCCGCAGGCCGCGGCGTCCCCAGGGAGGACGCGGACCGCACCTCGCCTCGTTTGTTTGCCCACGGGTGTTCGTTGACCCTTGTGCGTTATTCGAATTTTTCAACAAAATACACCATCCCTCTCGATAACATTCCTCTCGATAGGGATCCAAAGTACAGTTCTTTTTCACGAATTTTCTATTCAAGTTGATTCAATCATTTTCAATTCCGAAAGTTTTTATTCGTTTGTTCGCCCTTACCACCACACCACAAATAAGTCTCTAACCACTCTGGCCGGCAATATAAGCCCCATTCGTCCTCTGATGTGATTAATAAACGGTGACTATATTCTCGGCCAGCAACAAAACTACTTGGAGTTGCGAGTACTGTATGCTTAGTAGGTAGAGTGGGGGTATGTAACGGGGCCAATAAAAGGGTAGGGTTTGACCCAAAAACGGATCGCAAACATACTATTAATAAGCTTGGAGCACGACCTGTGGCGCGGTATAGAAACATACAGCAGCATCAGCATCATCACCAGCAGCAGCAGCAGCAGCAGCAGATATTTGTTTGTACTCCAATCAAATCTCCTTTCTACGAGTACAGCAATACAAGCAACATCAGTACCAGTGTGATGCCTTGCAGAATAAATGTATCATATATCATATGTTTATACCTCACGTTCATTTTTAGCCTTGGTTGATTGGCCGCCGCTAAGCAACAAACCTCTCCAGCAAATATGTTAGGAGACGGCACTTTTCCCCCTTGGCGGACGGGGTGAGTCGCCTTTACCGCAATTCTGAATTATTATATAGGATACAGTATAGAAATCGGGGACTTGGTTGTGGCCCGCGTGTGGTTCCAGTGTTATGATACCGAAAAATGAGAAAAACGCCGAAAACACTACTTTAGGCCCTAACCCTAACCCTAACCCTAACCCTAACCCCGTCCCTGCCCCGACCCTTATGAGCTTTGTCTCGAAAAAATCAGGCGTTTTTTTTTTTTTTGAAAAATTGGTCGACCACACTAAAAGGTATATAATAAAATATTCCCCGATTTCCATACTTTATCCTAGATAATAATTCAGTGGTGCGGTAAAGGCTACTGGACGGGGTCAACGCAAATGCTTTAACGGACGTTCCTTGACGGAAAACCCCGGGGACTCCCAGTAAAAATCTCCGTTTTTTGGAAAACGCCTGACCATATTTTTGAAAACCTGTATTTTCTTGTTGGGACTTTTCCCCCCACCAATTCGTTTCATGTTCGGAGTTGAGATCTACAACAGCAGTATAACTGGTACATCACGACCAACGAGCAACGCAGCAATATCCTGGCATCTTCTTGCTCTTCAATTGTTGTGTTGGAGCCAACAGCACAAAAAAACAATAAAATAGGGGTTTCCACCGATATAATGAGGCGTTTTTCTTCGTAGCGGGGATAGGGGACAATCCGTCCAGACGGATGGAAATGCCTTGACGGACGCCCTTGACTGACTGACTGCTTGACGGTTGCCCGTTTCCTGACATCTTTGCTCTCCAGCGACAAACTACTGTAGTAATAAACTAGTCTTGTCCGCACAAACTGCGGGCACGATCAGACGTCCCTCCGTCTTCTTTTTCTTTTCAAAAACACGCCCCACAACTTCGAAACGTAGATTTTTAGTTTTTTTGTCAACATTCATGTTCGTCTGACCATGTATGACTGCTACGTACTATATAGCTATATACGATGTACTATTAATACCAGGTATAAATATGTACTCCTGTAGGTACTGCGGCCGAAGTTCCGCGAGGGTCAAGCGCTTACCAAACAAAGAGTGTTTGTTCACAACGAGCATATGGTACAGCATGCAATACGAGTATATGATAAAGGAGTGATACAGAGGACGTAGCGGAGTTGATAGTTAATACCCTGGTAGGCAATGGGGGTTTCCAACCATATACGCAGGGGATCTGATTTCAGGGGATAGGATGCGCGGTCCTATGGGACTGCTGCACGACTGCACGAAATGTTCAGTCATCAGGGTCTGTCGATACAACAAGCGTGACCGATTGACTTCGACCGATCTCCGAACATAGACAGCAGCACTGCTGGCTACGGGTCCTTGACTGGAATGTACCGCGATACAGCTACAGCTGTACTATTAACAGTTAATACATGATACCCAATCCAATACCCAACATCCGCTGTACCCTAAACCACACTTGCTTTTAAGAATAATTTACAAAAGCGAAACCATAACACAGCAGCAGCTACTCGTACAGCTGTATAACAGCATTGCACAGCAGCAGTACCGCTATAACATATTCATACGAGTACTCCGAGATATTTACTCTCACAGCTGTGCGTCCTACTCGTACCCTCTCGTATTTACTCTTGATACATTATTAATACCAGGTACCAGGTATGTGTTATCTCTGCATCCTATATATAACCCCCCCTGCTAGCTATTAGTAGTGGTCATATATTTAGCACCTTTGGTAGATATGATAGTTGGGATACTCGACTCTGACCCGAAATGTAAGGACAAGTTCTATTACATACTAATAATATACAATGTACAAAGGTTTCTTATACTCCGGTTCAGAATGGTACCATGTCTCATATACATACAGCAGGTATCAGAGACCAGGTATCTGGTACCAGGTACTACTCTGCTCTGTCTCTCGTATCTCTCGTATCTCTCTTATCTCTCTAGAACAGCGAAGCGTCAGCACGGACACCGACTAAGTGGACGTGCTGGATGCCGCTGAGAAAAAAAAAAGGACAAACCAAAAACGACGGTGGTATTCATAGTAAGATGTGTTGAGATCGAAACTGCCCTTCCCAACTCATCTTAGCAAGCTTAACCCTTTTAAGACTGCAGTCCCGTTTTGGGGACAAACCACTCTAGTTATAAGTACTTTGTCTCCAAAACGGGACTCCAGTTCTATTAAGGGCCAAGCTTGGTGTGATACTATTGAATACCTGGTATTATGATAATCCCATTTTACGGGGGACCACGGTAAATAGGACCAGATGTTGTTATTAATAGTAAAAATAGGTAAATAATGTTTAGTTTTTTCTTTGTCTTCACCGTAGGCCCTATTGACTAACCTCCCACGTGATGGCGATATTTCGATCGCGCGTGCTATGATACGGACAGCAGCAGTAGACACGGGAGTGTGTACATTTTAGAGTGGTCCATAACATCGGTATGCTACTCGTGAAGCAGCAGTACTCGTAGTGCAACAGAAAGAAGGCAGAGCGCACAAGCGACGTGAGTCAATCAAAACTTCAGCCGAGTATACACTGATACCTATTAATAGCAAAGATGAGTTTCCTCGAGCTCACAGCTGTTGTTGTTGTTGTTTTTATTTTTAAATATTGAGCCGGTCGCCCCGGTGGTCTAACTGGTAGCCACGAAGCCGTTAGGCCCGGATGTCGAGGGTTCGATTCTCCCCATGGAGGTTTTTATTCTCAAATGACACCGTCTGTCGAGAGCGCATATTATAGCGTGGGTAAGCAAAATTCGACGAGAGTTGACGAGGGAAGAAAGTGCTGAAATCTTCTCGCGATAAAAATGCAAGGCAAGAACCGTAGTGGGGGAGGAGGGAGAGGAGCCTACTTTGTGACCCCGGATCTGAGTTACGACTAGGGAGGGAGAAAGACGGAAGTGCGAAGATAATAAATGGGATGGAAAAAAAAAAATGATGAATAGGAGACCTGCGGTACAGACAAAAATTCACACCTCTCCCAAATAAATACCTTTTATACATTAGTAGTCAATAAAACCGGTGCTTTTATTTCGAGGCATAGTGGTCTGTATTTACCTATTCTTACTGGCAGAATTTGGTCCTATTTACTATGGTCCCCCGTAAATAGTGCCGGTTGCCCGCTATACTCGTAGTGCGCGTCGAATCGCTTGAAACTTGAAACATAGGGGATTAACGAGTGTGGCAGTATGCGGAGTAGTGCCGCTATATTTAGCGCCGGTGTTGTTAGGTGGCGCATACCGGCACTATTGCCATAAAGGGACTACTACTGGTGTATACACACAATGCCACGCTTATGGTACGCTACTCGTAGGTACAGGAAGGCGAAGGGACAACACGGGCATCGATACGACCAGGCGACAGCTATTTTGCTTTATGGAAAGAGTGCATACCACGGTATCATATGTACGGTACGGAACATGGTGACGGTTTACGGTACGTGTGGCAGATGTATACGGTACTGTCCATAATGTAAGGACCGTTCGAGTGTTATACTAGCAGTAGTATGAATACACGAACAGTCCTTAAATTTTCGGCCACGAGGTATACAGCGGTAATATACTGGTATGCACGTACCAGGTACATACGAAGGCAGCAGCAAACTTAGTGGGAGCACAACTACGGCTGGGCGGTCCATCAGCAGGCCGTATACATCGTATACGCTCAAGTAAGAACGGTACGGGACATGGTACGAAGGTTTACGGTATGGTATTCATCTACGTGTACGCATACGGCGGTATAATGAAACACGGTAAGTTTACGGTATGAACCCGGTATAATGAAACACGGCAATAAAAATACCACAAATCTGGGCAGCCAAACTCACCTGGCGGCTGCCCGGCCGACCACTCGCCCCTCTCATCCCTGCTCCGTCTCTCGCACCCAACCGTTGCTCCCCCCCTGCCCCCCCACCGGGACCGCCAACACTACTCATGCCTCCTGGTGCTTCGCTGCTCCTAGGCTGCCTGGTGGTGGTGATGGTAGCCTTATCTCTATTATGCCGGCTCCCGAGCTACTGAGAGAGAAAGAGCTTCCTGCTGTTGCTTTTGCTGTTGCTATTGCAGCTGGTTTTTTCTGCTGCTGCTGTTGCTTTTGCTGCTGCTGCTGCCGCCGCTTGATGCTGTTAGTTGCTACTCCTGCTGGCTGCTGCTGCTGCTGCTGCTAGCTGCTGCTTCCTTGTTCCCCGGGTGTGCCGTCGAGTGTGTCTTGATGAGATCCCCTTCCTCCTCGTCACAAAAATACAGCAAAAAAGAAGAAAAATAATTAGAAAAAACACAACGCGACGGAAACGGAAACAAAGAACCACTCCTACTCGTATACATACGCGTATTCGGGGGGTATAATATCTCCTCGGCCCGAGCGTATCAGCCCCACGTCAGGGCCGGAATATGCACCGCCTCTAGTCCTAGCACGAGGGGTGTAGTCAAGCAGCTCTAGGTGGGCTCCGTCTTGGCCAGCCTGCCTCTATCCTGCCTCAGACAAGCTTTTTTCTGTTCCAGCTCTCCACGACTGCAAAAGCAAGCTCCCTCCCGTGTCACACAAGAAATATCCTCCCACCCACCGAACAAGGTTTCCGTTGAGTACGTGTACTCTCAGGTCCGTAGCCTGGCCTTGCCCGTCGACCAAGCAATGGTCAAGGTCTCCGACGCCCCGAGCTCCCAAGCGGATCCCTCGGGCGTGCGCCGTGGTTGCGGCGAGCCAAGGGAGCTGGTTAGACCCGTGTGGGCCTGCCTGCCTCCGCTCACAGCAAAAAAAAAGTGAGAACTTTACTTTCGCACCCACCCAGAGGCAGGTTTTTCTCGAGCTAGTCGCTCGCTGCTGAATACCGGTACGGCTTGTCCCACGAGAGAACTCGGCGGCCGGACCACGCTGTCGGTTCTCGTCAGGACTGCGCCACTGTGACAGCGGCTTGGGACCCACGCGAGCCGTCCAATCCACTAGGTGTTGACAGAGTAGATTTGTTGATCTCTGTGAAAGCTCGAACTCTCATCCCGTGAGCGGAGCAGGCGACGGGTCTTTCGGGGTTTCCATGTTCGGAAATGGCGTTTATATACGGGGACAAAACACGGAATCCGCGCCTCCGCATGTGGCCAGTTCCCCCGCTTTCTGCCCTCCGCTCTGTCCTCCTGGGGCCAGGGAGATGGCGAGAGAGATACGTGATTAGAGAAATAGGTACACTGCTGTACATAGGAGGTGGTGTTCTCTGCACGATATTCGAAATACTCGTGTATCATCGTAACGAACCAGAGATTTCAAAAGGCAAAATATGTGTATATATTGCACGACAGGGTTTCTGCGCCGAGGTGCAACGCTCAATGGCAGAGCGAATCCAAGATCGTACCAAAAAGATCCAAGACAGATAGATATACTATGAGATGGTATCGTACCTGTGGTGTAAAACAACCAGTACCTACCCAAGACTTAAAGACAGCAGTACCAGGTACCTGTGGTACATATATATATATATCTATATGCAAGGAATAAAACAACAACAACAACAACGTTAATAGAAAAAAACTACGGACTGCTAGATACTAGTGTCAACTCCACTCCCACATCTATCGAAATATATTATTTACTAGTCTTGTAGTGTGTTGTTGTTGTGTTGTGTTGTTGTCTTCACATTAAACCTGTTATTTCTACTCAACCACATCAGTACACCCAGTGCCTGTCCTGATTCCCAGTCCTAGAGAGTACAAATTATGTGGTCACAGACTGTGAAACAGAGAAAAACCCAAATAAAATAAACGCAAATTAATGGGTAAAGCAAGTGAGATGCNCTACTACCACTACTACTACTACTACCACTACTACTACTTCTACTACCACTACTACTACTACTACTACTACTACTACTACCACTACCACTACCACTACTACTACTACTACTACTATTACGGAGGACCGTAGTAAATAGGACCAAGTATTGGTAGCAAAAAAAGGGAAATATATAGGTTTTTGTCTGTACCACAGGTCCTGTTTACTATGGTCTCCCGTAATAATAACAATATTTGGTCCTATTTACCATGGCTCCCCGTAAATAGTGCCGGTTGCCCGCTATAGTGCGCGTCGAATCGCTTGAAACTTGAAACATAGGGGATTAACGAGTGTGGCAGTATGCGGAGTAGTGCCGCTATATTTAGCGCCGGTGTTGTTAGGTGGCGCATACCGGCACTATTGCCATAAAGGGACTACTACTGGTGTATACACACAATGCCACGCTTATGGTACGCTACTCGTAGGTACAGGAAGGCGAAGGGACAACACGGGTATCGATACGACCAGGCGACAGCTATTATGCTCTTGGAAAGAGTGCATACCACGGCATCATATGTACGGTACGGAACATGGTGACGGTTTACGGTACGTATGGCATATGTATACGGTGCTGTCCATAATGTAAGGACCGTTCGAGTGTTATACTAGCAGTAGTATGAATACACAAACAGTCCTTAAATTTTCGGCCAGAGGTATACAGCGGTAATATACTGGTATGTACGTACCACGGGTACATACGAAGGCAGCAGCAAACTTAGTGGGAGCACAACCACGGCTGAGCGGTCCATCAGCAGGCCGTATACATCGTATACAGCTCAAGTAAGAACGGTACGGGACATGGTAAGGGTTTACGGTATGGTATTCATCTACGTGTACGCATACGGCGGTATAATGAAACACGGTAAGTTTACGGTATGAACCCGGTATAATGAAACACGGCAATAAAAACACCACAAATCTGGGCAGCAAAACTCACCTGGCGGCTGCCCGGCCGACCACTCGCCCCTCTCATCCCTGCTCCGTCTCTCGCACCCAACCGTTGCTCCCCCCCTGCCCCCCCACCGGGACCGCCAACACTACTCATGCCTCCTGGTGCTTCGCTGCTCCTAGGCTGGCTGGTGGTGGTGATGGTAGTCTTATCTCTATTATGCCGGCTCCCGAGCTACTGAGAAAGAGCTTCCTGCTGTTGCTTTTGCTGTTGCTATTGCAGCTGTTTTTTTCTGCTGCTGGTGTTGCTTTTGCTGCTGCTGCCGCCGCTTGATGCTGTTAGTTGCTACTCCTGCTGGCTGCTGCTGCTGCTGCTAGCTGCTGCTTCCTTGTTCCCCGGGTGTGCCGTCGAGTGTGTCTTGATGAGATCCCCCTCCTCCTCGTCACAAAAATACAGCAAAAAAGAAGAAAAATAATTAGAAAAAACACAACGCGACGGAAACGGAAACAAAGAACCACTCCTACTCGTATACATACGCGTATTCGGGGGGTATAATACCTCCTCTCGGCCCGAGCGTATCAGCCCCACGTCAGGGCCGGAATATGCACCGCCTCTAGTCCTAGCACGAGGGGTGTAGTCAAGCAGCTCTAGGTGGGCTCCGTCTTGGCCAGCCTGCCTCTATCCTGCCTCAGACAAGCTTTTTTCTGTTCCAGCTCTCCACGACTGCAAAGGCAAGCTCCCTCCCATATCACACAAGAAATATCCTCCCACCCACCGAACAAGGTTCCCGTTGAGTACGTGTACTCTCAGGTGCGTAGCCTGGCCTTGCCCGTCGACCAAGCAATGGTCAAGGTCTCCGACGCCCCGAGCTCCCAAGCGGATCCCTCGGGCGTGCGCCGTGGTTGCGGCGAGCCAAGGGAGCTGGTTAGACCCGTGTGGGCCTGCCTGCCTCCGCTCACAGCAAAAAAAAAGTGAGAACTTTACTTTCGCACCCACCCAGAGGCAGGTTTTTCTCGAGCTAGTCGCTCGCTGCTGAATACCGGTACGGCTTGTCCCACGAGAGAACTCGGCGGCCGGACCACGCTGTCGGTTCTCGTCAGGACTGCGCCACTGTGACAGCGGCTTGGGACCCACGCGAGCCGTCCAATCCACTAGGTGTTGACAGAGTAGATTTGTTGATCTCTGTGAAAGCTCGAACTCTCATCCCGTGAGCGGAGCAGGCGACGGGTCTTTCGGGGTTTCCATGTTCGGAAATGGCGTTTATATACGGGGACAAAACACGGAATCCGCGCCTCCGCATGTGGCCAGCTACTGTACGTAGATCGTGGCCTATCTATCCATGTATCTATCATGTACAACGTTGTTGTTGTTGTTGTTTTATTCCTTGCATATAGATATATATATATATGTACCACAGGTACCTGGTACTGCTGTCTTTAAGTCTTGGGTAGGTACTGGTTGTTTTACACCACAGGTACGATACCATCTCATAGTATATCTATCTGTCTTGGATCTTTTTGGTACGATCTTGGATTCGCTCTGCCATTGAGCGTTGCACCTCGGCGCAGAAACCGTGTCGTGCAATATATACACATATTTTGACCTTTTGAAATCTCTGGTTCGTTACGATGATACACGAGTATTTCGAATATCGTGCAGAGAACACCACCTCCTATGTACAGCAGTGTACCTATTTCTCTAATCACGTATCTCTCTCGCCATCTCCCTGGCCCCAGGAGGACAGAGCGGAGGGCAGAAAGCGGGGGAA
>MEHQ01001958.1:0-27821 GCA_008828725.1 Saccharina japonica
CCCCCCCAACTACGGTTCTTGCCTTGCGTTTTTATCGCGAGAAGATTCTAGCATTTTCTTCCCTCGTCAACTCTCTCTCGTCGTATTGTGCTTACCCACGCTATAATAATATGCGGTCTCAACAGCAGTTGGTGTCATTTGAGAATAAAAATCTCCACACTACGGAGACTCGAACCCTCGACCTCCAACCTAACAGGCTTCGTGGCTACCTGTTAGACCACCGGGGCGACCGGGTCTGGTCTCCTTACCCGCTGTTGACTCCCGCTCTCCACGTGTGTGTGCCCTCTTTACCCCTCCCCTTGCCCCCCTTTGCCTTACCGCCTTCGCCCACACACGGTTTATTAAGGGCCACACACGGCTTATTAACCCTTATAGGACTGGAGTCCCGTTTTGGGGACAAATTACTTAGAATTAGAGTGGTTTGTCCCCAAAACGGGACTCCAGTCCTAACAGGGTTAAGGGCGAATAAATGACAATCCCACCCACTCACTCACTGCTCTCATGATAGAAGTTGATCACCAGACCACCAGTTTCCCCGCCATTGCTGCTGCTGTTGCTTTTTTTTTTTTTTTCTTCTTCTTCTTCTTCTTCACCGCACAGCAGTGTTGACCCGTTTTCGAACCGGTCCCACGTAAATTGGGACAAACTACTTGAAATTAGTTTGGGATCATTTTTTGAGTTCTGAATGGGTTCAGGCATTATTAGTCCGTTGGTGTACTACTACTACTACTACTGGTGAAAAGGTTAACCAAATATCTACCCTACTGTAATAATAATAACACTCTCCCCCCCTTCTGAACAGCGCGGGACCTTTGGCCTTTTCGTATGGGGCCGTACGTGCCTAGTAATAGTCCTTACGAGGGGTGGACAAAAGGGTGATACCGGATCTTTAAAATGGGGGTTTTGTCTTGGTAGTAGTTATGTTGACCCTCAGATCGAACCCTAACCCTCCGAACCCTAACCCTATGCCCTATGCCAGTGGTCAGTGCTTGCTTGGCCAATCAGAGTGCCTAATTAGCTACCTTAGGAAGATCCACTAAACAACAGGGTTTGTCCACTACTGAGTCCTTTACAGTAGTAGTTCTTGACAATCTCTGGGGACCCAAGAAAAGAGAGTTTCATCAGGTTTTTGACATGAGGAAATTCGTTTATTTTTTTCCTTTCTACGTAAGTAACCCCTTTTAGAACTGGTCCCACGTATTTGGGGACAAACTACTTGGAATTAGTGTAGTGTGGGGTATGTTTTTCAGTTCTGAATGGGTTTTAAAACGCGTTTTCATGTTGGTGGTGGTCGTAAGATTCGAACTCTACGAACACTTCCACAACCCATGTCCTGCCGGCGACGCCATTTTGTTAAGGGCATTATTAGTCCATTGGGCTACGGCCCCATGCAAAAACCAAAGACCCCGCTTTTTTTAAGGGGGAGAGAGTATTATATTATTAATAGGCTTATATTGGGTAGGTAACAGGTTAACCTTTTACCAGTAGTAGTACGTAGCCCAAAGGACTATTAAAGGTCGCGTTCTTATTATCGAGCAACTTTTTTCCAAAATATCCCATTTTTTTTTTCACGCAATTTTTTAGATTTCCATATTATTTTCAAAAATATATATATATTGAAATGGGAAGCCTTCCAAATATGTTGCCCTCTGTTTAAAATTCCAAACTTTCCGAATAAATCCTGTTTTTCCTGCTTTTTTGTTTTTGGGTGAGGGGGGAAAACATTGATTGGAAATTTTGGAAAAAAAAGTTGCTCGATAAGAACGACCCTAATAGTGCCTTAACAAATGGCGTCGTCGGCAGGACGCGAACCTGACCAAAAAAATCACAATGTATTTCCAATCAATTCCCTTATTAACCAGTTCATAATCTAAAAAACACTTCCTTATGGATCCCCATACGTACTACATAGGAACCGTGTGTTGGTTACACGCGTCGACCCGTATATCCGGTCCGGTCCCTTCAAGAGAGGGGGGAGTGTTATAGGCTTAGATTTGGTAGGCAGTTGGTTAACCTCTACACCAGTACTCGTATATAGCCCAACGGACTATGTAATGCCTTGACCAATGGCATCGACGGCAGGACAGCATGGATGGGTTGTTGTAGTGGTCGTGAGTTCGAATTTCACGACCACCATGAATGAAAACGCCTTTTAACCCTTTTACGTAGAACGAAAAACAAAAATCCCACACTAATTCCAAGTAGTTTGTCCCAAAATTTGTGGGACCAGTTCTTAAGGGGTTATTAAAGAAAAGCGAGTTTCCTCATGTCAGAATCTGACAACCACTCTTCTTCCTTGGGTCTCTCCAGAGATTGTGAAGAACTAAGTAAGGACTATTAATAGGCACGTACGGTCCCATACGAGAAGACCAAAGGTCCCGCGCTGTTCAGAAGGGGGGGAGAGTATAGCCCAATGGACGTAAGGCCTTAACAAATGGCGTCGACGGCAAGACATCATGGATGGGTTGTTGTCGTGGCCGTGAGTTCGAATGTCACGACCACCATGAATGAAAAGCGCTTTTTAACGAGAAGCGAATTTCTTTTTGTCAACAACCTGAAGAAAAAAAAACGCTCGTCTGGATCTCTGTTATGGTACTGCTGGTATGATGTGGAAACGTTTGGTAAATACCTGGTATCAGGTATAAGAATCGTATTGGTAGTACTTGGAAGGCGGTATCTTAGGTGGGAACCGGGGATGGTTCCCGATGGCTTTTAGCCATCTCACCACCTTCTCAGTCGTTCATCAGGGATAACGGAATTAAGCTGCTCTTCATCTATCTCTAAGCAAACAACACACGTGAGTACCAACGAGTACCCGTTCCATAGACTGACCTGGCTAGGGATACCCTGTCCTCTTATACCGTGCACCTTACATCTCCATAACGAATAGGAAACCGCGTGTTGTTGTTGGTCACACTCGTCGACCCGTATATATCGGGTCCGGTCCGTTCCAGGGGGGGAGAGTGTTATAAGGCTTAGATTGGGTGGGTGATTGGTTAGCCTCTACACCAGAAGTCCAACGGACCAATGCCTCAACTAATGGCATCGACGGCAGGACATGGATGGGTTGTAGTGGTCGTGAGATCGAATCTCATGTCCATGAACACGCATTTTTTTTTAAGAAAAGCGAATTTCCTCATTGTCAAGAATCTGAAAAATCCCCATGAATGATAATAGGAACCGCGTGTTGGTCACACGCGTCGACCCGTGTATATCCGGTCCGTTCCAGAGGGGGAGAGTGTTATGAGGGTTAGATTGGGAAGGTTTTTGGTTTTAACCTTTTACCAGTAGCCCAACGGACTAATGCTTTAACGTAATGCTGTTTCGAATTATCACCCGTTCGCGCGTGGTGTCGAACTATTCACGCCAGTAAAGAACGTAATACACCGCGCGTTCACGTATAAAGAAGCTCTGGGCATCCAATCAACCCTGCGAGAAACGCCTGATAAAATGACCGGAAACCCCGAACAAACTGCGGGCACGATGCGATCGAGTCAGGCCAAGCACCCGACACGATCGACTATAAACGGGGNCCCCCCCTCCCCCCCTGGAACGGACCGGACCAGATATACGTATGGGTCGACAGGTGTGACCAACACGCGGTTCCAATCTAATGAGGATCCAGAAGAGCATTTTTTCAGATTATCGACATGATGAGGAAATTCGCTATTTAAAAAAAAAAAGCGTTTTCATGGTGGTCGTGAGATTTGAACTCACGGCCACTACGTACAGCCCATCCATGTTCTGCTGACGACGTCATGAATTAAGACATTCAGTTCAGTCCGTTGGGCTGTACTCACTGGTAACAGATTGACCAAATATACCTACTACCCAATCTAAGAAGCTTTACGTATAATAGACTGGTACGTATATAGAGTTATTCAAAATGTGCGTCGTCCGGCGCGCCCTATATATGTGCAGGAAAACAACCTGCATAAAGTTTTGTGCAGGCTGTGTACGGTCAATTTCTGTCTTGCCCGTCGACCCAGACCGAGCCAACCCCAGACATAACCCTAGCCCTTTGGGGGGCACGAGGTCGGCAGGGGCAGCCACGCGGCTCCGCCGCGTGTTTTGATGGCCTGTTTCCATAAATAAACATGCGGCCCGAAAGGCCAGCTTCACCCATTATAACCGGCATCCTGCACAACAAAACTTTTTGCAGGTTGCTCCTGCACATATAGAGGGCGCGTCCGTCGTCCCGGCTCTTCCTCGTATACTAAGAAAGTGTGTGTGTGTGTTTCATCCTCAGACAGAGGAAAACATCACGATAAAAGTACATTGATTGATTGTGTAAACAAACGTAGTTCCCTACAAGAAAAAAAAAAAAAAAAAAGGCCATCAAAGAAAATCGAAATTCGTATTGAAAGTGTCAAAAAGGCTACTGCTGTTACAGGGGAGCATAGTAAACCCTAGTAAATAGTAAATAGGACCATAACTTTGTTAGTAAAAAAATGTTAATATGTACCGGTAGGTTTTTGGGTGTACCGTAAGTCTTGTAATAACTAACTAAGACCGTTCAGTTGTAAGTTGTAAGACTGGGTGAGACACAGAGTATCCCCTTGCAGGTCTGTCTGCTTGAAGCATCCTTGGGGTTACTCCCCTTTTTCGTGTAGAATCAAGCGTAGAAGAGAAGTACGTAGCGTATTTATTCCCAGAGCCGTGATGACATCTGGCCCGGAAGGGCGTCATTGTTCCTTCCATTCTTATAAATACCCCGCATACGAATGCCATCCAAGAAATACGAAAACGGACCAATCACCTATAAACGAGGTAATTACCGGCCTTCCAAGTCCGTACCATGACACTAGCCTCCCCTGATGAGCCGTATATGCAGAATGGGAAATCCCAGTTTTTTCCCCCGAACTGGAACATGAGTCGAAGATGCGTCTCCTCAAACCCACTCCCACACCTCTAAGTTGCTAGGCTAAGAAGCCGGAAGGGTCGGAGAGTCGGACCAGAGAAGCTAGAAGACCAGTCGCAATGCCGAGGACGCCACGTGTAATAAGACTGGGTGGGACACAGAGTATCCCCTTGCAGGTTTGTCTATTAAGCATCCTTGGTGTTACTCGTTTTCGTGTAGAATCAAGCGGAGAAGAGAAGCAGCTTTTATTAATCTCAGAGCCAGATGACACCTGGGTCGAAAGGGGTTTCACGTATGGCCCTCCCGATGTTATAAATACATAAATACCCCGAATACGAATGCCATCCAAGTATTACGAAAACGGACCAATTAATTACCTATAAATGAGTTAATTACCGGCCTTCCAAGTCCATACCATATTACCTTTGGGTCCCCAGAGACTCGTAGGCACGTACGGCCCCATACGAAGACCCAAGATCCCGCTGTTCAGAAAGGGGGGAGAGTGTTATAAGGCTTTGATTTTGGGTAGATATTTGGTTAACCTTTTACCAGTAGCCCAATGGACTAATAATGCCTTAATACCAGCTCTTGCACGTATTATACCAAACAGATTGGCGGGCTCTCTTTCGTTAGGTTCTTTTGGATTGCCTCTCCCCTTCCACTACGTACCTGGTAGCTATTTATTCCATCCTGCGAGTCTGTTTGTCCCCCCCCCCCTATAATATATTATTACGAAGTATAGGTTTATAGGTTGGGTTGGCGTCGGTTGGCGACGACGCTGTAAAACATGCCTCTCACCGCGTGAGCTAGAAACCAGGATACCGTTGTTTTTTTTTTTTTTTTTGGGGGCGGTCACCAAAGCTGGTGGTCCTGTTAGACCATTTGTGCGGGGTTGAGAACCTCAACACCGCACAAGGGGAATGATCGTATCACGTAGCGTGTATATGGTAAGGCACCCACGAGGCAGATGCATAGTTTTACCCATTTGCTGTCTCTGGAAGTGGCCACACCAGAAATTAAATCAATTCATTGGAGGCTGTCGTCCCTATGCAAGTCCGCCTCAGAGGTGGTTCTTAGCAGGATACAGCTCACTCTCTATGCGACTCGCCCAATACCTCACGGCGCTTCGCGCTTGGTGCAAGCAATGTCTGCCTGGTTGGAAAACCCCCCCCGCCCCCCCCCCCCCCCCCGCCCCCCCCCCCCCCCCCTCCTTCTCCCCCCCGCCCCCCCCCCCCCCCCCTCCTTCTCCCCCCCGCCCCCCCCCCCCCCCCCTCCCCTCTTCCTCACGCGAGGTTCTTACTAGGTCGCAGCTCACCCTTCATGCAACTCGACCAACACTTCATGGCACTTCGTGCCTGGTGCAAGTAAGTGTCTGACTGGTTGGTGAAAACCCGACGTGCTCCGTCTCGGCATTATGGGGCTGCGAGAGTCTACGGTCATACGACTACGGCCATGCACCACACGAGTACACCCCCCGCTCCCTCAGGGTAGTAAGAGTACGCGTCGCGATGATCTGCCCCCCTCCTCTCCTCCCCCGACGAAGCATCGTAGGTATGAACTATTCCACGGTCATATTTGGTAGAGGTGTTACACCCATCTCTACCGCAGCCACACACAGGAGTCTCGATCATAAACCTTCCCGCTTTAGAGTACCCCCCCCCCCCCCCCCCTCCCCTCGCATGATTTTTGCCTGAAAATAATAATAGGGGTGTGTATCTTGCCAGGGTACTATGTTGTGAGACTCCTCACATTAGGGGGTAGGGGTACGGGTAGGGGGTAGGGGGTAGAGGTAGGGGTACGGTTACGGGTAGGGGTAAGGTTAGGGGGTAGGGGTAGGGGTAGGGGGGGGGGCGGGGGGGGTACTCATGTCGTGCACGGCCGTACTCGTATGACCATAGACCCTCGCATCCCTACAATGCCGAGACGGAGCACGTTGGGTTTTCACCAACCAGGCAGAGGGGTAGGGGTAGGGGGTAGGGGTAGGGGGTAGGGGTAGGGATAGGGGTAGGGGTAGGGATAGGGGTAGGGGTAGAGGGTAGAGGGTAGGGGGTGGAGTTGCGGTTAGGGTTCGGTTCGAGCCGAGTCGGATCGCCACAAGAAAAACAAAAAGTACTAGAATAACATTCAACATTCACGTATGAGACACTAGTGTAGACTGTAGATATGTACCAGTATATAATACCAATATGTCCCGAAATATAAGAACCATTATTATTGACAGTTGATGTAAAAACTGTCCTTATATTTACGGATATAACGGCTTATTCCTGTTTTCGGCATCAACCATGTTTTTTCTCTCCAAATGGTAAACGGCCATTCTACCATTTTACAGCAGTAGTATACGTACAGCAGTAGTCCTCCAGTACTTTAGTGGCAGTAGTAGTCCACACGACGGACTTGTGACTTACTTGTGACCCAGAGCAGCCTTTACTTTGACAAAATGATGAGTGATATCTGATGTAATATTCCGCACTAGCTTCTTCAATGCCTCCTTCTCCATCCGAGAAGTTCCCTCTACTACTGTAGTACGGAGGGCCATAGTAAATAGGACCAAATATTGTTCGTAAAAATGGGTGAATGTATAGGTTTTAGTGTGTACTCTAGGTCCTATTTACTATGTATTGTCCCCCGTAATATTCCTAAGTAGTATCTCCACCAAGCAGCGGTCGGGGTTTAGGGCTAATTACATAGGCGGTATCATACATAGAGCTTCTACCCAGCATATTCGGGAAAGGGACAGATGGTTGTCACACAACTGAACTGCTGTGCACAAGACAAACAAACCACTGCTAAAACCGATATTGGTTGATCGGATATGATTGACTTAGGACGGGCTCGCGTAAATCTGCCCGCGCAGGCGAACTCCCTTCTTAGATGTGCCCGTACTGAAAAAAGAGCCTTTCCAAGAACAACGACCAGGTGGCACACCAACCAGGCATGCCTCTCGCTAGGGCTAGGGTTAGGGTTAGGGTTAGGGTTAGAGTTCCGAGTCGGGGTGGTGGCCACCGTTAGCCGAAGCCAAAATAAGCTCACCATCGTCGGGAGCGAATGAATGCCTTACAGCTTCTTGACAAAACCCTACCTCATTAGAAACAGCATCATTTTAGGCGGGGCACGTCTGAGAAGTTCGCCTGCGCGGGCAGATTTATTTACGGCTACTACTACCGGCTTAGACTACGTGAGGCTGTAGGATCAGGGTGTAGGTTATAGGTTACTACTGCTGGAGTTCTACTCGTCTCTGTATATACGACACACAACAACAGTAGTAGTGTGATCTTCAACCATTCTTCATCGGTCTGACCCTGAATATAAGCACCATTTGTATTTTAACATTCAGAGGAAGTGGTCCTCATACTTAGGTTCAGAGTGGTAGTCATAAAATTTTTTGTATTACTACTGTAGTCTATGGGACTTTTTCTTGCAAAACATATCTTGAATAAATAGCGGAAAGCGCTAGAAGAGCGTGAGTTAGCAAAATTCGATGAAAATCGACGAGCGTTGGGAAGGCTGAACCCTCTGCGCGATAAAAATGCAAGGCAAGAACCGTAGTGGGGGAGGAGGGAGAGGAGCCTACTTTGTCACCCCGGATCTGAGTTACGACTAGGGAGGGAGGAAGACGGAAGTGCGAAGATAATGAATGGGATGGGAAAAGAAAAAAGAAAAATAAAAAAATGGGGTTACACGTAGCGTTATTATAGAGTTCCTCGTTGCGGATGATACGTAGGTCATGAAAAGTTAGTATCAGTCTATATCGCCCCGGTAGAGTAGTGGTCAGCTTCAAAGGCTACTATCATTATTGGTTCCCGAGTTCAAATCCCACCGTGGTGAGAGATTTTGCCTTTATATGAAAAAAAAAGGAACCAATTATTGCTGAGATGGCCTTCGTGGCGTGGGTTAGGCGGAAATCCGACGCAAGTCGACGAGGGAAGAAAGTGCTGAAATATTCTCGCGATAGAAATGCAAGTCAAGACCCGTAGTGGGGGAGGAGGGAGAAGAGCCTACCTTGCGACCCCGGATCTGAGTTACGACCAGGACAGAGAGAGAGAAAGGAAGGGCGAAGATAATGAATGGGATGGAAAACTAAAATAAAATAGAGAGAGGTCGCTTCCC
The DNA here is from genome assembly GCA_008828725.1 of Saccharina japonica. Lineage (NCBI taxonomy): Eukaryota > Phaeophyceae > Laminariales > Laminariaceae > Saccharina > Saccharina japonica. Next base: position 8,972 of record MEHQ01001958.1, read on the forward strand.
GCTGATTGATGATGGTGATTGATGATGTCGGGGGTCTTGGATAGGTTTGAGGGAAAACAAAAGTGCCACACTGAAGCGTACCATGGTGTGAAGGTATTAACGCTGAGCTATAGGGGTAAAAGATCGATCGATTACCCAGCTCAGGGTAATCCTTATAACACTCTCCCCCCCTCTGAACGGCGGGATATTTGGGACGTCGGTACCGTATACGGCCGTACGTTGACCTACCCGCTTCGTTTCAATACCTGGGGAACCAGGGAGACATGTTATTTGGGGACGCACGCGCAAGCGTTTCTGAAAAAAGAAACGTTCGAAGTGAGATTCGAACCCGTGTCCTCGACGACGTCAAATGTGAAGGTATTAACGCTGAGCTATAGGGATAAAAGATCGATCGATTACCCAGCTCAGGGTAATCCTTATAACAATGGCCTAAAACTACACAATGAAAAATAGTGCAAACTGAAGAATAAAAAAAACGACCATTTTGGGTTAAGGAACCTTTAATAGATCATTCAGAAAGCATTTCAGCCAAAAAAAGGTATACCTTATACCTCTATATATCGTAGCATCACGCGTCGACACGTGCTACGGTAGAGGTAGCACTTTTGGACTGAATCGTTTTCTGAACGATCGAGCTCCTTAACCCAAATTCGTCGGACTTTTATTCATTTTTGTCATTTTTGTGACGAATAATGTTTCAGAATATATTTCGGTCCTGAGATTTATCATCCGGCAGCACTTTTATTTTCCTCCAAAAACATTTTTTCGGTGAGGTATGACGCTCCTCAAGTGACGAGCTCAGAAATAACATGGTGCACCTCTATCGTAGCATGCGTCCGTCCCCTTTTCTCCCAGCAGGAAGCGTTCGGGGTTTAGTCCTCCCGATTTTTCAACCATTAATCATGAAGAAGAAAGACCATCCATGATGATGGATGGCATCATCAGGTCTCTCGTAGACCGGACGTTGGTAACCGTATCTTCACGATTGGCATTTAATATTTGTGACCAGAGGAGGTGGACGGTGTCCACGTACCCTATCCTCCGCAAATAGGGTTACATATAGGAGCTCTCGTAAATCTGCCCGCGCGGGCCAACTTCTTTAGGTATGCCCGCCCCGCATTGAAAATAGAACCTTCCCAAGCACGACGACCAGGTGGCACACCAACCAGGCATGCCTCTCGATAGGGTTACGGTTAGGGCTAGAGGTCCGGGTCGGGGTGGTGGCCGCCGTTAGTCGAAGCCAAGAATGTGCTCACCGTTCGGAACGAATACCTTACAGCTTCGTGACAAAACCCTACCTCAGTAGAAACAGCATCATTTTATGTGGGCACGTCTGAGAAGTTCGCCTGCGCGGGAAGATTTACGGCCACAAGTACATGTAGCGATTAGAGTTGAAAGTCGAGTACTATTATTAATATACCAGATATATCTCAACCATGTTGTCGAAACAAGGGCTTTAACCATATCGTCGAAACAAGGGCCAAGGTCTCTCTAATCTATACAAGCATTTTTTTTTAAGATATTTCAAGCCACATAATAAATAATAACGGACAAAAAAATCCAACAACCGCGGACAGAAATATCAAGTGAGGACCTTTGAGCCTAGTCTATGCATATTAAAAGTAACACGTAAACGGTGCTATATATTATACATACATCTATATATATATACCACTCTGTCTCGAAATATAAGCACCTTTGATACATTAACATCCAACAAAAACGGTCCTTATATTTAGGTACAGAGTGGCATATAACGTATGTCCTTCCATTCTGGGCGTAAATGTAACGATCGCTTGATATACATCGTAATGTATAAACGAACCTTATATATCCGCCCAAAGCGGTATCGATGACCAAGGAAGGGGAGATTTGAACCCCCTCCCTGGTTGAGATTTTTGTTATCATCCTCAAGATTCACACCATAACCACCGAGATATCTCAGTTAGCGCTGGCTTATCTACAGGTCAAGATGCATCTTGCGATCTCGGGGTGCACCTATCTCCTATTTTCTGAGTAAACAGTGGTATGTTATAAGGCTTGGATTGGGTAGGTAATCGGTTAAGCTTTCACCAGTAGCCCAACGGACTATTGATAACGCCTTAACAAATAAATGGCGTCGATGGCAGGACACGAACAACCTGCGCGTGAAATCACAATGGGTGTCCATCCCATTCCCTTAACCACTTCTGGATCCCCATAAAAAATTGCAACCGCGTGTTGTTGGTGGCCGCGTCGAACCGTACATATATATATATATATATATCTGATCCGTTCCAGGGGGGGGGGGGGGGGAGGGGGGGGGGGGTACTCATTTGTTGCTTGCCTTAGTCATTTGACCATTGACCACGCATCCCTTTCGAGACGGAGCCAGGGGGAGGGGGGGGGGGATACTCATTAGCCGCATGTCATGCATGGCCGTAGTCGTATGACCATAGACCCTCGCATCCCTACAATGCCGGGACGAAGCATGTCGGGTTTTCACCGACCAGGCATTGATTGCTAGCACCAAGCGCGAAGCGAAACGTGAGGTGTTGGGCGAGTCGCATGAAGGGGTGAGTGAGCTGCATCCTACTAAGAACCGCTTGTGAGGCGGACTTGCATATGGATGACAGCTTCAATGAGTTAATTTAGTTTCTGGTGTGGCCACTTCCTGAGACAGCAATGAATGGGAGTACTATGTTCGTAACTAACTGCCTCTTTTGTGCCTTACCACATACCACACTACGTGATACGATAATTCCCCTTGTGCGGAGCAAAGGTTCTCCACCCCGCACAAATGATCTAACTCGACCGCGCCAGCTTTGGTGACCGCCAAAAAAAAACACAACGGTACCCTGGTTGTCTAGCTCACGCAGTGAAGAGGCGTGTTGTACAGCGTCGTCGCCAACCGACGCCAACCCAACCTATAAATATATAATAGGGGGGGGGGGGGCCTTTTTGTCTTCACAGGGTTATATGGCTTAGATTGGGTAGGTTATTGGGGGGCCATAGTAAGTAGGATCAAACATTACGAGTAAAAATAGGCAAATATATAGGTTTTAGTGTGTGCCATAGGTCCTATTTACTATGTATTGTCCCCCGTAACAAACAAATGGCGTCGTCGCGATTAACCTTTTACCCCGTAGCAGCCCAACGTAGACTATCAAACAATGCCTTAACAGGTACAATAGCACTTTTTGGTTAAACCATTTTCTTCTGGATGACAGGATGACAGGGGAGGGGGTGGAAGGACTCGCCCCCCTTTCCCCAATATCGTCCGAATATCAGTCTTGTTCGGCAATAAGTTAATAGTATCCGTCCGTTCGTTGTTGTAAACCAAAGACCATGGATGGGATGGAATGGGATTTATGGTTCATCGAGGTTTTGCCCTCTTCCTCATTGTTTTGCATAATAAATAAGCCATTTTTTTTTTACTTAGTATTAGTATTGACCTCCTCATATGAGGGACCCATCTCTACCGAAACACTTGATTATAGTATAGGAGCTGTAAACCCCATGAAAAATGCAATGTCATGACCTAGTAAACGCCCCCCCCCCATTAATATATTAATATATTATGTACTTAAAGGTTGGGTTGGCGTCGGTTGGCGACGACGCTGTGAAACATGCCTCTCACTGCGTGAGCTAGACAAACCAGGGTACCTTTTTTTTTTTGGCGGTCACCGAGGTTGCCGGTCGTGTTAAATAATTTGTGCGGGGTTGAGAACCTCAACTCGGCACAAGGGGGATGGTCGTATCACGTGGTAGTGTGTATATGGTAAGGCAACCACGAGGCAGATGCATAGTTTTACCCATTTGCTGTCTCTGGAAGTGGCCACACTAGAAATTAAATCAATTCATTGGAGACTGTCGTCCATACATATGCAAGTCCGCCTCACAGGCGGTTCTTCAGCAGGATGCAGCAGGCTCACCCTCCATGCGACTCACCCAATACCTCACGGGGCTTCGCAAAGCTTGGTGCAAGCAATGTCTGCCTGATGGTTGGCGAAAACCCAACGTGCTCCGTCCCGGCATTGTCGTCCCGGCATTGTAGGGATGCGAGGGTCTATGGTCATACGACTACGGGCGTGCACGACGTGAGTACCCCCCCTTCCCCTCCCATAAAAACAGCTGGAAACAGTACAGATGACAGCAGCTAAAAAAGTACTAGGATGCTCAAGTACGACGAGTAATACAGTATTGAGAGCAGAACTGGGAATGTACCCACTTAAGACAAATAGAGACGTGCGAAAGTTGAAATGGCAATATAAAGTAAAGAACATGCCAAATAAGAGGTTGCCAGCCATAGCTGATAAGAGCTGTATGGGAGAAAGTAACCAAAGGGCGAGCTGGAATACGGCGGGATAGCGTATAGTCGAGAAAGTATGGAAGGATATATAGGATGAAACTAAAAAGAGATGGTACTCGTAGCCATCATAAGAGAAGTTTGGGGGGTACGAGACAGAAGTAACGGAAAGGATAGAAAGAAGGGAGAGGCTATGAGTGGCGCTAAGAAATAAGGTGGAAGGGGGAGGAACGTTTCTATATATGCGGGAGGTTAAGAGAAGGGATGCATAGGAATGAAAAATTATTTACACGGCCCAATGGAATTCGCAAAAAAGCTGAAACTGCGATTTTTCGTGTAGGGGACCTGGGCCTGCCAGAAAGAAGGAGGAGGAGGAGGAGGAAGTAGATGCACAGATAGATGTGCTCTTGTGGCAAAGCAATCAATAGAGAGTAGAGTTCACATAGTGGGAGAATGTGAAACGTACAAGAGGAGGAACGGGATGTTGTTACAGAGGAGGAGATGAGAAGAAAATCGACGAATGTGACATGGAGAAGTTTGGTACAACTAGATGGTAGCGAGAACACGACCGCTATTTTGGGAGATAGATGCTGGCCACAGGCGGTGAAATAGGAAGAGGAGGCATCGTATTATAGCGAAAGGTTTCTTTGTAATATATAGAAACAAATGGAGTATTATTGTGGATAAATCTTGGCGGGAAGCAGACATAGAAGGGTGTCAAGACTGTACGCATAGGTTTCCTTGGTTTCCGTGGTTTTCTGCTTTTGGGAATTTTATGAGTGATCAAAGCTGAAGATCATGCTGCACATTGTCGGATGGCAAAGATAATAATAATAATATATGGAAACAACGTAATGAGTGCCCCCAAGTGTTGGAGGTATCTCTATTAGGATGAGTAGGAACGGTGCTCCGTCTCGAAAGGGATGCGTGGTCAATGGTCAAATGACTAAGGCAAGCAACAAATGAGTACGCCCCTACTATATTGATAGGTTGGGTGGGCGTCGGTTGGCGACGACGCTGTAAAACACGCCTCTCACTGCGTGAGCTAGACAAACCAGGGTACCGTTTTTTTTCTTGTTTTTTTTTGGCGGTCACCAAGGTTGCCGGTCTTGTTAAATCATTTGTGCGGGGTTGAGAACCTCAACTCGGCACAAGGGGAATGATCGTATCACGTGGTAGTGTGTATATGGTAAGGCAACCACGAGGCAGATGCATAGTAATACCCATTGCTGTCCCTGGAAGTAGCCACACCATAAGTTAAAATCAATTCATTGGAGACTGTCGTCCATGTGCAAGTCCGCCTCACAGGCGGTTCTTCAGCAGGATGCAGCAGGCTCACCCTCCATGCAACTCACCCAATACCTCACGTTTCGCTTCGCAAAGCTTGGTGCTAGCAATGTCTGCCTGGTTGGTGAAAACCCAACGTCCTCCGTCCCGGCATTGTAGGGATGCGAGGGTCTACGGTCATATACATCTACGGCGGTGCACGGCATGAGTACCCCCCCCCCCCNAACCGGTGCCAAAAGTCGATAGACAGCGACAGCAAGCTGACAAGGTGGCCGATCCACTGTTGCACAACAGTGCAACTTATCTGGAAAGGGTCTATATGCCCCTCGCGGTGAAGTATACATGTTTTTTATATATGTACTGTAGGTGTACAACAAGTCTTCATATTCAGCACGTGTTTCGTTAGGAAATGTAAAACACAAATAGGTTAGCGTCTCTCCGGCGCTACTTTAAGCTGTTGGTCACGAAGTCTCAGCCACCTAAATACCGACTCGAATATATATGGCCGTCGCTCCTTGTCGATGATATCCCCGATGCTCTACGTTCTGTACCGTATGCGTAAAACTAGCACCGACAGTCGTTGTTAAGTTAGCGGCCACGCATACACTGTCTCTGTGGCTTTTCGACTGTCTTGCGCCCCCATCCCGGTGTCAAAATGATCCAGTCGAAGTTGAATAGACGACAAAGATTTTTTTTCAAACCAGGGAATTTCGACGTAATATCTGACCCGTGGCCACATAATGTGTTCGTATGAGTGGCTTTTCAGCACTTCCGCCCGCTTCACACACTACCGTTATACTGTTTGTACTCCAGCATATTTACCGCACTGCACTTTCCACTGCCGTGCCGTACTGTGTCTGTGTCTTCTGTTTGACGAGATATTTTGTGTGAATAAATACATTAGTTTCCAGCACAGGCGCGAGCCAAGTGGGCGCAAAAATCACCTAATAGCATTTAGGGTCAAGAGAGAACCGGACGAAGGCCAGTAAGTTTGTCCTGTCGAAACTCAAACAGGTATGTTACCCACTGATTCGCATGCATCACATCTATTAATTGTTATTTACTAACCATGTTTTTCACAGAAGTACAAGTAGTCGATCACTGCCCTTTGTGATATTTATGGTTTTCACGCACTTGGTACCCAAAGTAGAAAACTTGATGGAAGCTATGGTCTGGTGGGCGTACAAAATCTTGAATTATAGGTCGAGTATCGTGGTGCCACTGGTCCCAATCGCATAAACGCTCGGGCTGCGACGGTAAGGTTTTAACATGCAACCAAACACACGTGCCTGTAGTTGAGGATGCTGGCGCCAGACGCTGTGATTTCTCGCTCATGTGAGGCGTACAAGTTGTTGCTCTGGCCCAATATATCATAGCCCAACGGCGCAATGGAATATTTGGTTTTGATTGGTCTTATTTTGACAATATTTTGTCGCCTGGCAAAAGAACAGCCAACCCACTGTGTGTGTGTGTTCTTCACATTAAACCTTCCTTTCTACCCGTCGACATCCATCACACCCAGTGTCCGTGCCGATTCTTCATCCTGAAAAGGTACCAGTTTTGTGGTCACAAAACTACGACACAGAGATACTACGCTAAGTGCAGTAAGCAGAGCAGACAATGCAATGCCATATACGACAGGCAAGACCTACCCTGCTAGCAATCCAGGTGCATGCGAGAGAAAAAGAGGAAAGTGCCCCAGTGCGAACCCAACCCTCTCCCGTACGGTAAATCTAACGGCCGAATTAAGGAAGATACCGGATACTCAGATACTCAGGTAGATACCTTACTGAACCCGAACTAACTGATGAAGGGTGGGTGGGTGTGTGTTTTGTGCGTGTGTGTTTTTTTTCTCTTATCCCTACCGGTTCGCCCATTGTGCAACATTTTATTTCAATGCCGCTCTATGGACGGAAATATAATCCCCGGTTGAGGTTTGACAGCAACATCAAACGGTTTTAATATTTTCGGACAGAGAGGTTTTACCATGGAATATAATATGTGCATACTACTACTATGTCCCAAAACACAAGCACCTTTTTGTAGTGAATACTAATGTATAAAATGTGCTTATATATCGGAACAGATTGGGGGTATGTACAAAAAACTGTTTTTTCAGCGTTTGTTGGGTGAACCAACTAACTCTAAAAGCCTACGTACACACAATCCCGTATGTGAATACGTACATAGCACGCGCGAGATCGTCGAAGTTATCACACCAAAACCTTAAAATATTGCAAAATAGGAGTTTCGACAAAATGTAAACAACAACATCTCCCAGTTATCTGGTACGTATTATTATATATAGCTGTGGTGCTTTCTATTTTTTTTTGTTCTCGAACGTCATACGAACCACAAAGAACTTCCCGCGCAAAATCCCCAAGTGCTGTACGTAGTACCTTTCTTTGTCGACGGGTAGGAAGGACGGTGTCGTTGTTTCATGTGAAGAACAAGACGCACACACACACATGCTTACACCCGCCTATCTATCTATGGCTCCACGACAGAGTGTGAGAAATTCACATATCATACATACACACGCCTATCTATCTACACTACAGTATGTCTCCGACATAGAGTTATGTCTCCGACATAGAGTGGGAGAAATTCTCAAAAAAAAAAAGTTGACGAAGCCAGATATATTTTGAGATTATCCCACACTATTTCCAAGTCCCCCCCCCCCCCCCTTTCCTCTCCCCCTCTCCCTCTCCCTCTCCCCCCAAACGAAACATGGGTGTGTGTATCCTGTATTCTTCATGCTACAGCTACGTATAGGCTAGCTATGATAGCTGCAGCTGTTGTACGTTTCCCCAGGAGGGTCGAAAAATGTCCGAATTTTGAGCGAACGAAAGTTGAAGTTTTCGTTTGTTTGTTTTTTGCGTCCGCTGCCGTACACCCACACATCCAACACCCCCCCCCCCCCCCCCCCCCTCACCCCCCCCCTCCCTCTCACTTCCTGGGCCAAGCCAACCCAAGCCAAGCTACACCACCTCCATTCCACTCCACTCCCATAATCCTACTATCGGTCGACCAGTGGTATCAAACACCTCTCAGCCGCGGCAAAGCATCTCCCTCTCCCTCTCTCCCTCTGTCGATCTCTCCAACACACACGGACGGACGACTGTGACCACCACCTACTTGGATTCAAAGACAAGGCCAGCCACTCCCTGCTCCCTGGTCTGGTCTGGTCTGGTCTGCTCCCTCTCTGGCTCTGCCTCAAAACGTGCTCGGCCTGTCTCTCTCTCTCTCTCTCTCTCTCTCTCTCCCTCTCTCTCGTGTTATCGCGCCCTGTCCTACCCATCCATCCATCCATCTATGATGCTTCTTCCGGAAATGACTCGCGGCGGTTTGATCTCTCCCCTTATTCTGGCGGCGGCGGTGGCCGGGATGCTCGGCGCGGTCAGCTCACTGGAGGTCACCTCTCCTTCGCAAGGGACGTCGATTGTGGCTAGCAGGTGAAACCACTATTAATACTACAGTACTACAATTACTATTACTATTACTACTACTACTACTACTACTACTACTACTACTACTACTACTACTACTACTACTGCTACTACTGCTACTACTACTACTACTATCATTATCATTATCATTATCAATATCATTATCATGATCATTATCATTATCCTTATCATTATCGTTATCATTATCGTTATCATTATCATTATCATTATCATTATCATTATCATTATCATTATCATTATCATTATCATTATCATTATCATTATCATTATCGTTATCATTATCATCATCATTATCATCATCATTATCATTATCATTATTGTTATCCTTGCCATCGTCAACAACAATGTGTGTATGGTACTAGTAGCATAAATGACCTTCAACGTTCAACATTGATAACTCAAAAGCACTCCCCTAAAGAAGAAAACCGTGGGCATGAAACGAGCCCTCTCTCCGCACAAAACCTAGTACCAATACTGTTACCTTTGTCATCCTCAACAACGTGCACAGCATAACCTTCAACATTATATCACTCAGAAACGCCCCCCTTGCGCTTTAGATAGCAGGACACTAATTTCATTCCTCATTTCCTGACCCCCCCCCCGCCCCCAGTCTTACTTGCTTGCTTGCTTGCTTGCTTGCTTGCTTGCTTGCTTGCTTGCTTGCTTGCTTGCTTGCTTGCTTGCTTGCTTGCAGTCTTACTTGCTTGCTTGCTTGCTTGCTTCGCGTGTCCGATCGATGTTGTATACGTATACTATACACAGTACCCCCACCCGACAACCAGCAGCTATCATATTCTTCCCCCTCTTTCGCTAAATTAATTAATTATTACTATTACTACCTGGTACACAACTACACACACACTCATATATACGTATGTTCCCCCATAATAGTGGTAACTCAGATCCGGGGTCAATAAGTAGACTCTTCTCTCCTCCCTCCCCACTATAGGTAGGTGTCTTGCATGTTTATCGCGAGGAGATTTCAGCACTTTCTTCCCTCGTACCGGTAGACTCTTATTTTTATGCGTCAAATTGGGCCTACCAACGCTATAACGGTACGTGTCTTGCATGTTTATCTCTATACCAGCTACGATAGCTGTAGCATGAAGAGTACGAGATATTGTTATGGTACTGCTGGTATGATGTGGAAATATCTATAGCTACGATAGCTGTAGCATGAAGAGTACGAGATATTGTTATGGTACTGCTGGTATGATGTGGAAACGTTTGGTAAACACCTGGTATCAGGTATTTGGATCGTATTGGTATTACTTGGAAGGCGTATCTCAGATGGGAACCAGGGCGGTTCCCAGATGCCCTTCCCCTTTTGTCTCAGTCGTTCGTCACGGAAAGGAATAAAGCTGCTCCTCTTCTATCTCTAAGCAAACAACACACGTGAGTACCAACGAGTACAAGTTCCATAGGCTGACCTGGCTAGGGATACCCTGTCCCATACATAGGTTTATCACACTTGGCGTCGTCGGCAGGACGAGCCTAAAAAACGGAGAAAACTTTTGCTCGTACTGCTTTTTGCTAATCGCCTTACTAAAAACCCGATTTTTTTTTTGCGCCTGCTGAATGAAGCAAAAGCCCCTCTCTCGAGGTACTGGTATATACCACTCTGGCCGTGAATATAAGGACCGCTTGGTCTTCATATTGATGTACAAATGGTCTTTATTTTCCCGTCCAGAGTGGTAGGGTATAGCATGACGGCAACCTTATTCATAGCAAGGGACGAGGCAGTGAGATTCGAACCCCGTGCGTCCTGCCGTCGACGCCGTCAAACATGAGGGTGTTTGTTACCTATACTGAGCTGTACGTCGGGGTAAAAGGTCGATAGAGTATACGACCCAGCCACAAGGTTAAGTAATATTATTATTCTCATATGTTTTCGGCCATCCGACAATGCGTATATAAGTAGCATGATGAGCTTCAACGTTGATTGATCACTTAGGACATTCCCGAAAGAAAGCAGAAAAACACGGAAACGAAGGAAACCTATCTATCTATGCGCAAAGTCTACCTTCCTTCTATATGTCTACTTCCCCGCTAACATTTATCGGCAACAATACTCCATTTATTTGTTTACCTTGCTCCCTCCTTCTTCTCAATATGCACTTTTTACATCCTATTATTATTATTATTATTATTATTATTATTATTATTATTATTATCATCATCATCTTTGCCACCCGACAATGTGCAGCATGTTGAGCTTCAACGTTGATCTTACGTCCTAAGTAATAGTTATGACACGGCGCCCTCCTCCCTTTTTGTTGTTGCGGCTCGCTCCCTTCGCAGCACCTACACCGTGGAGTGGACCGGAACCGACCAGGGAAACCGGTACGACGTCGACCTCTACTACTGCGGCTCCGACTGCGTAGAGGTGATGAGGAGGAGTGAGAGATAATCACACATACATGCAGTAGGTAGATAGATACATGCATTATTACGATTAAAGTTTGCCTCCCGACAAATGTATCGTATACTGGTATATACAGCAGTGGTATACATGTTTCACTCCGACTTAAAATCGAAAATACATACCAGGGTATCTTCTACCACCGCAGTAGTAGTAGTAGACCCTCTTTCCTACGTGCCACTCTGAATTCAACAACAGATGATGTATCCCATTTTACCTCTTCCTCCTATACTTGCACCTACCTCTTCCTCTCTCTTGGCTAAATCCTCGTTTACCCTATATATATACTCCTCGTCAACGTTCCACCAAACACCAAATACTCAACTCCCCATCTGGCACAATGCGCAGCGCTTTTTTTAGTCCAACCATATACCCACCCACATATATATTATTTATTGCATGTATGCATACAAGGATACCTGGTATATAACTATATAACTATAATATCCATTGACTTATAGCATGGAAGGTGCTATCGTATCGTATCCCAATCAGGTACCTGAATATATTTTGACAAACAAAATAGGCCAATAATAATTCAGCAGTCCTCCTTACGAATATAACATCGATATATAATACGACATGCCGACGATTCCACATAATAGCATGCCTTCTTCCACCAAAAGTGAGAAATTGTTGGCGACGTGTATAATGTATATAGCACTCACTGCCTACGTACTGGCCTGCCTCGCACACAGACACCGTGTGACGAATTAGGCTATGAATACTAACTGTTTCAGGACTGAAAAACGTATCCCACACTAATTTCAAGTAGTTTGTCCCCCAAAACGGGGGAAGGACCAGTTCTTAAGGGGTTAATAGTGAATTTTGAGTCCTCTATAGAGCGAACGAAACATACGACATATGGTTTCGAACTCTTTGATTCTCTCGTAAATTTTAGTACCAAGTAAGTGATCTCCGGGGCACTCCCGTCCCCATCCCCCGCGTACTTTCAAAGTAGTCGTATTATGTAGTAGTAGTATCTAAATGATTCATGAAAAAATATCTCCGGAGCACAAGCAAGCAGTAAACATACTTATAATTACTTGACAGACTTATACCAATACTAAGGCCGTCCCCCAAATGAATAATGGCTTTATACAGACTCATCGCCAACGTTTCACCAATCAATCAAAATTATCTTTGCCATCCGACAATGTGCAGCATGATCTTCAGCGTTGATCATTCATAAAATTCCCAAAAGCAGAAGACCACGGAAACCAAGGAAACCTATGCGTACAGTCTAACACCCTTCTATATGTCTGCTTCCCGCCAAGATTTATGCACAATAATACTCCATTTGTTGTCCTTGCTCCGTCCTTCTTCCCAATATGCACTCTTTACGTTCAATTCTCAAAGCTGATGATGATGAAAGGATGACATGTTGTACTTGTTTGTGCCTTTCAATCTTGTACAGCAGTGGGGGTCCACCAATAAGGCGGTCTGAGTCTGAATAAGGCGGTGTCCCGAAGAAGGAGAAAGCAAAGATAACAAGAGAGAGCAAGGATAACAAATTGAGTATTGTGGATAAATCTTGGCGGGAAGCAGACATAGAAGGGTGTTACAGCAGTAGACTGTACGCATAGGTTTCCTTGGTTTCCGTGGTTTTCTGCTTTTTTGGGGAATTTTATGAGTGATCAACGCTGAAGATCATGCTGCACATTGTCGGATGGCAAAGATAATAATAATAATAATATAAGACGGTCAAAACCGCTTGGCGCGACTGGGGAATATCACTCCTAACCTGGAATGATAAAACGAATAAGGCGACTTCCCTCTATGATATAAGGCGGTGATATTGCTTTGCTCTGGGTTATTACTGGTGAACTCCTTCTGTAACACTATCTTCCCCTGACGCATGGAAACATCGACACCTGACGCATGCTACGGACGGTAGAGGTGCTGCACCACATTTTTTTTTTAGGGTGGTCAGTCAAGTCACTTGATTATAGTATAGTGTTATAAGGATTACCCTGGGCTGGGTAATCGATCGATATTTTACCCCTATAGCTCAGCAGGTAATACCCTCACATTTGGCGTCGTCGGCAGGACACGGGTTCGAATCTCACTTCGAACGTTTCTTTTTTCAGAAACGCTTGCGCGTGCGTCCCCAAATAACACGTCTCCCTGGTTCCCCAGGTATTGAAACGAAGCGGGTAGGTCAACGTACGGCCGTATACGGTACCGACGTCCCAAATATCCCGCCGTTCAGAGGGGGGGGGGAGAGTGTTATAAGGATTACCCTGGGCTGGGTAATCGATCGATGTTTGACCCCTATAGCTCAGCAGGTAATACCCTCACACCAAGTATAGTACGTGCAGTACTTTTTTCGATCAAAACGAAACCAAAAAGAGAACGCACGCCGGCCTGTGTGTGTTTTCGTTGTCACGTACGGTAGGTAGGTAGCCCTCTTTCCAGATGATGGCGCCGCCGAAATATCCGCGACTCTCAAAGGACACAACGAGAGCAGCAGCAGGATGGCATATACGAGTATAATAATAGCAGTATGGGGAAGCAATCAAGAGCAATCCTAGCCTCACGTGTCCTGCCGACGACGCCACGTATCAATGTACTCCTACGCACCCAGGGGTGTGTATGTGTGTGTGTTCTTCACATTAAACCTTCCTTTCTTCTACCCGTCGACATCCAGCACACCCAGTCAGTGTCCGTGCCGATTCTTCATCCTAAAAAAAGGTACCAGTTCTATGGTCACAAAACTACGACACAGATAGAGATAACTACGCTCAGTGCAGTAAGCAGAGCAGACAATGCAATGCCATATACGACAGGCAAGGCCTACCCTGCTACGAGCAACCCAGGTGCATGCAAGAGAAAAAAGAGAAAAAATATATATATATTTTTTTTTGGCTGAAACGGTTTCTGAACGATCTAATAATAGTAGTAGTAAGGGCTTATTAACCCAAAACGGTCGGAAATGCATTATTATTAATAGTTGCAAAATGCATTATTTGTCGTTGTTCACTCAGGCCATGGGGTTGGTTCTTCATTGGGTACGTAAGATAGCCCATTACTTTCTTCCAAAATCAGTTTTTTTTTACTTACTATTAGTGTAGAGCTTCTCAAGCGACCGCCCTCAGAAGGCAAAAACATGGTGCACCTGCATGCAGGCTACCGTAGCATGAGTCAGTGTACAATAATGGACAATTTTCCAACACAAGAATGAAAAACCGATGATTTTGAGTTACATAACCCTTATTATAATAGGACTGGAGTCCCGTTTTGGGGACAAATTACTTGAAATTTGAGTGGTTTGTCCCCCAAACGGGACTGCAGTGCTTAAGGGGTTAACCCTTATAGGACTGGAGTCCCGTGTTGGGGACAAATTACTTTAAATTTGAGTGGTTTGTCCCCCAAACGGGACTGCAGTGCTTAAGGGGTTAACCCTTATAATAGGACTGGAGTCCCGTTTTGGGGACAAATTACTTGAAATTAGAGTGGTTTGTCCCCCAAACGGGACTGCAGTGCTTAAGGGGTTAACCCTTATAATAGGACTGGAGTCCCGTTTTGGGGACAAATTACTTGAAATTAGAGTGGTTTGTCCCCCAAACGGGACTGCAGTTCTAAAAGAGGGTTAAAGGGGCTAAGGAGCCTCCCGATAAAAACCGTTTCAGCCAAAAAAAGGTATACCATCTCTATCGTAGCACGCGTCCCCTTTTCTTCATGGAAAGGTCGACACCCCTCCTACCTAAAGATAGATGATAGATGTGTTTCGCGACGATCGGAGTACAAAATCCCAAAGGAAATAAATCCTCACACCCACTGCTGCAGGAAAAAGCAATAATTTACTATCTCCTTCTTCCGTCCAACTGTAATTACTCAATTCATGAAACGTTTCCAACGCGCGCACGCCCGAAACAAACCAAAAACATGAAATCTGCGAACATAAATATTTTTTTTTCGCGTGTATCCTACATATATATATCATACCGTACATATACTAGCAGTATGGTGCTGCGAAGGTACAGCAGTTTAGCACAGGACCCTCCACCATTAATTACTTTGCGCATAGATAGATGGGTTTCCTTTGTTTCCCGTGTTTTTCTGCTTTCGGGAATGTTAGGAGTGATCAACGTTGAAGCTCATCATGCTACTTATATACACATTGTCGGATGGCAAATATAATAATAATTATTACTTGATCGTTTTTTCCTCTGTCTCACAGTCTGTGACCGCATCATTTGTATCTCTCTCGTAGGATGATTAGGAAGCAGGACAGACACTACTACTGGGTGTACTGATGTATAGTTGGGGAGAAAGAACGGGTTTAATGTGAAAACAACACACACAGCAGTGTGGGGAAAGAGGGGAAAAAAAGCTGTGCTGGTGCTGGTGCATTCATTCAGGCTGGATTTCTTGCTGAAGAATAACGGATGCATCTCTTCACTACAGAAGTACGGTGGGACCATACGTAGTGTGTGTGTGTGTTCTTCGCGTTAAACCTTCCTTTCTACCCGTCGACATCCAGCACACCCAGTCAGTGTCCGTGCCGATTCTTCATCCCAGAGAGATACCAGCTCTTCTGTGGTCACAAAACCACCGACACAGATAGAGATACTACGCTCAGTGCAGTAAGCAGAGTGCAGACAATGCAATGCCATATACGACAGGCACTACCTACCCTGCTACGAGCAATCCAGGTGCATAAGGGCCCGTTTTAACGAAGAAGAAAAAAAAATCAATTTGGAATTGTTTTTATTCGAATCCGCTTTTCATTGGTCAACACACGCACCAGCACCAAAGATTAGGATCTTGGGGCATAATATTTGGTGCTGGTGCGTGTGTTGACCAATGAAAAGCGAATTTTTATTTTTATTTTTCCAAATTGAATTTATTTTATACTCGTTAATACGGGCCCTTAGGGCCCGTTTTAACGAAGAAGAAAAAAAATCAATTTGGAAAAAAAATATATTCAAATCCGCTTTTCATTGGTCAACACACGCACCAGCACCAAAGATTAGGATCTTGGGGCATAATATTTGGTGCTGGTGCGTGTGTTGACCAATGAAAAGCGAATTTGAATTTTATTTTTTCCAATTGAATTTATTTCATACTGTATGGTAAAAGGACGAATCATTGAGTGAATACCAAAAAAAAATGGTATGGTAAAGACTATTATATCTATGGTGTACCGTAGTTGTCTGATTTCTTTGTTCGTCATTGTTGTTGTTGTTGTCTTCACATTAAAAACCGTGCCGGTCTCTCTATCCAGTACCTCCATCTGTCCGTACTAATCCAACACTTGACACGGTCGATTCCCGTGGTCACAGGCTAACTTACCCAAAAAAAGGTATACTGAAATAAAAGTGGAACCCGAAGGGTCCGCAAAGCGATCAAAGCCAGTCAAAAACAGATATTCTGGAGCCCTCCGCTCCCCTCTACACGCTATGTGAAGGTAAAACATAAAACTGGAAAGGTCAACATCACCAATCGGGGGTATACGCCCCCTGATTCTATCTTGGTGCCCCTATAATGCCGCGGTGTTCCGTGCCGGGTTCACGCCGGTCAGGCAAACAAAATCGAGTCCTCCCCCCCGATTATAAAACGCAGACATGGTACGGGGGAAGGGAACTATGGTCCCGTGCGACTGATGTTACCCCCGGCCTGCAACAGGACCAAATATTGTCAGTAAAAATAGGTGAATATATAGGTTTTTGTGTGTACCTTAGGTCCTATTTACTACATTAGCCCACCCCGTAACAAATTTCAGTACATCACGATTCCCCCAGTGCCCCATATTCTCCTGTAACATTCAGCCTACTACGTACGAGTCTGTTTTTTTTTCTTCCTACCATTCATCATCTTCGCACTCCTGTCCCTCTCCCCTGCATAATAGTCGTAACTCAGATCCGGGGTCACAAAGCAGGCTCTTCTCCCTCCTCTCCCACTACGCTAGTTTAGCCTTATATACCACACATCTGTCCCGAAATATAGGCACCTTTTTATTTGATATTGATCTATAAAAGGTACTTATATTTCAGTACAAAGAGTGGTCTTTTATTTGCCATCCGCTAATTTAATGTGCAGCCCTTGTTTCAATCACACCATTCACATACACTTACGTACCAATCATCCCTTAATACTGGACGAAACCTACACCAATCATAATGTAGTCAGTCCCCCTTGTTTCTTGTCGTTTTTTTTTTGTGATCCGACAAAACGTGTACCAGGTATACTCGAGTATATACTCCGAAGTATAGCATGAGTTGTCAACAACCAAAGAAACAATAAGACAAGAGGTGACCTTTCTTATTTAGTGAACGGGTGCGTTCTATCTATATCTACAACAAATTCACGTATCACTATCTCAATCTCAATCTCAATCTTTAGTGTCAAAACCAAAAAAAAAGAAAGAGAGATGACCTTTCTCATTTAGTGGATCGGGTGCGTTCTATCTGTGTACAACAAATGAACGTATCACTATCTCAATCTCAATCTCAATCTCAATCTCAATCTCAATCTCGATCTCAATATCGATCTCAATCTCAATCTCATTCTCAATCTTAATCTCAATCTCATTTTCAATTTAAATCTCAATCTCAATCTCAATCTCATTCTCAATATCATTCTCAATATCAGCCTGCTGCCTTTTGCTTTACTACGTCGTGCTCGTTTTTCTTACTGTCATTATGGCCGTAAATATAGTAACCGTTTGATACTGACATCCGAGCACAAACGGGGATTATAATTCCGGTCAAACAGTGGTATTCATAATACGTAGATGCCCTGTAGCGATCTACTGCCTAACCTACTGTTGATAACTTTATTTGCGTATTAATTTTCCCTCATAATTATAGTTATAATAATTATTATTAATTCTTCTTATTGTTTTATTGGCCCTCCGACAATGCGCAGGGCATTATTCATTCAGAATGAAAAAAGCTGACACAATTTCTTCGTCGAATACCCACTACTACGTATCAACATCGAAACATCTCTTCTCAGTCTTCTTCTTGTGGTTTGACATATTTTTCTTGCGACAGGACGATGACTGCGGCGACTGGGTGACCGCCCTCTGCCCTTACGGCGATCTCGGCTGCCCCGACCACGAGGGCACCCTCGACACGGTTATGCCGGAGCCCCTCGAAGGCACCTCCGGGTCAGGGGGGTACAAGGTCCGCGTCATGGACGTGGGGGACGAGTCTGCCGTCGACTGCTCCTCCGAGTTCAAGCTCGTGTCGTCCGACAACCTCCTCTCGGCGGCCAGGCGCTCGAAGAAGTCGTACCTGGAAGTCCTCTCCCCTAAGGATGGCGATGTGGCCTTTACCGGTGACGATTACACGGTCGAGGTGAGCATTCATGCATTTATGCATGCATGCACACGAAAGTCTTATGAAACCCCGCTGGGAGGGGGGGGGGGGGGGG
>MEHQ01001958.1:30328-50918 GCA_008828725.1 Saccharina japonica
GGGGGGGGGGGGGGGGGGGGGGGGGGGGGGGGGGGGGGGGGGGGGGGGAGGTCATGAGTGCCATTTTTCAGTCGCACCAAGCGGTTTCGACCGCCTTATATCGGGATACCGCCTTACTCAGACCGCCTTATTGGGGGACCCCTACTGTAAAAGAGGGGGGTGTACTCATTCGCCGCATGCCATGCATGGCCGTAGTCGTGTGACCATAGACCCCCGCATCCCCTACAATGCCGGGACGGAGCATGTCCGGTTTTTCACCGACCAGAGGCGTCGGACTACCGACCAGAGGCAACGGAAAATTATTTGCAACGAAAAATAATATAAAAATAGAGTCCGGCGATTTGGGGCGAAGGGAGCGCAACGATCGTCCAGAAAACCGTTTCCGTCAAAAAAAAAAGGTACAGCAGTCGTACCTCTATCGTGCCTAAGCCACCGCCCTTCAAGGGGGTGGCATTGTGAAACGCCTCCAAATCATTGAACAGGACGGCAGTGTGCTCGTTACATAGCGCCCCCCACATGTCGACGACGCCCTATTCTTACATCCTGTGTTGTGCTTCTCTCTTTCCTGTTCCGCTCTCTCTCTCTCTACTTGGTCCTCCCTCCTGTTCCGCTCTCTCTCTACTTGGTCCTCCTTTCTGTTCCGTTTTCTCTCTCTCTCTCTACTTGGTCGTCCCACCATTTTGTTTTTTTCAAAATCGTTTTTCAGAGGGAGATTACGACGTGACTATCCCCGGGGATGTCTTCTCGGGCGACTACAAGATCCGGGTGGGCCCCTTCGGCAACGACAAGCTCTTCGGCTGCTCCGGAACGTTCGAGGTGGTCTCCGACCTCGACTCGACAGAGGACGAGGGACTCCTCCTCTCGTTCTCGTTCTCGCACGACTTCGTGTTCTAGGCTTAATCTGACGACGAACATCTTGAGTTTTTCTTCTTCTTCTTTTTTCTTCTTTTTTTTTCTTCTTTTTTTTTCTCCTTTTTTTTTCTTCTCTTTTTTTTCCTTCTCTTTTTTTCTTCCCTGTTTTCTTTCTCTTTCTTTTTCTTCCCTTTTTTTTCCTTCTCTTTTTTTTTCTTTTTTTTCTTCTTCTTTTCTCCTTCTTTTTTTCTTAGGGTGCTATGCCAAATAGGCCTACACCATGTAGCAGGCATTACACCAGGTATCATATGTAAAAGGTCGGTTGTTGTCAGCTAGGAGTCTCTCGGTTTCGGCTAGGTACTCTTCGAAATACGCATGTACCCCTACAGCGACCACCTCCCGAAGATTCGCACACGCGGTCCTCAGAGTCTTCCACGCGGTACTATCTCGGGAGTGGGTGCGTAGGTGCTGTCGCGCCTCTTCCCTCGCGGCCGCGCAAAAAACAAACTATCTTGGGGGGGGGTGGGTGGGTGGGTGGGTGGGTGGGGGGGTTATAAACATCGCGCGCGAGGCGTGTACCGTATCGAGAAAAAATGTTTCGTGGAACACAGCGAGTTCTTCTGAGCCGCGCGCGGGGCATGTATCGATAACCTGTTTCGTACAGCACGGCGAGTTCTTCTGAGCCAGCCAGGACTATTCTTTCCCCGCGGTAGGGAGGGAGGGAGGGAGGGAGGGAGGGGTGGCGGCTTATTATGTTTCTGAGCTCCTTACTCGGAGGAGGAGGGGTGTGAGCTCAATATATCACGTCGGAAACATGGCTTCGAAGAAGAACGCTTTTTTCGCGCAGCCCGATCAACGCTTTCTACTGCCTATTGCGCTACAGCAGTAGTCAGTAGTTCTACTGTTGCCTACCACTCTGTCCCGAAATATAAGCACCGTTTGTAAATTAGTATTCAATGAAAAGGGTTCTTATATGTCCGGACAGAGTGGTAGTGCGCTACGTACAGCAGTCAGTAGTTCTACTATTATTGTCTATTGCGCTACGTACAGTAGTCAGTAGTTCTTAAAAAGACTATCAGAGGGTTACGATACGATAATAAAAGTATACCTGGTATCATACTACTATTAATAATAACCGGTGTATTCTACGTATATAGTTGCTCGCAGTTGATTGAGGAACGCTCTCAAAGCTGGGGTCGGGAAAAAAACCAAATGAGCCAAGAAAAAGTGGAGCCCCTATAAGCCGTGCGGTGCGAGTCACAGGAGGGTTTGCTAGTGAGCTCGAGGCGTGCGTGCGCTCGCTGCGATTATAGGGGGTAGACGCGTGCTACGATGATAAGAGGTCGTGGGGTGAGCCACGGAAGGGTTTGCTCCAGAGCTGGTGGCGTGCGTGCACTGCGACTATAGGGGGTAGACGCGTGCTACGATGATAGAGGTCGTGGAGTGAGTCACTGGAGGGGTTTTGCTAGTGAGCTGGTGGCATACGTGCGCTCGCTGCGATTATAGGGGGGTAGACGCGTGCGAACGATGATAGAGGGTAGCACTTTTTTTTGGCTGAATGGAATGGTTTCTGGATGATCGGGGGCTGGGCTTATTCACCCCAAATCGTCGTACTTTCATTCTTGTGTTTGCAACCTTGTTCAAAGTTGCATAGCTACTCATCGGGTCGTAGCCTCTTTTCGTTTCCTCCAAAATCGTTCTTTGACTCACTAATAGTAATACATACAGCTCTTCAAGTGAGGAAGGAGCCTGAGAAACATAAAATGGTGCACCTCTAACGTAACCCCTTTAGGGACTGCAGTCCCGTTTTGGGGACAACCCACTCTAATTCCAAGTGTTTTGTCCCCAAATACGGGGTTAAGGTAGCATCTATTTTCTTTTCTGAGGTTATGATTACTCCCTTGATTATTAGTACAGGAGCTCTGTAGCTCTGTAGCCCCCCCAAAACCATCTTTTTTTTTTGGGGGGGGGGGGGAAAGAACGGGATTGTTAACCTCACTCGCTCGGTCTATCGTAGGTAGCTGTTCGAGTAATTACTGCAGAAAACGAGAATGGGATACGTAAGGCATGCCTTACAAGGCGCATGGCTTATTGGGTAGTTCTTCACCTGGGGGAACCCCGCCCGCCAGAAATGTATGCCTTACCACAGTAGGGCCAAAAACAATGACTTAACCCCTTTAGGACTGCATTCCCGTTTTGGGGACAACCCACTCTGATTCTAAGTAATTTGTCTCCAAAACGGGACTCCAGTCCTATAAGGGTCAAGTCCTGGAAAAAAAATATGCTACTGTAGTAAAAGTAGCATTACTAAACAGGTATCATAGTTGTTCATCTTGAGGGAGCTCAACCCCGGTTAGAAAATATTGCGCCGAAAAGTGGACCCCCCCCCCCCCCCCCCCCCCCCCCCTCTACACGCCTCCCCAAGGGGGGATGTTATGAGTATTTTGCGCGGGAAATATTTGTATCACCAGGTTTTCACGTTGACGGGGAGGCGGTACACGAACTGGTCGACACCTTGTCGTATTTTCAGAGGGTTTGTACGTAATACTTTCTCCATGTAAAGCGCGGTGGTGTGCTCACCAAAGAACACCTACTGTTGCGTTTTTTTTGTTTTCCTTATATATTTTTTTGTTTCAGTGGCGCTAAGTAAGAAGTGCTATAGGTATGATAGCATGATGAGCATGACGGCAGCTGGCTTGCTTGTTTGCTTGCTTGCTTCTCCGCTTCTCTCTCTTTTTCTTTTCAAGTTCCAATTTTTCATGCGCCGCGTGTACGTGCTTTCCGTTTATGTATCTCTATCATCGTACCATATAGCTCATCGATTCGCTAATTAGCAGAGAGGCATTTTTTTGTTTTTGTTGGTGTTGTCCGATTTGCCCTGCTCACTGCCTCTGGGAGCGCGCACGGTTTTTACTTTTTTTCTGCACTTTTTTTTACTCTTGTTTTCCTTGTCACCCATTATGCGGGTTGTTTTTGTGTTTACACTTTAATGGGCATCACCAACAATAATAGTAATTAGTCCCACTAAAATAGTTACTAATAGTCGTTTCCCAGAGGTGCTGACTGTCCGACTTGTTGGGTTTCCATAGGAAGGAAGGACTCGTAAACGCGGAGAACACATTTTTTCGTTGCCCGGAGGTGCCGGCTGTCCGACTTGTTGGGTTTCCATAGGAAGGAAGGACTCGTAAACGCGGGGGACACGTGTTTTCGTTTTTAGGCGCCCCCCCCCCCGGCCCAGGCCGGGGAGGGCTCTGATTTGGCTCGGTACGCTCGCTCGGCTTAAGTCGGCAACAACAGGTCTCCTGACCACCAGCTGGAATCGCCAGCCGACTTGCCAACTAAAGTTAGGTTTAGCTGAGGTTAGGTTTAGCTGAAGTCAGGTTTAGGTAAAGTTAGGTTTAGCTAAAGTTAGGTCTAGCTAAAGTTAGGTCTAGCTCACGGCATCTACGGATTAGTTTTTTGGCCGTGATATCCTGCTGATTCACAGGTAGGCGTAGCTCGATCTTCCCCTTTTCTCTTCGCGCGAGGCATCGGATGGCCTGTTCACAGGTGTGCCACGGTACCATGTGCCTGGTAAGCTAGATAACCTGTTCCCTGTTTTGATTTTCGATCGCGTGGTCCTGTTCGATAACACGTGACAGTATAGTTGTAGTAACAGGCACTTCCCGTGGAGAGGTAATATTGCCCCCCCCCCTCCTTGTTTTGCAGAATTAATTAGTTATCGCCTCTCTTTTGCGAAATTAATTAGTTTCAACCAACCTCTTCCAGGGAGAGTCTGCTGCTACACGCATAATGCGTACGGAGTGGGTACGGAGTACGTGTACACCGGTTATGTATGTATTCATAGTCTACATGTGTATGGTATATATACGTGTATGTGTTTGTATATCGGACATGTAGTCTATGTGTGTATGGTATATGTGTGTCTGTTGTGTATGCATATCTCCATTTTTTAGATTTGTTTTTCGGTCGGGTTGTTGCACTCCGTCTTTTTTATTTCTTCTCAAAAATCGTTTGTTTTTTTTTTCTTGTGAGGATCACAGCTCCTTAAGTGACAGGAGCCCTCAGACATTACTGAGATACACCGGTATCATAGCATATGCACATCGACGTGTGCTATGGTAGAGGTATACCTTTTTTTGGATGAATCGTGTTTTGAACGATCGGGCTCGTTAACCCAAATTTGTCGGACTTTCATTTTTGAGACGAATATTGTTTCAGAGTACACTTCGGACATGGGATTTCTCATCCGGTATGTAGCAAATTTATTTTCTTCCAAAACCATTTTTTCGGTGAGGTATGACGCTCCTTAAGTGAAGAGCTCAGAAAAACCATGGTGCACCTCTACCATAGCATATGCACATCCTGACATTTGGCTGTTTTCTCTGGAATCTTGCTGAGATATACTGCTGAGATATACCGTGCGTGTAACTTGATGGATCTAGGATTTCTTGGTCAAGTTACGGCGAGCTTTTTCACCATCGAAACAAATGAGGTGCGCGGGTATAGCGATACACCAAAAATGTACAACTACTGTATATATCTGCCCCCCTGCGTGGTTATGTCGTCATGGTGTACCCACAGACAAGCGTTGCACGCGGTACACCCACCGCCGAGCACAACCGACTCAGTCGTGAGATTCGGCCAGAGTGCACCCGTACTACGATAGAGATATGGTATACCGTTTTTTGGCTGAAATAGTTTCTGGATGACATGACAGGCCTCCTTAACCCAATATCATCGGGATTTCATAATTCTTGTTCGGCGTTATTATCCGTGGTATACCAGGCACATGGGATGGTTCGTCGGGTTTTGTTACACTTTCCATATTTGGCAACAAAGTCGGTTTCTGGGCGAGTAATTAGCTCCTCAAGTTAGGATCCCTAGAAAAAATGAGGTGCCCCTCTACCGTAGCATGCCTCGTTGGACAACGGCTTAACCCTTTTAGGACTGCAGACCCGTTTTGGGGACAAAACACTCTACTTCTAAGTAAGTTGTCCCCAAAACGGGACTCCAGTCCTATAAGGGTTAATACAAAACAATCCTTCCAAAAACTGGAACCGAGCAGTCACCCTCGGGGGTTTCGCGAGCACGCCTCCTCCAGATGTTTGCGCCTCACCAATTTTTCGTGGCACATCCAATCAATGTCGTTGCATAAACCTTTCAAGATGGCCTCAAGGATCTACTACTGCGAGACCTGTAGGTTTTAAGTTTGAGCATATATACGTGTCGTCCTGTTACCCCGTGTGGTCCGATTTGTTTCCTTGTGCGTAGTTCGTTCGCCGACCTCGAGCCCACCAACGAAGTACGAAATGCATGCTTGTACGTCGGGTCGTGTTTTGGGCCTCCCGGTTTCTTCGAGCTATACCATACACACGGGCCAGTTCTCAAATATCGATTAACAGAAACACGACAGCAGTCGACTTTCAACCGTAACTTGACGAGGTATCTGAAACCTCCGTCTTGCAACTCTGCTCAGCTCTTTCCTACCATATGAATGAAAATGCTGCCCTCAGATCTGAAATTCGTTTTTTGAGATATAAAATGCTTATTCCGCACATGGAACGCATATTATAGCAAGGTGTGAATAAACGCCGTATGTTTGACTCGGTTGAGTGACACGAAAATACATACTTCGAAGTAAATACTTACGAGGTACACTGCTGTCGCCTTACGGCACCTGGGAGGCGTTTTTCCAGTATGCTATTAGGCTAACGCCTCCTCATAGACGTCCTAGGGGGCGCTGCTAGCCCAGGGGGTCGCATCGCCTCAGCACGCGCCGCCTGCTGAAGCTACAACCGGTCTACAAATACCGCTGCTAGGAGGAGGAGGAGGAGGTCACGATTCGCCACACTAGTCTGGAAGCTTCGTCAGTTGAGGGGTGTGGTCCCTGTCATCATGTTATGCTTTTTTTTTCACACCTTCTTTCTAAAAGGCGCCCTCTCTCCTCAGCAGGGTTTACCGGGTGTACCATAGTCGACTTTTATACCGGCATACCCACTCTGTTGTTTTTTTTTCCTTTATTACATCTTGATTCCAAGAACATCCCCAAGCCCCTGCAGTAGTCCCGGCTCTGGTCTCAAGCCCCCTCCGTACATCCACCCAAAAAACACACAGAAATATATATCGCTCGCCCTGTCTCCCCTACTCCCCTACTCCTCTACTCTACGCAGACAAATCGTTTTAGTGTCGTACTAACATCCTTCTCAAGAAAAAATAATTGTGGATGTGATCGTCACGAAAGACAAATTGTTTTGGGTCGTACTAATATCCTTCTCGAGAAAACACAATTGAGTATATAATCGTCACGAAAGACGCGTCTCTCCTGCCCTGCCCTGCCCTGCCCTGCCCTGCCCTGCCCTGCCCTGGAAGACGCGTGCTACGGTAGAGGTACCATTTTTCGGATGAATCGTTTTCTGGACGATCGGGCTCCTTAACCCAAATTCGTCGGACTTTCATTTTTGTGACGAATAATGTTTCAGAGTATACTTCGGTCATGAGACTTTCTCATCCGGCAGCACTTTTATTCTCCTCCAAAATCAATTTTTCGGTGAGGCATATGACGCTCCTTAAGTGAGGAGCTCAGAAAAAAACATGGCGCACCTCTATCGTAGCATGCGTCGGAACACCTTTCCGGCCAAGTGCAGCAAGAAGTAGAGCTGCAGATCACCTCCTCCGCCGACATTGCTTCAGAGCCAATCGGCTACAGCGTTTGACGAGGGCATATACACGCCTCCTCGTGCGAGTCCCTGCTACGTCACTCCAACGGTCGCGAGTGTTGTGTGTGGCTCTTCGTCGACGACATGGGGGCTCGCGCTGAACGGTCGGTCAAAGAAAGTGTTAAAATCCAGGGCCTGTGGTTGAGCTGTACATACAGGGGTAGGTACCGAAGTTTTGATCACAGTAAAATACTACCAGGTAGTTTATTTCCGCCGTCTTGTTCTCCCTGATGGAAAGAGACACAACGTTTCCCAACCGCCCACCAACCTTAGTATTGTACTGAGCAACATTGTGTCGTCTCCCTGATACTAGCCTTTGTTGCGGTGCCCCCTGGTTTAGTCCAGGTATTGCAGTGATTCGTTGGGAATATTTTATGTCTTCAAAAATTCCACTCGGCCCTTCTGCTCAGGAGACATAAAATATACGTAGCGGGGCGAGGCGAGCAACCGGTATCGAACACGTGATAAACGCCAAAGCGTTCGTATCGCTATTTTTTTCATTGCATATACATAGAGCTGTACTTATTCACCGACGGAGAACCACAGAGTAGCATGCATCTACTGCGCCGCAGTGCTGGCGGTCTATGTAGAGACCAACGACAGATGCCTCGGATCTATATCAGGTATGTTTGCAGCAGAGCGCCTGCCGTCTGAACGAACACACGTAACATAGCAAACGCAAAAGAAGCAGCGAAATCTTGGATCTGTGTGTCGCTGGACAATGTGAAAAGGAACACAACGACACCACAAACGTCCCGGATGCCGGACAAGGGTACGCCTATTATTTACTGTGTGAAAATTCCCAGCCGCTGTTATTCTGATCAGCGTTTCCTTGACCAACCGGGTTTAAGCAGCATGGGCTATAGGAAGACGAGACGCTGCACGTACACACTAGCCCTATAAACCCCAACACTGACTGGGAAAAATTGGCGAGCCCTTCGTCTCCGATGATTGTTGTTGTTGTTGTTGTTGTCTTCACATTAAACCCGTTCTTTCTACTCAACCACATCAGTACACCCAGTGCCTGTCCTGATTCCCAATCCTAGAGAGATACAAATTCTGTGGTCACAGACTGTGAAACAGAGAAAAACCAAAACACAATAAACGCAAATTAATGGGTAAAGCAAGTGAGATGCGTAACGTACCGGGTACGAGAACACAGCGACACGAGCTGAACCAAAAAATAAGAACAAAAAAGACAAATAAAAAACAAGTTCTGAAATGAAACATAATACAAATGACGCAGGGAGACAGAAGCGCCCCTAGACGAAAAGCACACGTGCCCAAGAGAAACAGATAACTGCTGCACGGGCGAGGCAACACGAAAAAAGAGAGAGACACCGGCATAGGGTGGAAACAAAGGGAGAAACAAGGCAAAAAAGCAAGAAAGAAGACACGAGAGAGGAAAAGAGAAAAATAGTTCTCAAGGCAAGCTCAAGGCGATGGTAACAACAAGTTCCCGTCTCTGCTATAAAAACTGATACGGGGACCATGTCACACCTTCTGCCATCTCATTCCCACTCTAAAAACAAAAACGGTGTCAAGAGTCGATACTACCTCTGCCGCGCCCCCCCCAGTGAACACATCAACAGGGAACAAATAATAGAATTCAAGGACTAGTCGAGCCGATATCTGGCCACACGATCTATCATTTCGTTTCTGCATTCGTCGACAGCTGTATCAGTACGGCCGCCCCTGCCCCCCCCCCCCCCCCGACTCCTGGTCGCCTCTCTTGGCGTCCTCAGCTGCATGCCGTAGCCAGCTCCTCTCCGCTTCGGCCCTGTGCCACCTCGCCATGAAATGGTCCGCCGCCTCGCCAACCCCCCGATACCACACACCCCTCTTTTTAGCCGCCCTCGGCCGTAGTACCGTCTTGAATACTATTAATAGCAGAATAGATACGATATAGTACTCGTACTTCGTACCTGGTATGTGATACTGACTCCCTGTGAGAGCGACCCTTTCCGTCTGTCTGGCTACGAATACAACCACGAATGTCTTGGCTGCCATCGTCGTGATTGCCAACACTACGCACTCGTACCATTTCCTACAGCAGCAGTGCTTTGGTCCAGCTTCGACAAAATAGATAGGACGTACAGCAATAGTCTACCTCCTTCCGAGAAATTTCCCAGTAGGCGATCGGGGTTTATATGTACTGCTGTTGGGTTAGAAGCTGGACGAAGATCTTCACAGCCCTCGTCGCCACCGCCATCGGCGCGATGGTCGT
The DNA here is from genome assembly GCA_008828725.1 of Saccharina japonica. Taxonomy (NCBI): domain Eukaryota; class Phaeophyceae; order Laminariales; family Laminariaceae; genus Saccharina; species Saccharina japonica. The sequence continues at coordinate 40,127 of MEHQ01001958.1, forward strand.
GCCTGTTTTGCCTTCCCGGTGCTTATACCCGATATCATCACCATACTCGTACGTAGTGTTCGTCGTCCCATGGCTGTACGTTTCTTGGCTGTGCATACTTGGCGCATACGAACTTACTGGTAAACCCGGGGTTATTCTTTGGACCAAAAACGGCACACCGTATATCTTTGACACGGTTCGTTAGTTGCGCTGGCGGCACAACTAACACAGCAAGGAACAGCAACAGCACACGGTTTAGATGAACGGCCGACAACAGCAGGCACCGCACTGACTGCTGGGTACGATACCAACATACTGGTATCCCTGGGTTGTTCTTTGGACCCAAACGGCACCCGTATGTATCTGACACGGTTCGTCAGTTGCGCTGGCGGCACAGCCAACACAGCAAGGAACAGCTGTAGTACACGGTTTAGATGGACGACCGAAAACAGCAGGCACCCCGCTGACTGCTGGGTGTCCTGCCACATCGTCGGCAGGCAGGAGAACTTTTCCACGCGATGGCGTCATCAACAATAAATCGATCGCACGTAGGACTATTGCGCAATCGCCATTTTTCGGGTTATCGCACAAGGAAATGCCAGTGTGAAGCCATGTGGGGGAACTACCAATTACATAGAACGATGACAGCTTACCATCGTACCCCTGTTTGCCGGCCTGCCGGCGCAGGCTACCTCCAAAGTTGCGCTCGCTTTGCGTGTTTGCTGCCCGTAATTAGGCCGCAGTTCTGCGGGATGCGGCTGAATTCGACGAGCTTGGACAACCATTGGTGCAAAAAATGGTACGAATGTAGAAGATCTGTGATTGGTTGTTTTTGACAGTGCCAAAAGCGAAAGACAAAAGTTTTGCAGTTGTTGCGGTGGCCGGCGAAAGCGGGGGTGATGTAGCTGTAGCCGTACGTACAGCTGTCGTCGCGGTGTCAGGTGTGAGCTCAGCTGAGGAGACTGCACCTGTGATGGGTGGTAAAGCTGTGTTCACGGTGGTGGCGGTGGACAAGATGTTCGGGGTGCGAGAAGCTGGCGATTGTTGACACTTCAAGAGGAAACTAGCGTTCAACTTGGAGGGATGACAATTTCTCGGACTGGTTTTCATCTCGCAACCGCTGCAGCTGCTGCTGTGGGTCCCAAATTCCGCCACGAGTACCGGTACAACAGGTCAGTGATGTAAGCATGCACGTAATACTCGCACGTAAGATTCAGTTATTTTTGGTTCGGGCACCAACTTCGTAAGGTCCCGATTTGTAGCAGGTGTCTGGTACCAGGTACCAGGTTGAAGCAGCGTAGCAGCAGCTATGCTATGAGTATGACGCCAAGTGCAAAAAGAACAGCGTGCTGTACAGCAGCACTACGAGCAGCATTATGTACGAGTAGTGACGCACTGGTACTTCGTAGCGACTGTTGTTGTTGTTGTTGTCTTCACATTAAACCCGTTCTTTCTACTCAACCACATCAGTACACCCAGTGCCTGTCCTGATTCCCAATCCTAGAGATACAAATTCTGTGGTCACAGACTGTGAAACAGAGAAAAACCAAAACAAAATAAACGCAATTAATGGGTAAAGCAAGTGAGATGCGTAACGTATCGGGTACGAGAACACAGCGACACGAGCCGAACCAAAAAATAAGAACAAAAAAGACAAAATAAAACAAGTTCTGAAATGAAACAGAAGACTACTATTAATAAAAGTGACTGCTGTCTGAAGTGATGATGACGGATAACCGATTTACGGCCTTACGGCCTTACGGCTTACGGCGAGCTGTTTTTTGCGGTACTTCATTATATATCATTAGTCTGGCAACGCCCCCGACCCCCTACGTGTTGCAAAAGCCACGAAATTATGTAGCAAACCCCTGCTTTTGCGACGAGCCCTGATTGCACACTGCACACCGGGTGTACAAACTATGCATCCCTCTACAACATATACCCTGCTCCCGCTTGCCACCCAGGTCCCACACCGACCTGATCCCACCCAAAACTTGTTCAATTAGCGCTGATATGCGATGGATGGATTTGCTCCCAACAGCCACACTAGGCTGTGAGCGAGGCACTGCAACACGCAGTGTGTAGAAGATAGTTTCAGATGTCTTTACTATGTCGGCCCGGAAAGGGGTAGACGAATGCAGGGGGAAAGGTGGAGTGAGTCATGTGGGCCAACTCTCCACAGCCCAGTAACAACCGCTCGTAGTCGAATACCTAAACCTCCTCGCATAGTGCCTACTCGTACATACCCGTGGGACTGCTCGTGGGTGATACCACGAGACGATCCCTGTAACTTACCTCCGTGACACAACGTATGTAACCGTAACTTATTGCTAGGCTGTTCGTTGAGACAAGCTATATCGAACAAAACTCGGACCTGAGCCCTCCCAACTGAACCCACCCCGACCTACCGGTAATCCATCAAAATCGAGGGTTTCCACCGAACGGCCGGGAAAAAGCGAAAAAATCGCGCAAGGGGCGTTGAGTTCGCACAGGGGGTAGTGTTATAAGGCTTAGTTCGGGTAGGCGATCGGTTAACCTTTTACCAGTATAGCCCAACGGACTAAGACCTTAACAAATGGCGTCGACGGCAGGACAATCGTTAGTCAGCGCTCGATTTTTTCCAGAAGGAGAACGAGGCCAATACCGAACCATTTTTCCAGAAAAGGAGAACCAGAAGGAGGAGGAGGAGGAGGAGGCCAATACCTGGTACCGAACAAGGTGCTTGAGGAAATATCTGATCGAAGAGAAGCCTTCCGGAAATACGGTCATATGTATATATATATGTGTTCGACTTCCAGCACCCTTACGTAACCGTTCGATGTCGAGAAAAAAAACGAGCGCTGAAAACCGATGGTATACATACTCCCGATGCGAGCGAACTCAACGCTCTTAACCCCTTGAGAATTGGTCCCACATATTTGGGGACAAATTACTTGGAATTAGTGTGGGATTTTTTTTTTCAGTTCTGAATAGGTTAACCCCTTAAGAATTGGTCCCGCATATTTGGGGACAAACTACTTGGAATTAGTGTGGGATTTTTTTTTTTCAGTTCTGAATGGGTTAACAGTACACTAAAGCCAGCGTGTACCTGGTATACAATTACGGGGGACCATAATAAGTAAGACCAACGGTACACACAACAACAAAAAAAAACTATGCATTTCCCTATATATTATTACTCACAATATGTGGTCCTATTTACTATGGCCCCCCGTGAATAAAGGGTGTGCATAATTCCATTTTTACACCCGGTGTGCAATTGACGCGCGCTACGACGATATATGGAGGTACGAGCACTTTTTCGCTGAAGTAGTTTCTGAATGGCGGAGGCCCATTCAGAACTGAAAAAAAATATCCTACACCAATTCCAAGTAGTTTGTCCCCAAGAACGGGGGACCGTTTCTTACCCCATTCAGAACTGAAAAAAAACGTCCCATACTAATTCCAAGTATTTTGTCCCCAAATTCGTGGGATCAGTTCTTAAGGGGTTAAGGGGTTGACCCAAAACTCGTCAGAATTGAATCATCGTGTTGCAATATGATCCGTTGTATACCTGAGCCATGGGATTTTTCATCGAGTATGCCTTTAATTTTCCTCGTATATATCGTAACTCACATCATGGGAGGGGGGGGGGGGGGGGGGGGGGGGGGGGGGGGCGATGCTGCTGTAGTCGAATGGAGATTGCGGGCGTGTAGTTCAGTTTTGGACACGCATAATATGCTGGAGGGATTTTAGGTGTACCTCTTCGGACTTGTGTATCCTTTCCCTGCTAAGTGTGCGTGTTCTTTAGGATTCTCTGATGGCTCTAGCACTTTTGTGACCACGGGCTGTGATCTTGCTAGATCAGACTCTAGGGATTAGCAACTGAAACGAGTATAATGTGAAGACAACAACAACAACAACAACAACAACACATCTGCAGTCACACAGCAGGCAGGCTCTTCTCGTCCCTTTCCACTACGTACGGTTCGTGCCTTGTTTTTTTATCGCAAGAAGACTTCTTCAGGATGTTTCTTCTCTCGTCGACTCGTTTCGAATGGCGCCTACCTACGCTAATAATGCGCACTCAGCAGTTGATTTATTTGTATTTTTGTACGAGTACCTGCAAGTCATTACATAATCTAGTATATTGAATATGTATACCAGGTAATTATGCCATGTATCGGGTCCAAAAATACAAAGAAAAAAAAAATCGTAGCTTTTTAGACCAAATATTATGGGAACTTGCTTTAGCCGTTATTTCTGTAGTTTTCAGCGATTTCCGAAGCCCAAAAATCAGAACCATCTCGTATTATGGGCCAGGAAACCATCACTATTTTTTATCTCAGTTCCTGGAGGGGCAAAAATCAGCGAATCCTCTCAGAACTGAGCCCAGTTCCTAGCGGTCTCTCGTGCCTCCAGGAACTGAGAGTTGCTTGAACTTTGTGCACTATCACTACAGCAGCAGAACTACTGCCCGTCTGCGGAGTTTATCCGTCACCCACGCCAAAGCATCACACCTACGGCGAGCTGCACCTACGGGCTATGACGCTTGTGTAAGTTATTGCTTCTCCCTCGCATGGAAGCGATAGCAGCAGCAGCAGCAGCCGCAGTAACGGCAACGGAAGCAGCGATGGCGATTCGTCGTCGCAGCAGCAGCAGCAGCAGCAGCAGCAGCAGCGGGGGCAGCAGCAGCGGCGGCGGCAGCAGCAGCGATGGCGATTCGACGTCGCCGGCGAAAATCCAGCCGTACTTGGGAGGCCGAAACTACGCTCACGGCGGCGCGGCGGCCGTTGTTTGCTTTTTCGTCGTTTGACGCAAACAACCCAACCCAATACTCTACCGCATCAGTAAAAAAATATCAGAAACCATAATATAGACGGGCCTTATTTATCAGGCGCATATTTCTGGAGCCTCGAAACTAGAAAAATAAAAAATAATCGCCAGAAATCACGGTTCAATTTTTTTCCCCACAATTGTTTGTCTTAGTTTTGGATGTGCCTTATGATTCTATTAATAGCGGGGATATTTCTCGAAAATGTCCCCCCGCTTTTCCGGTAAAGTAGTGGGTACCCCGACTTAAGAGAGGTGTGGTGTGGTCCAGGCCAAAAACAGCTCTCTTAACTAGCTTTCTCTCTTATCCCACAGTGAGAAATATATAGGTTTATAGTGTACCGTAGGCGGGTCCAGCCGATTTGACCTCTCTCAACTGTACTATTAATATTGTCTTTTATAGGGTACGACCCTCTCTTAACCCTTATAGCACTGGAGTCCCGTTTTGGGGAAAATTACTTACAATTAAAGTGGTTTGCCCCCCAAAAGGGACTGCAGTCCTAAAAGGGTTATAAGTCGGGGTATATACCCACTGCTGTACGTAGTTATACCCGTAAGGAGGTCATAGTTTCATATTTTCGAAATAGGGACGACCCCTCCCGAGCCGGCTGAAGCCGGTTCTACGACCGGCGACCGAGGTTCTACGATCGCCGACCGAGATTCATATATACTAAGTATACATATATATATATATATATATATAGTAAGCGGCGCGACGGTCGTTGTTTGCTTTGCGTCGTTTGACGCAAACAACACAACCCAATACTCTACCGAACCAGTGAAAAAAAAACTCAGAAACCATAATATAGACGGGCCTCATTTCTCATGCAACATATTTCTGGAGCCTCAAAACTAGAAAAATAATCGTCAGAAATCACGGCTCAAGTTTTTCCTCACAATAGTTGGTCTTACTTTTGGATGTGCCTTTTGATGCTATTAAGGGCCCGTTTTAACGAAGAAGAAAAACAATCAATTTGGAAAAAAAAATATTCAAATCCGCTTTTCATTGGTCAACACACGCACCAGCACCAAATATTAGGATCTTTGGGAATAATATTTGGTGCTGGTGCGTGTGTTGACCAATGAAAAGCGAATTTGAATTTTATTTTTTGGAATAATATTTGGTGCTGGTGCGTGTGTTGACCAATGAAAAGCGAATTTGAATTTTATTTTTTCCAAATTGAACTTATTTTATATTCGTTAGTTCGGGCCCTAATAGAGGGGATGTGTCTCTACAACGTCCCCCCGCTTTTCCGGTAGTTATTCCCGTAAGAAGGTCATACTTTCATATTTTCGAAATAGGGACGACCCCTTCCGAGCAGGCTGAAGCTGGCTGAAGCCGGTTCTACGACCGGCGACCGAGGTTCTACGATCGCCGACCGAGATTCATATATACTAAGTATATACTGGTATTTAATAGTAAGTAGCCCCTTTTAAGGGACCCTATTGTTAATAGTATTGCTTTCGGTATTGGAGGTCCCTTATATACGGTAGCAACTTCCCCTGAGACGCATTGCTACGGTAGAGGTCGCTCCATTTTTCTTTCGGAGGGTGGGGTGGTCACTTGAGGAGCTTTAAACCTCTCGCCCCAAAAACAGTTTTTTTTTTGGCGGAAAATAAAAGTGCTGCGTACCACTCCGTCCCTAAATATAAACACCTTTTATACATTAATATTCTATCAAAACGATTATTATATTTTCGGACAGAGTGGTATCATAATACACCCGGTGAACAATCCCATAGGGCCTAAGGGCCCGTTTTAACGAAGAAGAAAAAAAAAACAATTTGGAAAAAATAAAATTCAAATTCGCTTTTCATTGGTCAACACACGCACCAGCACCAAAGATTAGGATCTTGGGGCATGATATTTGGTGCTGGTGCGTGTGTTGACCAATGAAAAAGATCCTAATCTTTGGTGCTGGTGCGTGTGTTGACCAATGAAAAGCGAATTTGAATTTTATTTTTTGGAATAATATTTGGTGCTGGTGCGTGTGTTGACCAATGAAAAGCGAATTTGAATTTTATTTTCTCCAAATTGAATTTATTTTATACTCGTTAATTCGGGCCCTAATACTAAGTATGCAATGAAAAATATTGCAGCTGAAAAAAAAAGTGAAAAAAGTGAAGTTCCGATGATTTCGGGTAAGAACTGAAAAACCTATCCTACACTAATTCCAAGTCGTTTTTCCCCAAATATGTGATGGGACCAGTTCTCAAGGGGTCAAGGGGTTAAGGAGCCCTCCCCGTCATTCAAAAAACGTTTCAGCCAAAAAAAAGGTATACCTTATGCTTCTATCGTGGCACGCGTTCTAATCAGAGTTGGTGCCGGCCCCTTCAAAGTTCGTTTAATAGTGGGCGAAAATAGTGGGCAAAAGTTTGAGGTCCCTTTTGGTATACGAGCTGGGCCAGCCGTAAAACGGATAAAGCTTTGTTGAGTCGTATCGCGTGAACCACTGCCAGTTAGGCTACAAAAATTGACAGCACTAACCCTGACACACCACTGCTGATGCAAAGATAAGCGTGTATGAAAATTCCTACGATACCTTTTATTTTCCCGACTTGATCTCGCTGAGGTATCTGCGAAAACTCTAAAACACCGACTTTTTGACACAAAATTCGTATAAAAATCGTCGTTTTCGATCAAAACGAAACTTGGTGAAGACAGTGCTGAAGACACCAGGTGAAAATCCATGAAAGTCTCGTTGCCCAATTCGCCACCCATCAAGATATATTACCAAAACCGATTCCACACACTAAGTCAAGTCATTACGAAAAAAATGGCATATCTACGATGCCCGGTTCAATTTTGAGAATTTTACACTGAGTTTTTAACCCCGGGTTTGAATCGCACATTCAAAGGCATTCACCATCGGCCCTATTTTATTTTATTTTATTTTTTGACTATTTTTGGTCGCTTTTGTATTTTTTCGGGTTTTTGGATCGGTCATATCTCTTTGGAACAAATAAAATAATGCATAGGGCCGAAGGTCAACCTGTCGACGAGTGCATGAAGTACACCGTGTAAAAAAATCAAGTCCAAATTCGAAACATTGATGGGGGCATGGCCAATCCGACGTGTAAACCACGTTTATGGCTGGCCCAGCTCGTATACCGTTTTCCCTTATCGTAGGGTCCCATAAAAAAGGGGCGCTACCTATGTACCTACCTACTGCTGTACCCAAAATCAACAAATCAACGAGCTCACACAAGTTGACGACAGTTATGAATATCCTGCTTGGTGATTTCCTAGCGCTAGCATTTGTTATAATATCGCCCTGCCCTCGCCGCAGCTATTACGGGAGGACCATAGTAAACAGGACCAACTATTGTTAGTAAAACTAGGTAAATATATAGGTTGTTGTGTGTACCTTAGGTTCTATTTACTTACGATCAACCGTAGTAAATGTATGCATCTCATCTCATATCACCCACCAGTGACGGGATATTTTTATTTGTTGAGAAAGGCGCGCAGAAAAAGACCACTCTGTGACAGCAGTGATCAGTCCCGTTTTCCATGCACGGCGCTCGCTCATCGTATATATGATGCGGTATCTGATTCACGTACAAATTCATACGTACCTACATATTTTTATATATACGGGATCAAGTCAAGGAATGTCGAGTGTTGCAGGAAGAAGGCAGTTTGATTAAGATATATGTCGTATGTACCAGGTAAATTAATTGGCATATGGATGGATGAAATTAAAAATGAAAAAAACAATTAATGAATGACTTGACCCCTTAAGAACTGGTCCCGCGTATTTGGGGACAAACTACTTGGAATTAGTGTGGAATCACGCTCCGAGTTCCGAATGGGTTAATCCACTATACACTGCTGTCAGGTGGTGTTGATTGATTAATTGTGACAGAAGAGGTACGTAGACGAGATATTGAGAGAAAAAAAACACAAGGCAAAAAAACAAGCTAACAATACATATACCAAACACAGACTACTCTTACGGGGGACCATAGTAAAGATGACCTAAGAAGGTACACACAAAAACCAATATATTTCCCTCTCTTTACTAACCACATTTGGTCCTACTTACTATCTAGAAGAAGCAGGCGAGGCAGCAGCACAGCATGCATGCATACATGGTGGGTGGTGGGTGGTGGGTGGGTTCCGAGCGCAACTTGGAACCTTGGCCTATATATCTACATATATATGCTCTGTCGCCCCCCTCTGTACTCTCTTTGACAGCGGGGTCCAGGCCGGTCGCCCCGGTAGACTAGTGGTCAGCTTCAAAGACTACTGGCATTGGTCCCCAAGTTCGAATCCCACCGTGGTGAGATTTCTACTTTATTTGAAAAAATAAAAAGGAACCAATTGCTGAGAGCGCCTTCGTGGCGTGGGTAGGCGGAATCCGACGCAAGTCGACGAGGGAAGAGAGTGCTGAAATCTTCTCGCGATAAAAAAGCAAGGCAAGTACCGTAGTGGGGAGGGGGGAGAAGAGCCTACTTATTAGTGACCCCGGATCTGAGTTACGACTAAAGAGGGAGAGAGAAAAAGAAGGGGCGAAGATAATAAATGGGATGGACTTAAAAGAAAGAAAAGTAAATAGGACCAAATGTTATTATTAATAGTACAAATAGGTAAATGTGTACCGTGGGTCCTATTTACTATGCTCCCCTGTAAGAAGCATAGTTGGTACTGATATCTATGTTCCCCCATGATATATGTAAAACCCAGATACCAAGTATGTATGTATGTATGTATGTATGTATGTATGTATGTATGTATGTATGTATGTATGTATGTATGTATGTATGTATGTATGTATGTATGTATGTATGTATGTATGTATGTATGTATGTATGTATGTATGTATGTATGTATGTATGTGTGTATGTGTGTATGTGTGTATGTATGTGTGTATGTATGTATGTATGTATGTATGTGTGTGTACCTGGTATGTATGTATGTATGTATGTATGTATGTATGTATGTATGTATGTATTCAGGTCACCTAGCGTACCATAGCTTGTCCAAATTGAATATTCTGGGGTAGAAGTCGCTAGGTAAAGCTCCAGTTACTGAGTGATCACTTTTTTTAAATTGACCCGTGGTTCTCTTGACTGCTACTGATTTATTGGACAAAATATACTGCTGTATTTAAATGAGGGCTTCAAACTGGGTAAGAGGTGTTTCCCGCGCTGGTTCTAGCTTCGATCGGCATCGATGGGGGGTGTTTGATCGGTACGAAGTCGGTTTTCTGCGTAGCGCAAGTGGCTAAGTGATTGGTACGAAGTCGTTCCGCAAAAAGTACTGGATCGGGCCGGAAAAGACGCGCGTGCCTTTTAATTTGAAATATGTACTGGGGAAGAGGAGTTTCCCGCGCTATTTCTCGTTTCGATCGGCATCGATGGGGGGAGTTTGATCCGTACGAAGTCAGTTTTCTACGTAGCGCTAGTGGCAGGTTGATTGGTACGAAGTCGTTCGGCAAAAAGTACTGGATCGGGCCGGAAAAGACGCGCGTGCCTATTAATTGAAATATATGCTGAGTAAGAGGGGTTTCCCGCGCTGGTTCTTGTTTCGATCGGCATCAATGGGGGGAGTTTGATCGGTACGAAGTAGGTTTTCTGCGTAGCGCTAGTGGCAGATTGATTGGGGCGAAGTCATTCATCAAACAGTTCTAGATCGGGCCTGAAAAGACGCGCGTGCCTTTTAATTGAAATATGTGCTGGGTAAGAGATGTTTCCCGCGCTGGTTATCGTTTCGATCAGCATTGATGGGGGGAGTTTGATCGGTACGAAGTCTGTTTTCTGCGTAGCGCTAGTGGCTAATTGATTGGTACGAAGTCGGTCATCAAAAAGTACTGGATCCGGCCGGAAAAGACGCGCGTGCCTTTTAATGAAAATATGTGCTGGGTAAGAGGGGTTTCTCGCGCTGGTTCTTGTTTCGATCGGCATCGATGGGGGTAGTTTGATCGGTACGAAGTCGATTTTCTACGTAGCGCTAGTGGCAGATTGATTGGTACGAAGTCGTTATGCAAAAAGTACT
>MEHQ01001958.1:51457-77769 GCA_008828725.1 Saccharina japonica
ACAAGACACGTCATCCCGAGGGGGTGGTGCAATGGTGCGGCGGTGGGGGGAGGGGGAAAAACAAACAAACAAACAAACAAACAGTCCAGGAGAGTCAATCCGGCACATATCGCGCCACTCGGTCCGCCATTTCTCGCTTGTTTTCTTCCCTCGCCGATTCGCCCTTCTTCCGCACCCCTCCCGTCCCGTTGGTTCTAGGCGTCTCTTTATTATTGCTGCACTCTTTGTCTCGCTTGGTCGCTCGTTTTCGGCTAGCCACCTCTTCGTCCTTGTGCCAGGAGTTCATAAACCTCTCAGCTCCCTGCAGCACTCCCTTGTACCACTGCCTTCCTCCCTTCACCTTCGCTGCTTCCGCCCAAACTGAGGGCCATAGTAAATAGGACCTTCGGTACACACAAAGACCTATATATTTGCCTATTTTTACTAACAAAAATTGGTCCTATTTACTATGGTCCCCATCCCCCGTGATAACAAGGTTTGGTCCTATTTTTTTTTTTTTTTTTTTTTTTTGTCCATCCCATTCATTATCTTCGCCCTTCCTTTCTCTCTCCTCCCTAGTCGTAACTCAGATCCGGGGTCACAAAGTAGGCTCCTCTCCCTCCTCCCCCACTACGGTTCTTGCCTTGCATTTTTATCGCGAGAAGACTTCAGCCTTTCCTTCCCTCGTCGACTCGTATCGAATTGTGCCTACCCACGCTACTATTAATTGGCGCTCTCAGCAGTTGATTCCGTTTTTATTTATTTTTGCAAATAAACTCAAAAGTCCGACCCACGTGAGATTCGAACTCCAGACATCAACGTTCAGAAGCGTTCGAGGTTACCTCTAGACCATCGGGGCGATTGTTAGAGATAAACACCTATTATAGCAGTAGTCGGCATCATAAGAGTCGTTGCTGGATAACACAGGGTTATCTGCTACAACGCAGCTACGTATGGTCCTCCGTAATATTCATAGTCGCGACGAGGAGGTAAACTGATAAACTTCGTATATTCATATATAACGGTACGTATTTCGTTCTCGAAACTTTAGTTGTGTTCTATTTCTCATGATCGTGCGCATCGCTGCTGCGATACTGGACTGGTGTTGTTTACCGCTTGGTCAAGGAGTGTGTAGTGTAGTTGGGAGTCTTGATCATAATAATAGGTATAGTGCTGCACAGCAGCAGCAGTACGTCGTAGTAGCACGTAGTGCATAGCGGCAGTAGTAGTAGCAGTAAGATAGCAGCACAGCAGTACAGTATACATAGTATTAATAGTAGTAGTAGTAGTAGTAGTAGTAGTAGTAGTAGTAGTAGTAGTAGTAGTAGTAGTAGTAGTAGTAGTAGTAGTAGTAGTAGTAGTAGTAGTAGTAGTAGACAGTAGTAGCTAGGCAGTAGTAGTGATAGTAGTGGTAGTAGTAGTAGTAGGTAGTAGCGTAGTAGTAGTAGTAGTAGTAGTAGTAGTAGTAGTAGTAGTAGTAGTAGTAGTAGTAGTAGTAGTAGTAAAGCAGTAGTAGTAATATGTAGTAGTAGTAGTAGAGTAGTAGAGTAGTAGTAGTAGTAGTTTATATAGTAGTACTGTAGTAGTACTGTAGTAGGTAGTAGTAGTAGTAGTAGTAGTAGTAGTAGTAGTAGTAGTAGTAGTAGTAGTAGTAGAGTAGTAGTAGTAGTAGTAGTGTAGTAAGTAGTAGTAGTAGTAGTAGTAGTAGTAGTAGTAGTAGTAGTAGTAGTAGTAGTAGTAGTAGTAGTAGTAGTAGTAGTAGTAGTAGTAGTAGTAGTAGTAGTGTACAATACATTTAAGTACCTAATAGTATGATATAGTAGTGGCAATAGTTTAGTTCCAGGAACTCCCGAGGTCGAAATCCCACATTGTCTCCATGCCATATTTATTAAAAAAAAAACACACACACAACAAACTCAGCTGTTGTGACAGATCGAAAAATCTCGAAACTTGTCCGTCGTCTGTGAGGAGATCGAAACCATCTCGAAACTCGTCCGCCGTCTGGGAGATCGAAAAAATCCTCAAAAAAACTGATCTTTGACAGCCTTAGCCTTGGTGTGATTGTACAGCAGTTTCAGCAGCAGCAGTCTGTAACGGCCGCGGAGACACCACAGCAGGAACAAACACGTTACGAGTACGACGGTACGTACGTATGAATATGATATGTACGTTTTGCATGTTTTTTATTCTGTTTTCGGAGCCACCCCCCCCCCCGCCCCCCCGACAATCAACCGACAATTGCGGCATCTTTTTTTTTGTGTGTGTCGCTTTTTTTTGTGTGTGTGTATGTATATACACACGTGTCCACGTGTACACAAGAGCATTGGTTTGTGCGTTTGTGCGGGTGGTGGTGGTGGTGGCGGGCTGGGTTTTTGAAGTCGGCCAAACAACGTACACTGCTGTCTGTCTAAGGTATATATGGTTACACGAAGTATATATATGGTCATATGTAAGTATTATAAGAATAATTTTACAGTAAAATTAACCAACAGGAATTAATAACACAACCAGTACCAAGTAACTATCCATTATATTGATTCCTGTTTTCCACACGTCAACCATATCATAGAAGAAGCTCACAAGCAAGTTACTCGTACTTACTACTTACCGAGTGATCTGATGTACAACAGCGTATGACACATTCATATGTACGTTCGTACCCAGTGATAATTATTACAGCAGCAGCAACGCACAGCCCACAACTAGCCTCGCAAGCGAAATTGCGAACAATCCTGCTGGAACCATCCAGGATTTGAGTTTGGTTTGTAGGAAGTTGGAAGGAACGCGACATATAACATAACCAATATAATCTCATACAGACTTATGATAGAATCGTATTGGAATCGTACATACATATATAGAACACGTAATTATGTACCTCCAGCAGTGGTACCTATAAACAAACGTATTCTTCGAAGTATGCACGGCGGTAGTACATATAATAGATACGGTAGTTCCGCAGTTCCGTGACGTAGCGCACCACAATACGAGTGAGTATTGTTGTTATACCCGGTATACACCGCACAGGGCTATGATACCCCCCCGCCCGGCCCCCAACCCCCCAGCCCCCACAAGCATCACACTCTCTCGTCACCTACCAAGAGCCCCCTATATCATACCTGGTATACCTCTTACTACTTGAGTAAATATATACTCTACGGCGACCACCAACCACCCTCAGTGCACAACGTCGTATATACGCACCTGTACACCCGCATAATAGATACATCTCGCGGCGGCGGCCTCCTTCTTCTTTTTGTCTTGAACGATGACTCGCACTGCTTGCATGGCTCTGGCGACGGCGGCGGCGGTGGTGCTCGGCGCGGCAGCGGTCAACTCGCTGGAGGTGACGACTCCTTCCGAAGGGCAGCCGGTTGTGGCCGACAGGTGAGACCACTGGTGCACCTGGAATATATATATATATATATATAAAAAAAAAAAAAAAAAAACAGCTGTGAGCTCGAGGATTTCGTCGAAGCTATATATATGTACCTGGTATCTACTCGGTATATACGCTCTGGCCCTCTCAAGTCAAACATACCTATACTGGTATATATACTTCGTATATGTGTATATTATACGTATGATATGTATATACGCTCTGGTAATATATACCTGGTATATATACTTCGTATTATGTAGTGATATTATTTACGATATGATATGTAACATATAAGTATAGTAATACAACTCTGAATACTATATTTACCACTGATTTTAACGTGGAGACAACAACAGCAGCAAGCAGTATATTGATATTATTACTATATATCATACCAGGTACCAGGTTTTTTATGTGCCATCATAACTTATTACTGCTGTATTACCGGACACCATAGTAAATGCTAGTAAATAGGACCTACGGTACACACAAAATCTATACTATTTACCTCTTTTTACTAAACAATATTTGGTCCTATTTACTAGTGTTTACTATGGTGTCCCGGTAAAGTGCAACTTACCCTGTTGATATGGTTCAACGTATTGTCGCCAGTGTATATACTGAGATACAGCAGCAGTGGTGTCGTTCTCCGAAAACGTGCTACGCGCACTCGTACATGGGCACTGGCTGTAGGCATTGATTGTCGTATGCATTGCGCACGGGGTCTTCTTGTGGGCGAGGGGCCAATTGGCGGCCAATTAGCCTCCCGGCTCGGCGCATTAATCTCGGACGTGGTATATATATATATATATATATATTTAAAAAAATTAAAAAACAACAGCTGTGAGCTCGAGGACTTCGTCGAAGCTCATCTTTGCTAGCTGAGTGTAGTATGTATAATACATAATACATACATAACAGGTATGGATCAGGTATGGATATGTAGGGGAGTATGGACGGACAAGCAAGAAATCTTATAACCGTATAATACATACATACAAATATACTACAGTCAGTACAGTGCTTCAGCTAAGAAACTGAAGCTCACTCTTTCTGAGACGCTTACCCCTTATAGGACTGGAGTCCCGTTTTGGGGACAAGTCACTTAGAATTAGACTGGTTTGTCCCCAAAACGGGACTGCAGTTCAAAAAGGGTTTACGTTAAAAACAACGATTCAGAAATCGCGCTCAGCGGCGGGCGCCACGCTAAACCCTATACGAAATATAGCCGCACGCGTATATACTATCTGTAGTATGCCGTTAGCTTATTATGGCCTACGGTAGGTTGGTGGGATAAGAAGCTGAAGCTTTTACGCCTTTTTTGCTCGAGAGCAAGAATGTCATGGGTGTTTATTGTTGGGAGGGCATGCTATACTCCTGCTGCATACTGCTTCTGCTGGAGGAAGGATTCGTTGCTGGTATATTTATGGTATTACTCGTACTATTGATATTAATATAGTATACCGCATACTGTAATCAAGATGATAGGGCGGCACACCCCGTGGGACGAATTTCCTATATATATATATTATTAATAGTACCAGTCTGGACGGAAATATAAGGAGCGTTTCTACGTTATTACGATGACTAAAATATCCTTATATTGACGTCCAGAGTTGGTATACGATACGATGGACGATTTTCTCCAAAAACATGCCTTAACGGGGCCGTGCCTTAGAGGGGCCACGCCTTAGAGGGGCCATGCCGTAGAGGGGCCATAGCTTAGAGGGGGCACACACAACGACGAGAATGGTGGTGGCTCTGGGCTCTGGAAGAAGAATCTATGAATAGTCCAGATATTTCCATGGGTGCGTCGATCGGCGGTTACACACTCTCTCTCCCTTTAGTCGAGAAAAAAAGAAGCTATTTTATTAATTGGATCATAGTAACCATATTAATCCTGGAACTACGGTAAACTCAAAAACCTACCAGGTACATATTTCCCTATTTTTAGTAATACTTTTGATCCTATTCACTATTTACCTTACTATGGTCCCCCGCAATAATGTTATTAATAGGAAGAGGGTCCGAGGGTATGTGTGTTATCTTACTATTAATAGATCAATAGTATTAATAGCACATATCACCCGTGTGACTACGTAGCTGTAAGCTGTCGCTAGGTACTCGGGCAACAGGATACTATTATGAATAGTACTATTATTACGAGTGTGGATACCAGGTCCCCTTCCCCTATATAGTACCGCCTCATTACACACAAGTTCAAGGTCAACCAGAGGTTGCCCACTCTGTTCCGTGAAGACCCGAGACACCAACAACCCACCTCGGTATGTCCTCCACACCACAACCATATAAGAGAGAACCTGCCAGGGGCTCCGCCTCACATTGGCGTCGACGGCAGGACACCACATTACCTCATGTTTCCTACGGTACACACAAAAACCTGCATATTTACCTATTCTTACGAACAACAACTAACTGGTCTCATTTACTATGGTCCCCCCTGATATTTGCTGTGTAACTGCTGTCACCAGCTTGTGTGCCATTCGTTGGTGGAAGGTATACACACACCTGACAGAAACCAAACCCAACCTTAACGAAATAAAATGTGCTGCCATTTCTTTTCTTTTGTTTAGGGGAGGCGAATGTCTCGAAATTTCGATCTCGGAGGAAGGGCTCCCTTTTTGTTTTGATGGCGTCGCCAAAAAATTAGCAAAGTCGTATTCGCTCGAAGTAATATGTAGCATGAGGACATGCATATGAAACCCGTACCCGGTAAGTCCGCGCGATCGAAGCAACTATGCACGAGTATCACACTCAGCTTCCAAAGATGAGAGTTTCGACGCAATCTTCGATCTCTCAAAGATACGAAGAGTTTCGACGAAACCCTCGATCTCTCACAGCTGTTTTTTTTTTTTTTTTTTAATTTTATAGGTATACAGCAGCAGCGGTCGTGTAATACAATATGTGTATACGACGGATACTGCGAAAAGTCTTTTTCTTTCTTCTTTTTTTTCCTCTCTCTTTTTTTCTCGTTTGCTCGTTTTTTACAGACAGTATGTCGCATGCCGTCTCAGCCAATTGTTCGTCGTGTGTTAATTATCACCCAGTGTGTTAACTATCACCCAGTGTGTCAACTATCACCCAGTGAGTCAACTATCACCCAGTGAGTCAAATATCACCCATTGTGTTAACTATCACCCGGTGTGTTAACTATTTATCACCCGATGGATTCCCCCGTGCGGCGGTGTTTTTTTTTCTCCGTTTTTTTCTCCGTTTTTTTTTTTTCGTTTTTTTCGTTTTTTGTGGCAGAACCTTCACCGTTGAATGGACAGGGTCTAACCGGAACAGCCAGTACGAGATCGACCTCTTCTACTGCGGCTCCTCTTGCGCAGAGGTGATAAATCGGTCTTGGATAATTTATCATTATTAACCCCTTAAGAACTGGTCCCATGTATTTGGGACAAAATACTTGGAATTTACAGCAGTAGTCTGGGATATTTTTTATGTGTCAGTTCTGAATGGGTTAAGATCGTACCAGGTACGGTATAGCTGTCGCTATCATACGTATGTATGCATCGATAGGAACTCGCGCATTCGTGGCAGGATATTCATAACAGCGACTGCTGCTTGCTGTTAGTTATTTTACACTCTGGTATAGCGCAGAGCGGCATATACTACCGTACAAGACTTAACCCCTTAACAACTTGACCCTTTTAGGACTGCAGTCCCTTTTTGGGGACAAACCACTCTAACTATAAGTAATTTGTCCCCAAAACGGGACTCCAGTCCTATAAGGGTTAAGAACTGGTCCCACGTTTTTTGGGGACAAACTACTTGGGAGTAGTGGGGGATAAGTTTCGCAGTTCTGAAAGGGTTAATAACTGGTCCCACGTATTCGGGGACAAACTATTACAAATAGTTGGAATTACGAAGTGTGGGATACGTTTTTCAGTCCTGAGTGGGTTATTAAGTGCTACGAGTGCTGCTGTTGCTGTTTTGTGCGTACCGTTCTCTTCAATTGCATTAAATTACCGGTACAGAAACAGGTTATTAATAGTATAACATTTTCTCGATCGCCAATAAATAGCAGGAGCGATCACCAATAGCAGCAGCACCACCTGTGACCTGTGAATACCATCATATATTTTGAGATTCTCAGAGTGTGAGATTTTGTACATAAGAACTTCCGTCCACCCTTTTGGGGGGGAAACTATTTGGAATTAGAGTAGGAGTTTTTTTTTTTTTCGAGCATTAAAAGTTCGTATAATACGTATGTACGCCGCGACGCCGCGGCAATAATGCGGGTTATCCGAAGCATACCGGTAGTTACCGTCCTTCCGACATCGATCTTCTTATGCCGTCTTTCCGACATCGATCTTCTTCTACCGTCTTTCCGACATCGATCTTCTTATACCTTCTTTCCGAGATCGATCTTACACCGCCGTCCTTCCAACATCGATCTTAGTAAGATCTTACACCGTCCTTCCGACATCGATCTTATACGAGTACCTATGATATGATACCAGGTACGTACCAGATATGTACCAGGTATATTGAAAAAAAATAAAAACAACAGCTGTGAGATCGAGGATTTGTATATATACGAAAAAAAAATATATATACGTACATATCTACATATACGAAGTATATATATACGATTGCATATTAATAGACCCTGGGTATTATTGTATCTGTATGTATACTTCTACATGTACTATGATATTAATATTAATATTAATATAATACGTAATAGTTTTCACAGCAGCACAAAGCGTACGACATACTGCCGGTACGGCATTTCATCCGCAGGAGGTTTGTCTGCTTTTTTATATGGGATTGAGAGATGAAAAATTCCGTCGAAATTCACGTTAGGCAAGCTGCGTGCATGTGCTGTGTTTTCCAAGTTTTTTTTTTTAAACACACTCGTACCTGGTACGTATGTATAATATATGATACATCCCCAAAACGCAAAATGTGTGGTGTGCACTAAAGTGCTACGTAAAGGTTGGTCATTTTAGAGCATTTTAGAGCGGTTTGGCCCTTGAGATCGATCGGTGGTTGGCTAGGCCCGGCATGAGGAAGAACCGAGGAACGGAAAAACATAATTCGAGCACAATCCATAAACGAGCAAAAAAGCCTCCTTGAAAATAAACGCACTGAGGTCACGGATGGCTGTTGCCCACGGGCCACAAAACAACAGCGACTAGAGGCCACGAAACCAAGCACCCGCCATTTGTCGCCATTTACCACGTTTTTTTTGTTTTGCCATCCTACAAAAAATACACTGATTTTTGCAGCGTTTGCCGATAGTGTCAATCAACTGTGTCAATCGCAAAAAAAAAAAAAAAAAAGACGAAAGAGACATTTATTTCGGTATTATGTGGTGTGTGAGACGCGAGGCGAGAGTGCTGCGTTGCAATCTTCCGCCGTCGACAGGCGAAAAAACAAACTCGAATGTGTAGGTGTATTGGCTTAACCAATTCAGAACTGATTATCCTATCCCACACTAATTCTAAGTAATTTGTCCCCAAATACATGGGACCAGTTCTGAAGGGGTCAAGGGCTAGTGTGGCAGGCAGTACGTATAATATTAACAATGTCACATATAGCCCATACGCACACGCACTTCCTGTGAGCTCCACAGCTATTGTTATGACTTCAGATGTTGTCCCCCTCGACAAGGGAATGTACATACCGAGTATATGAGTGCTGCATGATGAGATCATATAAGCCCGGTACGTAGTACGTACGCGCGGTCGAAGTATCATAG
This sequence comes from Saccharina japonica, assembly GCA_008828725.1. NCBI lineage: Eukaryota > Phaeophyceae > Laminariales > Laminariaceae > Saccharina > Saccharina japonica. The sequence goes on from MEHQ01001958.1 coordinate 60,550, forward strand.
GACACAGCTTGCAAAAAAATGTGAGCTTCGACGAAATCCTCGATCTCACCACAACTGATATATTACATATATGTAATATATGTAATATATGTAATTAATATATGTAATATATGTAATATATGTAATATATGTACACGAAGTATATATACGAAGTATATAAGTATTTAGTCATTAGTGATAAATAATCTCATGTGCGTAGCCCATAGGATTTAATCGCTGATTTAGCCTGTGGGGTAGTTGGGATGTCACTAGATCTGCTGTAGCTCCTAAAGACTAAACTAAAAGGACTAAAGACCAAAGACAATCGCGTACCCGGCGTTTTGTCGGTTGGTGCGATGGTGAAACAAACCAGGGGGTTCGATCCAGGGCGGCATTAATTACTTCTCTTTTTTTTTGCGGAATTGCGGTTCTAGCGCAACACGGATTTTGGGCCCGCCGCGCAACTTTTTTCGCCTCTTGTCTTTTTCGTCGGAGACGAGAACAAAAAAACGTTTGAAATACCTTTTTACTTTCTCGCCTTATTAAGCGGACAAAAACGATTTAGGCGTCCAAAATCCTCCTTTATTATCAAGTGGTTTTCGGGCATATGTTCACGCATAATGTACCACTCTGGGTGGGAATAGAAGGACCATTTGTACATCAATATGAATACCAAGCGGTCCTTATATTTACGCCCTATAGTATACTAAATCCTACCACTCTGGACGGGAAAATAAGGACCATTTGTACATCAATCAATATGAAGAACAAGCGGTCCTTATATTCACGCCCTATAGTATACTAAATCCTACCACTCTGGACGGGAATATAAGGACCATTTGTACATCAATATGAAGACCAAGCGGTCCTTATATTCACGCCCTATAGTATACTAAATCCTACCACTCTGGGCGGAAATATAAGGACCATTCGCACATCAATATGAAGACCAAGCGGTCCTTATATTCACGCCCTATAGTATGCTAAATCCTACCACCCTGGGCGGGAATATAAGGACCATTTGTGCACTAATATGAAGACCAATCGGTCCTTATATTCACGCCCTATAGTATACTAAATCCTACCAATCTGGACGGGAATATAAGGACCGTTTATACACTAATATGAAGACCAATCGGTCCTTACATTAACGCCCAGAGTGGTATTATCGTATTTTTGTTTTTCTTTCCCGGGGCGGCCCCTACCTACCCACGCCTTCCGGCTCTCGTTGTGCCCTTCACGCAACAGACATAGAGGAGCCTTAATCATTGCCCTCTCGGGGTTCGATCGGATGCATCGGAAAACCCCATCCATGTCGAGGTTTTGTTTCGGCTCCATCATCACCTGATCTCCGTTTGGCCTCGCTTCTGACATGTTCTGGAAAATTATTTATTTGTCTCGTACGAGTACATCTTAGGTGTAATCAGCTGTGTGTTTCATGGGTTCACTTATCTGACTTTTAATAACCTTTTTTTGTGTTTTCCTGGTGCACTACCTTACTTTAAACCCTTACAAGACTGGAGTCCCGTTTTGGGGACAAATTACTTATAATTAGAGTGGATTGTCCCCAAAACGGGTCTGCAGTCCTACAAGGGTTAAGAACTGGTCCCACATATTGGGGACAAACTACTTGGAATTAGTGTGGGACATTTTTTTTCAGTTCTGAATGGGTTAAGGAGCTGTGTGTTTCCTGGTCCACTGCTGTCCCACGTCTAAGAAGCTGTGTGTTTCCTGGTTTACTGCTGGCTGTGCGTGTGCTGGAAATGTCACCAACATTATTTATTATAGCCAGGCACGGTACGAGTATTAGTTTCGAAAAACCTGTGGCCCGTGGCTCGATGAAATCAAGGTAAAGTCGGAGGCACTTGACCAATTTGGAACACAAAATTAGCAAATTAGCTTTCAAAAACTTGCCCTCGGCTCCCTCCCCTCCCCTCCCTTGATGTGGAAGACGACACACAGATACCGGTATCATATAAATATGTACTATACGTAGCCAAATCAAGTATATTCATACCGGTATACGATACAACCAATTTATGTCCCAGCAAATAACCAAACTGCATATCTAACCAGAATATATATATGATATATATTTTTAATCATGTACATGCTTAATGTGGAAGACGGCATACAGGTACCGGTATCGTACAAATACCATGGCCAAATCATGTATTTTCGTACCGATATACGATGCAACCAATTTATGTCCCCCAGTAAATAACCAAACTATGTATATATATGTATCATATCATACCAGAATATATAATATATATATATACTTCGTATAGGAAGTATATCCAAATCATGTACATGCGTATATACCAGTAGAATTAAAACGAACCGTTGGCTTTGTTTGTGGAAGACACTTCCTGTGGGGTATGACCCTCCAAAAGGGTCATACATAGTCCTGTACCACCAATATTGGACTGCGCTTGTATGCGAGGTGGTGTGTCATGCAGCAGTCACATGCCACAATACGACACACACATGTTCGTTGTGGTTAATCGTGCAAGATCACTGCTGTAAGATCACTCGGCGTCCGAAAGTTGAACTGCTGCTGTTGTTTTGAGGCTACGTACGGCGGCGGCAGTGCACGACACGACGTACGCACGGACGAACGAACGAACGACGTTCACTCCGGTGCTGAACGATGCACGATTACTTGCCAGACTATTTATTACCAGGTATAAATTTTTATCGGTGCCAGGTATATAAAAATATATATATATATAATATATTATATCTACTCGAGTTCAAGGTAAAAACATGAAAAAATCGGTGTATAAAACATGTCCACGGTGGTATTCCTTTATGTATTAAATAAAATTACATAACATATCAACGGTGTTTCACGCCAATGCTCCGTACCTATATATATAATATGTATACATACATATAATACGAGTACGGTGGCGTGTTTTCCCTCACATAAATCTACCAGAGGTACATACCTGGTGCAGTACCTGGTGCTGGTATTATTTTATTGTAGACTCGTTACGCTGTCAGTGGATGGACTGGGGTACACACATATATACATAAAAGCATGATACTTCATGTGGGGTTGTTTTTACGTAGCAAGAAGATGGGACAGACAGCAGTAGTAGTAGTTGCTGGTTTTGTATCGTATGGGGAGGCATCTGGTGACATACATACATAATATCCATGATTTTATGATGATATTGTGAACGTCTTGTGTACGTACCAGGAAACAGCACCATTACGGGGGGACCATAGTAAATACTAGTAATACTACTGTAGTAAAGACGCGTGCTACGATAGAGGTACGTAGCGCTTTTCGCTGATTTTTTTTTTTCTCTGAATGATCGGGCTCCTTAACCCAAATCCGTCGGACTTTTAGTCATTCTTGGGCTGATATATTTTCCTTAGTACACCCAGCTTATGGGATTGTTGATCGGGTACGTAGCCCTTTTGGTTTCTTGCAAAAAAATCGTTTTTCGGGCGAGGTATGGAGCTCCTCAAGTGACCACCCTTATAAGGCAGAGACATCACGGTGCACCTCTATCGTAGCATTCGTCGGACACCATAGTAAATACTAGTAAATAGGACCTACGGTACACCCAAAAACCTATAATAAATATCCCTATTTTTACTAACAATATTCGGTCCTATTTACTCTATAGGTCCTCCGTAATAGGGTAATATTACGGGGGAACGTATTGTGTACGTATATATGCCAGGCACATCTGGTGACATTTATCCATGATTTATTATGATGTGAACGTCTTACGTACTGTGACTAGGGTCCCCCGTAATCATGCTTTATCCCCAAGAAGATAAGTGCAGTTCGTTCAGTTAAAGGGGCGGTTTAAGCCTGTACCTCTTGTCTCGATGCTGTCTTGTGGTGGGGGAGGGTTACTTTCAAATGACAAATGGCACATATCATAGAACATTCTATATACGCAGCTCGCAAAGTTGAGTATCAACAACTATTCAACCGGTTGAACTACACTCACAGCTGACGTTATTTATATATGTATTAATTTTATTTAATTGTTTGTCGTCTTCTTATCCTTATTATTCATTAACATTTTGGACAGGACGACTGCGGCGACTGGGTGGCCGCTCTGTGCACCAACGAGAGCGGCTGCAGCGACCTGCAGGGCAACTACGACGTCGTCATGCCCGAGCCCCTCGACGGCGTGTCCGGGTCCGGGTACAAGGTCCGCGTGATGGACATCGCCGACGAGTCGAGCACGGACTGCTCCGCCGAGTTCATCCTCGTGGCCTCCAACGAAGCGCCCTCGGTGGGCGACGCAGACGGTCCCCACCTGGAAGTGATCTCCCCCCAGGACGGTGACATGGCGTTCGCCGGCGAAGAGTACACGATCGAGGTGAGCATGCATGCATGCGTGCATGCGTGCATGGACACGCGTACACGATTTTTTGTTGTTAGTTGTTATAAAAGTTGACCGCCTAACGTGTTAGTGACAGGTACTTCGCTACAGCAGTAGCCAGTAGCCTACCGAGTCGCTGGTCGGTAACATAGTCGTCTATGAGTCAGAGCGCAGTAGCACGATCTATCCACCTACGTATATACCACAACAGGATATACTTGATATAAGAGTGATATTGTTTGGTACTCATATTACGCGTATGAAGAACGCTCCAAGGTGGGACCGCAGTCCCGTGTTGTGGGGAGAAGACGCTTGGAATTAGAGTCAGGTTTAGGTTTATGTACAGTCGGTGCAGCACTGAGAAGGGGCACAACAAATAGGTGTTGTGTCTGTACCCACTTCTGGCCCGGAATGTGTAATGTCCGTTTTTGGAGGAATTATGTGAACGGATACCAAAGGGGGTGTTGTACATCCGCCCTGAGACCCTTCACAGCTCATGCATTTGTAACCTTTTTTTTTCAAACACCTGCCTGGTATACTACTGCCTCGTACTACTGCCTCGTACTACTACTACTGCTACTACTACTACTACTACTACTACTACTACTACTACTACTACTACTACTACTACTACTACTACTACTACTACTACTACTACTACTACTACTACTACTACTACTACTACTACTACTACTACTACTACTACTACTACTACTACTACTACTACTACTAATGCTACTGCTACTAATTCTGCTGTAGAAACTCTCTTACGATCTCGAACCTCTTTTCTTTTTCACGGCCGTGACCATGTATATATCCACAAACTCGTGTGTGCAGTTCGACTACGACGACGGCTTTGGATCGTCGGCTGACCGGTTCAGCATCGACCTCTACAGGGCCGACGGCGGCAGCGGCGACTGCGGAACGTACGTGACCTCCATCTGCGACAAGCCGAGCATCGGCTGCAGGGACTCCGGTGAGTTGATCTAGCTTAACCCCTTAACCCTTCCCTTATAGGACTGCAGTCCCGTTTTGGGGACAAACCAGTCTAATTCTAAGTCATTTGTCCCCCCCCCCCCCCTTGATTATTCTCGAAACTCTTTTTATCTGTCTACCCTTCGTTCTCACGATTCCGTGATAGAAAACGAACATGATCACTTGTTTTTTTATCACGTTTTGATCTGTTACAAGTAACGCCTGTTTTTGTCCGTTTTGAAACGGCCCTAAGGCCTTAAGCGTTGACTAACTACCATACCTGGTATGATACATACACATACCAGATCTACGATATATCACATATCGAAAGTTCAATGTTCCGATATATCACATATCGAAAATTTCGCGACGATACGATATCCAACACTTACGTACTGACGGACTCTCCTACATATATATATATACTCTTGCGTTTTTGTTTTTTTTTTCTTGTTTTTGCAGGGGGGGACTACGACGTCACCATCCCCGAGGACACCGCCTCCGGCGAGTACCAAGTCCGAGTGGGCCGCTACGAGAACGAGGAGCTTTTCGGCTGCTCCGGCACTTTCCTGGTCTTGTCCGAGGGCGGGGACGAGCTGAGCATGTCCTACAGCTTCGGCGCCGGGGACGAGGACGAGCTGGGCATGTCCTTCAGCTTCGGCTTCGACTCCGACGACGACGATCTCTTCTTCTAAGTAGACAGTTTTTTTTTGTGCTTGCTCTCTCTCTCTAGTATCTATAACACCACTCTGGTCGGAAATACAAGGATCGTTTCTACCTTAATATGAAGCCCAAGCGGTCCTTATATGTACGCCCACAGCAGTGGTACGACGACAGGGGAAGGAAGGCGTTTCTCTCGCGCGCTCGCATTGAAACGCACCTCTCCTCTCGGATTGAGCTGCGCGAACATTTTTGAAACTGTGTTGTTGTGAACCGAGCGAATATCCATCCAATCCATCCGTATATACGAGTAGGAGTACTCGTATAATAGGACGATTTTTTCTTTCGGCAGTAGTTTTTTTTTTTTTGTTTGACAGGTTTCGGTGAAAGTCCCGAATGAATACTTGTACGTTGTACGTACACTGCCGTTTTCGAGTGTGTGTGTGTGTTTTTGTTTCGCTCTTGTGTGCGGAAAACGCGTTTTTTTTTTTTTCTCTTCATTTTTTTTCTTCGGGGAACGGTACGGACCGAGTAAGTACTGATATGACAGAAGACACATTTTTGAGCAAATCTTGGGGTACGGAGGAATAGTACAGTAGCACGAGTGGTCCCTCTATAAGGCCGGTTAACCCCTTAATAACTGGTCCCACGTATTTGGGGACAAACTACTTGGAATTAGTGTGAGATGAGTTTTTCAGTTCTGCATGGGTTAAGTCGTAGTGATGGCTGCCAGCTATACTAGTGCCGGTGAAAACTCTTGGCACAGATAGATGGGATTAACCAGTGTGGCAGTGTGCGGGGTAGTGCCGGTTTTACCACTATAATTGGCTGGCGCATGCAGGCACTATAGAGGGACCACTACTGTACTATCGAGGGACCACTACCATATAGTGCCGGCTGCCCGCTATATGTAGTGCCGGTAAAACCGCTTGGCACAGACAGATGGGATGAACCAGTGTGGCAGTGTGCGGAGTAGTGCCGGTTTGCGACTACTATAGTGCCGGTATAATTGGCTGGCGCATACAGGCACTATAGAGGGACCACTACTTGTACTACAAAGGGACCACAACATGGTGTGTAAACATATACCAGGTAGGGGAAAAACATCATTTTTGGGTTAATCGTATGTTCTGATTACTCTTCTTACTACAATAGCCATAGGAGACTGGTCTTTTTGGGCACGTCAAGGCCTCTTGTGGCCTTAATATACTAGTTTTAGTGTAGGGGGCGGTCCGTCAAGGCGTCAGACCGCGATGTCCTAGCGTATTTGACACGTCAAGGCCTCTTTTGTCCTTACTATACTAGTTTTAGTGTAGGGGGGCGGTCAGTCAAGGCGTCAAACCGCGATTTCCTGGCATATTTGACACGTCAAGGCGTATTTGGTCCTTATTATACTAGTTTTAGTGTAGGGGAGCGGTCAGTCAAGGCGTCAGACCGCGATGTCCTAGCGTATTTGACACGTCAAGGCGTATTTTGCCCTCATTGTACTATTTTTAGTGTAGTGGGAGGTCAGTCAAGGAGGGTCGACCCGCGGTCTTCTGGCTTATTTGACACGTCAAGGCGTATTTGGTCCCTAATATACTACTTTTAGTGTAGTGGGAGGTCAGTCAAGGCGTCAAACCGCGGTCTTCTAGCATACTTGACACGTCAAGGCGTCTTTTGCCCCTAATATCCTAGTTTTAGTGTAGGAGGAGGTCAGTCAAGGGGGGGGGGTCGAACCGCCGGTGTTCTGTTGTAGCAGGCGTTTTGAGTGTGCGACTGACTAGGTGTTGTGTGCTTTCATTGCAAAGAAGACGTGCGTCATCGTTATTTCCGTGGGCTGGTTTTGACGCGGCGAGGACCCCAGCTTCGTCTGGACACGTAATATAGTACCACCTGGTACATATGCATAAGTTGGCGCATTTTTTTTGTATGTCGTTTGTGTGCATCGTTTTTTGCCGGATTTTCGTCGAAAACGATTGCGGATTGATCTTGAGCCCATAGTCTATACCAGGTATATATTTATATTTATAGATATACATATATACATGGTGCCACTTTGACGGTAGGTTTTGCTTGTTGGATTGTCTTTTTTTCCGGTTTGCATTTCCCTTAGCGAGGCATCGGGATGTCACGGTATAGCATGTAATCGACATACCAGGTACCAGTATATATTTGTGGCCGGTCTTCCCCTCATTGCACGGTAAGGTCTGGTTGGCTTCGTACAGCAGTACCAGCCAGGCCTTTTCCTCTCTGAGCGTTTTTAACACGTACGCGCGTTTTTTGCTTGTAGCAATGCAGGCAGAGACAGACGTTCCTTTCTCCGCCTTGATCGGTAATAGCCTGATCTATAGCAGCAGTAACTACGAGTAAAAGTAGCCTACATCATGAGTGTTTTTTTTTTTTTGCGGTCAAATCGTCTGGTTGGTGTTGTGACAATCATAATCTTCCCTGCTTAGGTGGTACGAATGATACCCTGTACTTGCTGTACTGTATAGTATCCCCTTACAGCAGCAGTAGTGGTCCCTCTATAGTGCCGGTTGTCCGCTGTACGTATAGTGCCGGGGGAATCGCTTGGCACAACAGATGGGACTAACCAGTGCGACGGTGCGCTGAGTAGTGCCGGCTGCTGCTCGTACGTACGTGTAGGGCCGGTATTGTTGGCAGGCGCATTCCGGCACTATAAAGGGACCACTCCTATACTATAGAGGGGCCACTACGTACTACTGTATTTGTGTTGCGCGATAATTTTCGTTAGCACAAAGGTAGGGGGGGGGGGGGGGGCTGTTATCGGGTTTCTAGTCTTGCAGGCGTACCTGGTATGATACGTTACGACCACGTTTTCGGAAAAGTCAGTTTTGGGTGACTTACTAATAATACTATTAATAGTACTTAATTACTTGCTATTAGTACTAATGACTTACTAATAGTACGAATGACTTACTATTAGTACGAATGACTTACTAATAGTACGAATGACTTACTATTAGTACGAATGACTTACTAATAGTACGAATGACTTACTAATAGTACGAATGACTTACTAATAGTATGAATGAATTACTATTAGTACGAATGACTTACTGATAGTAAGGATGACTTACTATTAGTACGAATGACTTCCTAGTAGTACGAATGGCTTACTAATAGTACGAATGACTTACTAATAGTATAGAGCTCCTCCTCCAGCGAGGAGACTCAGGGAAATTTGGTGCTTTCCTCTCTCCTGTTGAATAAGGTTGCGTCTCCTGTTCTTGGTCAACATCGGCAACACTATCGTGTCGTCTGTACGAGGCCTTCTTGTTGTAACGGACGGGCCTTTCTGTAAGAACAGCGGTAAAAGAAATAGCACTAGATAATAATATCCTGTCATCGATAAATAACTTATTTCCTGCGTAGCTGTACTTGTACTATCAGAGGGGAAACGCGTGAATATGGCTTTTGCGTCGTGTGCATGTTGTGTCAAGTAGTCCCACCCACTGGGTGGCTTCAAGGCTAATAAAGAGGCGTGTTGCCCACATACTACAGGCGTTCGTTCCTGTAAAACGCGGTATCTTATACCAGGTGTTATTCATACGAGATTTTTCTTCTGTTTTTCTGTTCTTTTTTTCTCAGGTGTTATTCATATATATGTACGAGTTTTTGTTTCTTCTGTTTTTCATTTTTTCATTTTTTCATTTTTTCATTCTTCGCCCTTCTTTTTTTCTCTCCCTTGTATTCATGGTCGCGACTCAGACCCGGGGTCACACCATAGCAGGCTCCCCCCCCCCTCCCCCCTCCCCAATATACGGTTCGAGCCTTCATTTCGTATCGCGAGAATAAGACTTTCAGCCCTGCTCACTACACGTACCAGAGGGTGTTGATTGAGTCACGGCCCGCCGGGCCGTCTATCGCAAGCAAGTATAGCTTCACTCCTCCTCCGCGATACCATACCCACGGCCTTCGGAAGCGTGGAGCTACCGGCTGGAGTTTGTTGTAATTTTCCACGCATACTATAATAGCTGTCGTGTGCTTGTGAGGTGGAACCCACGTGATGTCTTGGGGACTAACTGTTTGTAGCACGAGATGAATTAACCTCGCGCTACTAGGTTGGCAGAGGACGCATACTACTATTACTAGTGGTGATAAGAGGTGCACAATATTCGTTTCCTGAGGGTTTTCCCTTTGTCAGGAGTTCTGTACCGCACCCCCAGAACTGATTCTATTCCAGGAGGAAAAACAAAAGTGCTCGTCGTAACGGTGAGCAATAAAGCAATAAACACCATGCCCTACAAGTAGTAAAGAGTGTGGGTATAATAAGCACAATTCGACGAGAGTTGGCGAGGGAAGAAAGTGCTAAAATCTTCTCGCGATAAAAAATGCAAGGCACGTACCGTAGTGGGGGAGGAGGGAGAAGAACCTACGTCGCGACCCCAGATCTGAGTTCCGACTATTGATAAAAGAGGAAGAGAGAAAAGAAGGGCGAATATAAACATTATAATGATACAAATGACTACCGTAGTCATCGTCCATCATCCCCACACCATCATCCATCATCCATCATCCATCATTCACCATACATGCAACTTCAATCATCAACCATAGACCACCATCCCTCAGCCACCACCAACCATTACCCGTCAACCGTAACCGCTATCCATCAACCATCATCGTCATCGTCTAACCATCGAACTAACGTGGTGTCCGTCAACGGGTCAATGTACTAAGGCCAGAACAAAATGAGTACCCCCCCCCCCCCCCCGCCCCCACTACGGTACCGTGGCTCCTTGCATTTTTTATCGCGGAGAAGACTTTTAGCACTTTCTTCCCTCGCCCAACTCTCGTCCCTCGCGCCTTTATACTCACACTCTTCTACATACTTGCTAGGGCATGCCGTGTTTATTGCTTTATTGCCTCACCGTTACCGACGCAGCACTTTTTGTTTTTTTCCTCCTGCGAATAGAAATCAGTTCTTGGCGGGTGCGACGTACAGAACTCCTGACAGCTGAAAACCCTTCAGAGGAAACGAATATTGATGCACCTCTTATCACACTAGCTAATGTAGTATGCGTCCTCTGCCAACTTAGTAGTGGCGTAGGTTAATTCATTCTCTGCTACAAAAAGTTTAACCTGTCCCCAAGACATCACGTGGGTTCCACCTCACAAGCACACGACAGTAGTATGCGTTGGAAAATTAACAAACTCCAGTCCGGTAGTCTCACGGCTTCGTAGGCCGTGGGTATCGGTATCGAGCGGGGAGGAGTGAGCTATACTGTGCTTGCGATAGACGGCCCGGCGGACGGCCGTGACTCAATCAACACCTCTGGTCGCTGTAGTGAGCAAACAGTGCATGAAATCTTATTCTGCGATACGAATTGAAGCTCGAACCGTATATTGGGGAGGGGGGAGGGGGGGCGGGAGCCTGCTATGTGTGTGGACCCGGCGTCTGAGTCACGACCATGAATAGGAAGGAGAGAAAAAAAGTAAGGCGAGAATTGAAATGAAAAATGAAATATTGAAAAATGCAAAAATGAAAAACAGAAGAAACAAAAATCCCGTACATATTAATGAATAACACCTTGAGAAAAAAGAACAGGAAAAACAGTAGAAAAAATCTCCGTCATGAATAACACCTGGTAATAAGATATCCGCGTTTTACAGGAACGACGCCTGTAGTATGTGGCACACGCCTCTTTATTAGCTTGAAGCCCACCCAGTGGTGGCGACTACTTTGACACAACATGCACACGACGCAAAAGCCATATTTTCAGCGCGTTTCCCCTCTGATAGTAACAAAGTACAGCCTACGCAAGCGAAATAATTATTTATCGATGACAGGATATTTATGATATAACGTAGTGGCTATTTCTTTTACCGCTTGTTCTTACAGGAATGTTCCGTCCGTTACACAAGAGGCCTCGTACAGACGACCCAGATAGTTGTTGCCGATTGTTGACAAGAACAGGAGACGCAACCTTATTCAACAGGAGAGAGGAACACCAATTTCCCCTTGAGTCTCCTCGCTGCGGAGGATGGAGCTCTATATCTATTAGTATTGCATTGTACTATTTAGGTTAAGCATTCGTACTATAGTTAAGTCATTCGTAAACTAATAGTAAGGTCATTCATACTAATTAGTAAGTCATTCGTACTATAGGAAGTCCATTCGTACTAAATAGTATAGTCATCCTTACTATTTTTTTTTTTTTTTCTTTTTTTTTTTTTTTTTTTTTTTTTTTTTTTTTTTCAGTTAAGTCATTCGCTACTAATAGTAATTTCATTATACTATTAGTAAGTCATTTCGTACTATTAGAAGTCATTCGTACTATTAGTAAGTCATCATACTAATAGCAAGCTAATTAAGTACTATTATAGTACTATTAGTAAGTCACCAACAACTGCATTATTCCGCGAAACGTGTCGCTACGTATCATACCAGGTACGCCTTGCCCAAGACTAGTAACCCGATAAACAGACCCCCCCCCCCCCCCTCCTACCTTTGGTGCTAACGAAAAATTTTATCGCGCAATCACAAAATACAGTACGTTAGTGGCCCCTGTATAGTATTAGGAGTTGGTCCCTTCTATTAGTGCCGGAATGCGCCGTGCAACATACGGCCCTACACGTACGTACGAAGCTAGCAGCCTGGCACTACTCAGCGCACCGTCGCAACTGGTATCCAATCTGTTGCTGCCAAGCGATTCCCCGGGCACTATACGTAACAGCGAGACACTGGCATCTATTAGAGGGACCACTCTGCTGCTGTAAGGCGGATTACTATACAGTTACAGCAAGTACAGGGTATCCTTTCGTACCACCTAAGCAGGTGAAGATTTATTGCATTGTCACAACACCAACCTAGACTATTGCGCAAAAAAAAAAAAAAACACTTCATGATGTAGGCTACTTTTACTCGTCAATAGTTACTGCCTGCCCTGTAGATCAGGCTATTACCGATCAAGGCGGTAGAAAGGGAACGTCTGCTCCTCTGCCATTGCATTGCTACAAGCAAAAAACGCTCCGCGTACGTTGTTAAAAACGCTCAGCAAGAGGAAAAGGCCTGGCTTGCGTACTGCTGTACGAAGCCAACCAGACCTTACCGTGCATATGAGGGCAAGACCGGCCCACAAATATATACTGGTACTCGGTATGTCGATTACATGCTATACCGTGACATCCCGATGCACTCGCTAAGGGAAATGCAACGCGCGAAAAAAAAGACAATCCAACAAGCAAACACCTTTACGCTCAAAGTTGCACCATGTATATAATGTATATCTATAAATATAAATATATAACTGGTATAGACTATCGGGCTCAAGATCAATCGCAATCGTTTTCGACGAAAATCCGACGCCAAAAAACGATGCACACATAGACATACAAAAAAATGCCTCCGCCAACTTATGCATATGTACCAGGTGGTACATATATTACGTGTCCAGACGAGCTGGCGGTCCTCGCCCGGCGTCAAACCAGGCCCGGAAATAACGATGACGCACGTCTCTTGCAATGAAAGCACACAACACCTGCGTCAGTCGCACACTCAAAACGCCTGCTACAACAGAACACCGGCGGCGTTCGACCCCCCCGCCTTGACTTGACCTCCTCTACACTAAAACCTAGGATATTAGGGGCATAGACGCCTTGACGTGTCAAGTATGCCTAGAAGACCGCGGTTTGACGCTTGACTGCGACCTCCTCACTACACTAATAAGTGTTATATTAGTACCAAATACGCCTTGAGTGTCAATAAGCAGAGACCGCGGGTCGACCCTCCTTTGACTTGACCTCCCAATACACTAAAAATAGTACAATGAGCGCCAAAATACGCCTGTACGTGTCAAATCGCTAGGAACATCGCGGTCTGACGCTTGACTGACCGCTCCTACCACTAAAACTAGTTACTAATAAGGGACCAAATACGCCTTTGACGTGTCAAATTATGCCAGGAAATCGCGTTTTGGACGCCTTGACTGACCGCCCCCCTACACTAAAACTAGTATAGCTAAGCGACAAAAGTAGGCTTGACGTGCTTCAAATACGCTTGTAGACATCGCAGTCTGACGCCATTGACGGACCGCCCCTACCTAAAACTAGTATCATTAGGCCCAGAGCGCTTGACGTGCCCCAAAAAGCACCAGTCTCCTATGGCTATTGTTAGTAAAGATAGAGTAATCCAGAACATACGATTAACCCAAAAATTGATGTTGTTTCCCTACCTCGCGTATATGTTTACACACCATATTGTGGTCCATTTGTTAGTACAAGTCACGATGGTCCCTCTATACAGCCTGTATGCGCCAGCCAATTATACCGCGCACTATAGTAGTCGCAAAACCGGCGCATAACTCGCACACTGCCACACTGCTGCTTCATTTCCCATCTGCCGTCCTGTGTGTCAAGCGGTTTTACCGGCACTACATATTAGGGGCAGCCGGCACTATATGGTAGTGGTCCCTCTATAGTACAGTAGTGTCCTCTATAGTGCCTGTCATGCGCGAGCCAATTTTAGTGTAAACCGGCACTGCCTCCGCACACTGCCACACTGGTTAATCCCATCTATCCTGTGCAAGAGTTTTCAACCGGCACTAGTATAGCTGGCAGCCATCATACGACTTATACCCATGCCCAGAACTAAAAAACTGTATCTCACACTAATTTCAAGTAGTTTGTCCCAAATTACGTGGACCAGTTATTAAGGGGTTACCGGCCTTTTATAGAGGGACACTCGTGTACTGTTCTATTCCTCCGCTTACCCCAAGATTTGCTCAAAAATGTGTCTTCTGGTCATATCAGTAGCTTACTATCTCCGTCCGTTACCGTTCCCCGAAGAAAAAAAATGAAGGAGAAAAAAAAAAAAACGCGTTTCCGCCACACAAGAGCGAAACAAAACCACACACACACTCGAAACGGCCAGTTGTACGTACTAAGTACAAGTTATTCATTCGCGGACTTTCACCGAAACCTGTCAAACAAAACTACTGCCGAAAGAAAAACATCGTCCTAATTAATACGCAGTACTTCCTACTCGTTATACGGATGGATTGGATGGATATTCGCCTCGGCTCACAACAGCACACGTTTCAAATAATGTCGCGCAGCTCAATCTGAAGAGCAGAGGTTGCGTTTCAATGCGGACGCGCGCTGAGAGAAACGCCTTCCTTCCCGTGTCGTTCGATACCACTGCTGTGGGCGTACATATCAAGGACCTTGTCTTCTATTAACGGTAGAAACGATCCTTGTATTCCCGGACCAGAGTAGGGTGTATAGAATACTACCAGGAGAGAGAGCAAGCACAAAAAAAAACTGTTCTACTTAGAAAGAGAGATCGTTCGTCGTCGGAGTCAGAAGCCGAAGCTGAAGCGACCATGCAGCTCGATCCTCAGTCCCGGCGCGAAGCTGTAGGACATGTCAGCTCGTCCCCGCCCTCGGACAAGACCAGGAAAGTGCGCGAGCAGCGCCGAAAGCTCTCCTCGTTTCGATAGCGGCCCACTCGGACTGGTACTCGCCGGAGGCGGTAGTCCTCGCGGCGCATGGTGACGTCGTAGTCCCCCCTGCCAAAACAAGAAAAAAAAAAAAAACGCAAGGTATATATATATGTAGGAGAGCCCGTCAGTACGTAGTCATATGTAGGAGAGCCCCGTCAGTTACGTAGTGTTGGATATCGTATCGTCTGCGAAATTTTCGATATGTGATAATTCGGAAATTTGAACTTCGATTATGCCTGATATATCGTAAGATCTGGTGATGTGTATGTATCATACAGGTATGGTAGTTATGTCAACGCTTAAAGGGCTTAGGGCTCGTTTTCAACTGCGACAAAAACATGCGTTACTTGTAACAGATCAAACGATGCATAAAAAAACAAATGATATCATGTATGTTCGTTTTCTTATCACGGAATCGTGAGCAACGAAGGTAGACGATAAAAGAGTTCTCGAGAAATAATCAAGGGCGGGGGGGGGGGTGGAATGATATCACGATTCACGGCTTCGTGACAGAGAACGTGACAACATATCATTTAATCAAATTAAAAAAAAACAACAAGCTGTGAGCATCGGACGGGTTTTCGTCGCGGAAACTCATATTTGCCTCATATAGCTGAGTGTAATACTTCGATCGCTATCGTGACAAAAAAGCGATTATAAACCTCGCGTCTTCGCAGATACTTTTTTCGCTTAGTCACGGAATCGTGATTTTTTTTTGCGATACACGTGCGTTATTATTAAAAAAATAGAAATTGAGTCTTAATTCCATTCAGAACGAAAAAATGCTCCCACATTAATCAATTATTTTGCCCCAAATTCGTGCGACCACAGTATTTTTTAACCCTTATAGGAACTGGGTCCGTTTTGGCGGACAAATGACTTAGAATATAGACTGCGTTTTCCCCAAAACGGGACTCCAGTCCTAACAGGGCTTAAGGGCCGTTAAGCTAGATCAACTACCGGAGTTCCCTGCCCCCAGCCGCATGCTCGGCCTTTGTCGCAGATGCGAGGTACGTACGTCCGCAGGTCGCCGCTGCCCGTCGGCCCTGTTAAGCGTCAGATTGCTTGAACCGGTCAGCCGACGATCCAAAGCCGTCGTCGTTAGTCCGAACTGACCCACACACGAGTTTGTGGATATATACATGGTCACGGCCTGTGAAAAAGAAAAGAGTGTTCGCAGATCGTAAGGAGTTCTACGCCAGAATTTAGTAGTCAGTAGCATTAGTAGTAGTAGTAGTAGTAGCTAGTAGTGTTAGTAGTAGTAGTAGTTAGTAGTAGTAGTAGCAGTAGTAGTATGTAGTAGTTCAGTATGTAGTCAGCCTAGTAGTAGTAGTAAAGTAGTAGTAGTAGTAGTAGTAGTCAGTAGTAGTAGTAGTAGTAGTTTAGCTAGTAGTAGATAGCCAGTAGTAGTAAGTACGAGGCCAGTAGTACGAGGCAGTAGTATACCAGGCAGGGTGTTTTTGGAAAAAAAAAATGGTCAAAATTTGCATGAGCTCGTGAAGGGTTCCTCAGGGCGGAATGTACAACACCCCCCTTGCGTATCCGTTTCACATAACTCCTACCAAAAGGACCATTACACATTTCCAGGGCCAGAATGGGTCACAGACAACAACACTATTTTTTGTGCCCTCCTCAGTGCCTGCACGACTTGCCCTACATAAACCTAACCTGACTCTTAAATTTCAGCGTCTTCTCCCACAAACACTGGGACTGCTGCGTCCCCACCTATGGAGCGCTTCCTTCATACGCGTAATATGAGTACCCCAAACAACTATCCCACTCTTTATTCTTCTTTCTCT
>MEHQ01001958.1:77794-88288 GCA_008828725.1 Saccharina japonica
GGGGGGGGGGGGTGTACTCATATCATGCACGGCCGTAGTCGTATGACCATAGACCCTCGCATCCCTACAATGCCGGGACGGAGCACGTTGGGTTTTCACCAACCAGGCAGAGTAGTGGGGGGGGGGGAGGGGGGAGCCTACTTAGTGACCCCGGATCTGAGTTACGACTAAAGAGGGAGAGAGAAAAAGAAGGGCGAAGATAATAAATGGGATGGGAAAAAAAAATAGGAAACAAAAAAAAGATAAGCCGGGCGGAAGGGGGTACGTACAGAAGGGGGTAAGTAAGTAGTAGACTTTTTGCAGAGAGAGAAGGCTCTCCTTTTTGTTTCTTTTTCTGTGGTTTTTCTTCTGTAGGAGAGTGCTTCTGAGTGATCAAAGTTGAAGGTCATTCATGCTTGCTTACGTACGTACACACATTGTTGTTTAGGATGGCAAGGATGATTGCTAATCATAATAATAATTTTATACGGTTCTGTTCGGAACTACTACGAGTATTTTCGTATAATACCAGCGTTCGTTTTGAGCTTTTTTAGCATGAAACATCCGAGCGAAAGAACCCTGCATTTCCGAACGGAATGGTATACTATTCATTCATAATACTACTGCTGTAGTGTTAAAACTGGTATGGTATACTACCGCTCTGTATACCACTTGTGCGCGAATAATTTGATGAAGGCTTACATATTTATACACGCATAGTATCCGGCACGTTGCGATATATATGGCGTTCATGGATTCATGAATGAACGGATGGATGTAGATTCTCTCTATGGTATACTCGTACCTGGTAGGCGCTTTCGAAAAGCTCTGTTTTCTCTTCTTTGCTTAGTTTTGCTTTTCTTTCAGCTGTCGGGGGCTACTTACTTACTTACTTACACGTATATAATATATACACATGTATATCAGAACCACATATATAGTGTGTGGAAATAGGGGAATACATATACGACGTACGTAGTAGTATAGTTTTCGGTTCGGTTTGGTTTGGTTTGGTTTGGTTTGGTTTGTTTTTGTTTGTTTTGTTTTTGTGTTTTGTTTTTGTGTTTTTTTTCGTCTCTTGTCTCACAGCAGTCTGTGACCACATAACTAGTACCAGGTATCTCTCTACGGGCTAGGACAAGGAATAAGGACGGACGCTACTCTAGGTGTACTGATGATGTAGCCGGGTAGAAAGAACGGTGTGAATGTGAGCACAACACACACACTTTGCTTTTGGAATCCATCATGAGAGCCCCTCCCCCCCGGCACTATTAGTAGAGCTCTCGTACTATGAGTACAACTTTGTTACGTTATGACGTAATATGTGCACCCACCGTCGAGGCTGAACGAAGGTCGTGGGGGGGGTCGATCATTTCATGTTACACTACCACAATAACAATACTACTGTTACCGGCTTTTTCTTGCTTCGGAGTGGAAGGCTCATGAGTGATCAGCGTTGAAGCTCCTCATGCTACACACTGACTGTAGGATGGCAAAACGATAACAATAACATACCACGAAGTATGATTTTGATGATGTTTTTTTTTGGGTTTTCTCTTTTTTTTTTTTTTTTTCCCCATCTTTTCGGGGTCGGATGTTTTTGAAGTGATCAACGGTGAAGGTTACCATGCTGCCTCTGCACATTGTCGGATGGAGAACACTATAGTACTAACAATTATAATGAAAAAACACCAAAAATAGTTTGTTTCAAATAAAAATTGACGCGTGCTACGGTAGAGGTAGCACTTTTTGGCCGGATCGTTTTCTGAACGATCGGGCTCCTTAACCCAAATCCGTCGTTTTTTCATTTTTGTGACGAATAATGTTTCAGAGCATACTTCGGTCATGAGATTTCGCATCCGGCAGCACTTTTCATTTTCTCCAAAATCAGTTTTTCGGTGAGGTGTGACGCTCCTTAAGTGAGGAGCTCGGAAAAAACACGGTGAACCTCTATCGTGCATGCGTCAATTATTAAGGACAATAAAAACACTAAAATATAATATCTAACGAAAACGACAAAAAAAAAATGATTTTTGTCCCAAACTCAATTTTGCACCCTTAAGGGACAATAAAAACGCAACAACAAGGATCGCTCCAAAATCTGGATGCACGAACAATTCCGATGATTTTATCTACACACCGACATCCTCGCACACACCCGGGTAGTATGCATTTGTGTAAATGCCTGCACAGATGCATGCTCGCTGCTAATGAATCGACTGAACCAATAATCAATGCTCCACGAACAATCTACGAGCGGAGTACATTTTATGTTAGCAATGTTGCACGTGCACGTCCCTCCTTCCCTAAAATGGCACTCAGTGCTCTTCATGACGTACAAGTGGTACACAGCTAGTGGTAAAAGTGCATGCCGAAGGTGGCGCTCTTCATGACGTATTCTTTGTCCTTGACGTAATCTTCAGGCGCCTCCCGCCTCGACTCCCTCGAAACCTGCACCCGCATATATACACAACAACAACAACAAAAAACAGAGCGAAACAAAAGGGGGGGGAAATTTCGAAGAGTTCCTTCCTACGTGTAAGAGTTCCTTCCTAAGAGTTCCTTCCTTAGGGTTCCTTCCTAAGAATTCCTTCCTAATAATTCCTTCCTAACTTCCTGAGGGTTTACTCGATCCTCGTGTTTTTTTCCAGTCTGTGCACTAAATCTCAAACCACTGGAAAGAGAAAAAAAAAAAAACAGGGGATTCAAAGAGTTCCTTCCTGAAGAGTTCCTTATTAAGAGTTCCTCCCTACGTAAGAGTTTACTCGATCCTCGTGTTTTTTTTTTCCAATATGTGCACTAAATCTCAAACCACTAGGAAGATAAAGAAACGGAGAAGTCCCTTCGTCAGAGTTCCAAAGACTTGACTCTCTCAAGGATTTCCAGTCTGTGCACTAAATCTCAAACCACTGGAAAGAGAAGAAAAAAAAACAGGGGAATCGCTGAGGAGAGTTCCTAAGACTTGACTGTCAAGATTTTCCAGTCTGTGCACTAAATCTCAAACCACTGGAAAGAGAAAAAAAAAAACAGGGGAAATGGAAATCGCTCGTAAGTGTTCCTTAGACTTGACTATCAAGGTTTTCCATCTGTGCCACTAAATCTCAGACCCACGCAATGCTCTTTCTTTGCCCCCGGATATCACGATTAGAAAACCTCACATTTTCTCAACCCAGCGGCTGAGCAAGCATGACTACGAATTCACACAAAAACGTTACAAGAATCGGCGGGACGTTATGTAGCTTCGACACGGCGCGGGCCACGAGCGAGGGGTATAGCTGGGGCAGAGATAAGTCGTTTTAGCCAAGCCGCGTCTCTCTCTCTTCGCTGTGTGTGTGCTGAACAACAAAATTTCGCTTAACAAAGGGTGTTTGCGAAAGGAAACTATTAATAACAAATCCAGGAACCGTTACGCTTGAATCTATTTTAATAGTGCAATGTGGAGTGTGGAGCGTGTACCCTTTTCCAATACCGTACACGAAATCCAGCCTGGTTCAATATTCACCTTTCTGTTTCTCGCTCGTTTTTTTTTTTTTTTTTTTTTTTTTTTTATTCTTCTTTTTTTCTCCATCCCATTTTGTTACCTTCGCCCTTTTTTTTTCTCTCTCCATCCTACTTGTAGTAGTAGTTTCTCAGATCCGGGGTCACTAAGTAGCTGCTTGTGTTTCCCCTCCCCACCATGTACGGTTCGTGCCTTGCTTTTTTATCGCGAGAAGACTTCCGCCCTTTCTTCCCTCGTCGACTCGTGTCGAATTCCGCCAAAAGGTATAATACATAATATCGATATAATATCCTTATTAGGGATGGCACTTATTACAGCAGTAGGAGTCAGTGTAATCTAAGCCGTAGTGGGGAGGAGGGGGAAAAAGCCTACTTACTGTAGGAGTGACCCCGGATCTGAGTTACGACTACTATTGCAGTAGGAGGGAGCAGGAGGAAGAAGGGCGAGAAGATAATGAATGGGATGGGAAGAAAAAAAAAAGAGAAAGAAAAAGGACAAAGGACAAAGAAAGTCGCTGCTTTGGGAAAACAAGAGTCATGTGATACATGCATATATCATACGTAGCTCGTACTGCAGTACAGTACATCATCATCCCCACCTACATTATCACGACTACCTAAGAATCCTGTACCAACATATATATCCTAGTACCATTCTGGGGCGTAAATATAAGGACCGATTAATATCCATATTAGTGTATAAACGGTCCTTATATTTACGCTCACGGATTTTTTTTGTTTGTTTCACCTTGTTGTAGTAGAAAATGCCCCGGCCCATCTTGTCCGCGTAGGGGACCCACTGTCCGTACGCCTTCAGAGCCTTGAGCCTTGTCGCGTCGGCCTCCTGGTCTCCCTTGGCTCGAGCGAGCTTCAACCGGTCCTGCTCCTCTCTCTTAAGCCGCCATCTGATCTTCTCCTTGGCCTCTCCCTTCAAAAGCTCAAACGCCTCCTCCTCGTGGGTGATCTGTGTGTGTGTTTTTTTGTTTTTTTTTGTGAAAAAAAAAAATAAAGTGATGAGATATTAATACGTAGAAGGAGTCGTAAGGCGGCTCCGTAGAACGTGCACGTACGTGCCAGGCTATTCGAATTTGCACGTATTTTCAAAACGGTTATATGTATAGCAGGAGTTGTTGTAGATATGTATGGCCTACATGAGTACCAAATGGGATCGAGGTGCCAGGTGGGCCTCCGGCGGCTCCTGCGGAGGGCTGATTATATTTCTGCACCTTGTGGATGGGAGCAGGGTGCCGAATGGGATCAGATCCGGGTGGGATCAGGTCCGGGTGGGAGCAAGGGTAAAGATGGTGCAAAAGTACGTGCAGATCCCAACAGCCCAGCACGTACGTGCAATTATACGGCTGGTGGTCGTAAGGACAGCAAAAGGAGTTATACTTACTGTATATATAAAGTAAGTGATGAGATACGTAGAATGAGTCGTAAGGACAGCAAAAGGAGTACTATTATTGCTGTGTATATAAAGTAAGTGATGAGATACGTAGAATGAGTCGTAAGGACAGCAAAAGGAGTGTACTATTATTGCTGTATATATATATATATATATATAGACACGAGTACTATGTACCACACCAGGAACTTACATACTACTGTACTATGGGCAACGCAAAGCTAGCGCCACGGGCGGAGCCGTGGCCGTACCGCGCTAGTAGAGACAAAAAAATAAAAATCTACCTGGTAAAAGTACTCTGTACGTATAGATATGGAAGGGGGTACTGTATTTACGTACTGAAGTATTGCGGGCAAGGACCATAGTAAATGGGACCTACAGTACATACCAAATCCTGTATGTTTACCTGTTTTTACTAACAATATTTGGTCCTATTAACTATGGTCCCCCGTTATAGTAGATTTTGTGCAGAGCAGTGCAGAGCAGTGCAGAGAGGTATTTTTTGTTTGTTTGTTCTGTGTTTTTTCTTTTTCTTCTTTCGGCCCCGGGGGACAGGGAATGTTTCTGAGTGATCAGCGTTGAAGCTCATTCATGCTATCACACATATATACGAAGTACATACACCTTGCTGAGGGTGGCAAAAGGGTTGATTTTTTTTTTTGGCAATTTTGAGGTTTGTTTTGCGATGTCAGCTGAGAAAGCCAAGAAAGCCAAGGAAGGCAAGAAAGGTAAGGAGGCGTGTTACGATAGGGGTATAGTTTATTAATGACTGGGTGGCGGCAGGGGGGGGCGCCTTAACCCAAAATCGTGAGAATGTCAAATTTATGTTTTTTGCATTAATAGTTTTTTGTCTACCTAGACGACCTAGAGCATATATACCATATATACCATATATACCATATAGTATACCATATATACCATATATATACCATATATACCATATATACCATATAAACCATATATACCATATACCATATATACCATATACCAGGTATACCATATATACCATATATACCATATATATATATCATATATACCATATATATACCATATAAACCATATATACCATATACCATATATACCACATATACCATATATACCATATATATCATACATACCATATATGCCATATATACCATATATACCGTATGTACCATATACCTGGTATGGTATATGGGATTTTTCATCAGGTTGTACATTCAGTTTTCTAAAACAAATCCCAGCTTTTTCAAGGGTGAACTTACCTGGTCAATACTTCATTCATTTCACCCAGCCATACATACCCTAAACTATAACGGGGGACCATAGTGAATAGGACCAAATATTAATATTGTTACTAAAAACAGGGGGAAAATGCAGTTTTCTTGCGTGTACCGTACGCAGGTCCTATATTCACTATGGTCCCTAGTAAATAGGATCAAATATTGTTACTAAAAATAGGGAAATATACCTGGTATAGTTTTTGCGTGTTCCGTAGGTCCTATTTACTAGTATTTACTATGGTGCCCCGTAATAGATATGGTACATGGTAGGGCGTAAAATATATTTAGAAAAATGGAAATTTCGGAAATTTGGTACTCAACCTAAAAATTTCCGGAAGAAAATATATTTACGTACCAGGTATACGAGAGTAGCGAAGTGAAGGGAAATGAATGAACTCTCACCTTTTTGTCCAAGAGGAGATTGACCATCTGCCAGTCCTGCCGCTTGCAGGCGACCGCGAGGGGCGTCACCCTCCGGTAGTTGGGGGAGTTTAGGTCCGCGGCGGAGTCCACCAGAAGTTTCACGATTTCTTGGTCGCCGTTTTGAACCGCCAGGTGGATAGCTCGGTCTCCGTCCTGACATTGATTTTCGATGGCATGGATGGCATGGATGGGATGCGATGGGATGGGGTGGGATGGGATGGGATGGGATGGGACGGGATGAGATGGGATGGGATGGGATGGGATGGGATGGGATGGGATGGGATGGGATGGGATGGGATGGGATGGGATGGGATGGGATGGGATGGGATGGGATGGGATGGGATGGGATGGGATGGGATGGGATGGGATGGGATGGGATGGGATGGGATGGGATGGGATGGGATGGGATGGGATGGGATGGGATGGGATGGGATGGGATGGGATGGGATGGGATGGGATGGGATGGGATGGGATGGGATGGGATGGGATGGGATGGGATGGGATGGGATGGGATGGGATGGGATGGGATGGGATGGGATGGGATGGGATGGGATGGGATGGGATGGGATGGGATGGGATGGGATGGGATGGGATGGGATGGGATGGGATGGGATGGGATGGGATGGGATGGGATGGGATGGGATGGGATGGGATGGGATGGGATGGGATGGGATGGGATGGGATGGGATGGGATGGGATGGGATGGGATGGGATGGGATGGGATGGGATGGGATGGGATGGGATGGGATGGGATGGGATGGGATGGGATGGGATGGGATGGGATGGGATGGGATGGGATGGGATGGGATGGGATGGGATGGGATGGGATGGGATGGGATGGGATGGGATGGGATGGGATGGGATGGGATGGGATGGGATGGGATGGGATGGGATGGGATGGGATGGGATGGGATGGGATGGGATGGGATGGGATGGGATGGGATGGGATGGGATGGGATGGGATGGGATGGGATGGGATGGGATGGGATGGGATGGGATGGGATGGGATGGGATGGGATGGGATGGGATGGGATGGGATGGGATGGGATGGGATGGGATGGGATGGGATGGGATGGGATGGGATGGGATGGGATGGGATGGGATGGGATGGGATGGGATGGGATGGGATGGGATGGGATGGGATGGGATGGGATGGGATGGGATGGGATGGGATGGGATGGGATGGGATGGGATGGGATGGGATGGGATGGGATGGGATGGGATGGGATGGGATGGGATGGGATGGGATGGGATGGGATGGGATGGGATGGGATGGGATGGGATGGGATGGGATGGGATGGGATGGGATGGGATGGGATGGGATGGGATGGGATGGGATGGGATGGGATGGGATGGGATGGGATGGGATGGGACAGGGAAAAAAAAAAATCAAATTCGCTTTTCATTGGTCAACACACGCACCAGCACCAAATATTATGCCCCAGAGATCCTAATCTTTGGTGCTGGTGCGTGTGTTGACCAATGAAAAGCGGATTTGAATTTTCTTTTTTCCAAATAGTTTTTTTTTTCTTTCGTTAAAACGGGCCCTAAATAGGACCAAATATAGGTAAATATATAGGTTTTTGTGTGTGCCGTAGGTCCTATTTACTACATTAGCCCACCCGTAATTTAGAGCAATCCCACGGTAGGGGTACCACTTTTTGGCTCCATATTTTCTGACCGGTCGAGCTCCTCACGTGAGTAACCACCGGATACTACGAATTAATATTTTACTGTTATTATTTTTTTCTGGAATACCGCAATGGAAGTGTTGGTCGAGTTGCGCAAACGAATGTTTCCGAAGTCGTATGTTTCGGGTGAGATATTGAGCTCCTCATGTGAGGAGGAGCTCAGAAAATTCTGCTGCGCCCCTACCGCCGTGGGATGAGTCAATAGCATGGAGCTCTAAAACCTCGCCCCAAACTGATTTTGGAGGAAAGAAAAGGGCTACGTACAGATAGTACGTACGAATCCGATCGAAAATACCCACGGCCGAAGCAAAACAGCAGTCCCCACTGATTTTGGATGAACCCATTCAGACCTGAACAAAATCATTCCACACTAATTCCAAGTAGTTTGTCCCCAAATATGTGATGGGACCAGTTCTTAAGGGGTTACGTGAGCTCGATCATTCAGAATTGATTTCAGCCAAAATAAGGTATACCTACGTATCGTTGCACGCATCCCACCAGCTGTCGAGAGCGCCTATTTTAGCCGTGTGTATATAGGCACATACTAGGACGCATGCTGCGATAGAGGTGCGCCATGTTTTTTTCTGAGCTCCCCACTTAAGGAGCGTCATATGCCTCACCGAAAATTTGATTTTGGAGGAAAATAAAAGTGCTGCCGGATGAGAAAGTCTCATGGCCGAAGTATACTCTGAAACGTTATTCGTCACAAAAATGAATAAAAGTCCGACGAATTTGGGTTAAGGAGCCCGATCGTTCAGAAAACGATTCAGCCAAAATAAGGTATACCTCCTGACGCGTGCTACGGTAGAGGTAGCAAGGTATACCTTTTTTTGGCTGAATCGTTTTCTGAGCGATCGGGCTCCTTAACCCAAATTCGTCGGACTTTTCATTTTTTTGTGACGAATACTATTCAGAGTATACTTCGGTCATGATATTTCGCATCCGGCAGCACTTTTAATTTCCTCCAAAATCATTTTTTCGGTGAGGTATGACGCTCCTTAAGTGAGGAGCTCAGAAAAAAACATGGTACACCTCTATCGTAGCATGCATCTCCTCTACCGTAGCACGCGTCATTAAGCACAATTCGACGAGAGAGAGCCGACGAGGGGAAGAAGAAAGTGCTGAAATATTCTCGCGATAAAAAATGCAAGGCACGTAGGAGAAGAGCCTACTTATAGAGACCCCCGGATCTGAGTTGCGACTATAACAGGGGGGGGGGGAGGAGAAAAAGAAGGGGCGAAGATAATAAATGTGACGGAGAAAAAAGAAAGTAGTATCATGCCTTATCGCTTGGCTCTTGTTTTACCTGCTGTGGAGGGTTTTGCTGTCACTTTGAACGAGTGCCTCATCGCATTTTACGGCTCTTTTTTTTCAAGGTTATTACTGCTGCTTGCCTTGGACCTATTACCTTATTTCATGGGTTTTATTTAGGCATTTATTTACTGTTACCTTGTATCATACTGATGCGTTACCGCGTGGCTCTCTTACTTTTAGTTTGTTGTTTGTTATCACTCTGGGCGTGATTATAAGGACCTATTGGTCTTCATATTGATGTACAACTGGTCCTTATATTCCCGCCCAGAGTGGTACGTTATAACTACGTGCTGCAAATAGCTTTATTGCAAGCCTCTTATTTAGTCTTACACGGTCGCGTTAGACAATTACCTTTGCCGTAAGGCTCCTATTTCCCCGGTAGGGTTTTACGTGTCACCTTGAACGAATGCCTTGAAATCCTGCGTGGCTCTTACCTAGTACATTACTGTTGCGTTAGCACTATTACCTTGACACTTTTTTTTTCTTCTTTTTTCCCATCCCATTTATGATCTTCGCACTTCCGTCTGTCTCCCTCCCTAGTCGTAACTCAGATCCGGGGTCACAAAGCAGACTCCTCTCCCTCCTCCCCCACTGCGGTTCTTGCCTTGATTTTTATCGCGCAGAGGGTTCAGCCTTCCCAACGCTCGTCGATCTTCATCGAATTTTGCTAACTCACGCTCTCGCGCTTTCCGCTAGTCAAGATACTTGTTTTTGCGAGAAAAAGACCCTACGAGCATGCACTCGGGGGAGCTCGAACTCACGATATTGACTCTAACAGGCTTCGTGGTTACCTGCTAGCCCACCGGGGCATGCCTCTTATTTAGTCCTTTACTACTACTACTACTACTACTACTACTATTTTACCATGTTTAGGTGTTTTGCAGTTTCAAGCTTTTGTTCCTATTTCGGTTTCGTGATATGC
>MEHQ01001958.1:89719-123398 GCA_008828725.1 Saccharina japonica
GGGGTACTCATGTCGTGTATGGCTGTAGTCGTATGACCATATACTCGGGGGGGGGGGTACTCATTTTGGTTGCTCGCCTTAGTCATTTGACCATTGACCGTCATATCCATGCATGGCCGTAGCCGTATGATCATAGACCCTCGCATCCCTACAATGTCGGGACGGAGCACGTTGGGCTTTCACCAACCAGAGGCAGACATTGCTTGCACCAAGCGCAAAGCGTCGTGAGGTGTTGGGCGAGCCGCATGAAGGGTGTGAGCTGCATCCCGCTAAGAACCATTTGTGAGCTCGTGAGGTGGACTTGCATGTGGACGACAGCTTCCAATGCATTGCTTTCGATTTCTGGTGTGGCCACTTTCAGAGACAGCGATGGTAGTACTATGTATCTACCAAGGGAATCCCAAAAAACAAAGCAGCCGTACGTACCCGTATCGTATCAAAATGATCCTTGCCATCGTCAATAATGTGTATACTATTAATAGCATGAAAGAGCTTCAACATTGATCACTCAAAAACAAACCCCTAAAAAAGAAGAAGAAAAAGAAGAAGAATACCCAAAGAGCAACAAAAAAAACAAAAAACGAAACCGTCAATATCCTACTATCTCTTATTGCGCCGCCTATTTTGCATGTAATACGGTACTACTCTGTATACTATATCTTATTCGATGAGTTTAGATGTGATTTTCGTTTTACAGTCCGACCTAAAAAGTGAGCGTGCGCTTCAACGGCTTGAGATGTGCGAAGCGCATCATCTATAACAGGTGGAGTTGCACCATGTTTTTTTTCTGTGAGAGGGGGGGGGGTGTGGTCACTTGAGGAGCCTCTATACCTGCAGTAGTCAAACAACTGATTGTGGCGGGAAAATAAAAATGATACCCGATGGGCAGTACCATGGCCTTAAGGGCCCGTTTTAACGAAGAAAAAAAAAAATCAATTTGGAAAAAAACCCCCATCAAATCCGCTTTTCATTGGTCAGAACCCGCACCACCACCCAAGGTTATACCCCAAGATCCTAATCTTTGGTGCTGGTGCGTGTGTTGACCAATGAAAAGCGAATTTGAACTTTTATTTTTTTTCAAATTGAATTTATTTTGTATTCGTTAATATGGGCCCTAAGTGTATATATACAACATGATACCATTGTTGGGACAACCAGGTACGAGGGTGCTCGGCGGAGTGCCTCGCTCACGCGGAGCGGTGGCTCGGACGCCGGGGTGCCATGAGGCAGGAGAGAATATGTTATCCAAGGTGTATATTAGAAACCACCACCGTAAAGATGAACTGAACGGAGGGGGCTTCACCCCTCCGTCCCAGATGATACCCTTACCAAAACCCACCCGGGGAAACCAAGATCCCGCCGCATATCCCAGTTACACAAATCACACGTACGTATTCGCACGATCAGACACATCAGACATGGGTGCGACTCATGACGAACGTACGACCAACGGTTGTGACCAACAACAACAATGGACAATATGGCAGCACAAAAGTGAAATTTACGACGATTTCTTGATTTGAGGAGCCCCATCACGTTGTTCGGATTAGCACCCTTCCTTGTATACCGTCTTCTTACCTGTTACCGTTGTCGAGAAATCGAGCGCTGAAAAACGATCGCCCCCTGCGCCCTGTGCGATAACTCACATCCTTACGCGTACCGGTAGAGCTCTGTATTCTACGATCGTTCAGAAAACATTTCAGCCACGACAAAAAAAAAAAAAAAAAAACGTATGACCTCTATCGTAGCACGCGCGACCCCTTTTTTTTAGTGGGCGCACTATGTACACAGAAGACATAAATATGACTTTCATTCCAAGTGAATTGCCCCTCTACAAGAAGTGCAGTCCTAACACTCTGCCTAAACTAAACGGGCTAACGTTCTCCCTCTGGACGCCGCCGCCCCCCCCCCGCCCCCCGCCCATTGTTGTCTCTGGGGGAAGTGGCCACACCGGAGATTATATTAACTCATTGAAGCTGCCATCCATGTGCAAGACAAGTCCGCTTCCACAAGCAGATCTTAGTATATACTTAGGTAGGATGCAGCTCACCCTTCATGCGACTCGCCCAATCACCCCACGGCGCTTCGCAAAGCTTGGTGCTATAGCAATGTCTGGTCGGCGAAAACCCGACATGCTCCCGTCCCGGCATTGCAGGGATGCGAGGGTCTATGGTCGTACGGCTACGACCATACATGACATGCGGCTAATGAAGTACACCCCCCACACACACCTGTAGTCGGCATTGTAGGGATGCGAGGGCCTATGGTCGTACTACTACGGCCATGCATGACATGCGGCTAATGAGTACACCCCCCCCCCCCCCCACACACCTGTAGTCGTGCATGTCGAGCACATGGACGTCGGCCTTCAGGTCTTGGACCATAATGCGGACCATCTCCTCTCGGTCAGACCGACTCCCCGGTTTCACCCAGTCCTGCTCCGACTGTGCCCGTTGCATTCGACCGTCGTCGTTCAGTGTGGAGACAAAATAGCGAAAAGCACGTTCCAGTTTCGCGTCAAGGGGCATGTGTGCGCACCATGTATATGAAGGTATATTATAGATGCGTCGTGGTCTTCTTCTTCTTCACGTTTTTTTTTTAAGAAGAAGAAAAACGACATCAGATAGTAGAACCGGGAAAAATTCACTGGTGGCACGTGTACAGCAAATCTCTTCAATCTCGCCTGTTTAGTGACGCGTGGCGTGACACGATAGGGCATGCCTTATAGCATGTTTTTGCCTTATGTGGCAAGCGGCTATTAGTATGGCTATTAGTATGCTCCTCATCTGATGAGCTATCCAATAAGGCCTATGCCTTGTAAGGCATACATATAATATACCTGGTATATATATGCCTTGTCGTTTGGAAAACTTTTTTTTTTTTTGTGTTTATAGGGGGGATTCGCTGTATGCCCAGGCCATCGTGTTTGTTGGTTTTTCTCAAAGTTACTTACTAACAGTGTGGAACTCTTCAAGTGAAGAGCTCCAGAAAAATTAGGTCTTAATAGTGTGCCACCCAGCAGAGAAACGACGATATGACCGCCTTATAGAGGGAAGCCGCCTTATTCATTCCAGGTTATATGTGTCATTGCCCAGTTTATGACCGCCTTATAGAGGGAAGCCGCCTTATTCAGACTCAGACCGCCTTACATCGGGATACCGCCTTATTTAGACTCATACCGCCTTATATCGGACCCCTACTGCTGCGCCTCTATGAAATACGGCAAGCAAAAAAACGAAAAAAAAACTGCTGTACCCGGTCATCATGAAATAAGGCAAGCACGCTTCATTGGCATATCACTTATTCGCGCGCGCGCGCGTCGACCCCCCAAGACTACCAATTTACGTGTATACCTCGGCCGTCTCCGGACGCTTCGGGCGAGGCACGCCAAGCCCCGTTTCCGGGTCGAGCTGCAGGCCGCACTCCTTCGCGACCATGGTGAAGTGCGGACTGGTGAAGCACAACATCAGCGCCGTCCTCTTTCGCTTGTTCACGATCGTGGGGTCGACCTTTTCCGTCTCGAAAATGGACTTGGTGTTCGGGTCCAGCATGAACTTCAACGCCGAGAGGTACCTGCGCGGGGGGTAACCATTCCACCCACCCACCCACCCATCGAACCCAGCCACCCACCCATCCACCCAGGGAGGTTACGGTTTGTTTATTGTGAAGTACACGACGATAAAAGTACGAGATGTAAGCTTATTTTTTTTGTATCCCCGTGAGCAATACGATAATAGGGGTACGTACGTACGTACGTACGTACGTACGTATAATGGTTTTGGCCGAAACCTATTTCAAGCGCGAAGGACAGGTTTCCACGCTATCATATGGCGTTCTTTTCGCGCACGACAAGAAGGCCCACTAACGAAAACGAAACCGAACCGGCGTTTGCTCTTTTAGTGACTACCAGTACGTCGTACTACGCTTTGTCCCGGAATATAATAAACGTTCGGATTATATATCAAATATGCAAACGATTGTTATATTTCGGGCCGGGACCATACGTAGGGTAGTACGCAGTAGGTCTTGTTCATCCTTACGGGGAAGGATGCTCACCGAGTTTAGACGTGCGCTACGTGACGCGCGCTACGTTAGAGATGGTATACCGTTTTTTGGCTGAAACGTTTTCTGAATAATCGGGGCTTCTTAACTCAGAATCGTCGGACTTTTTTTTTAGTTTTGCGTATTGCAATTATTTTTCATAGTATCCTTATTCATTAGGCCAATGGGATTGAATAGTCGGGTAGCAATTTTTCGTTTCCACCAAAATCATTTTTTTTTTACTTACTATTAGTATACGGCTCCTCAAGCGAGGCGCTAACAAAAAAAACATGGTGCACCTCTATCGTAGCGTACTCTATTGTCTTATATCATACCAGGTATTCTTCTTTTTTTTCAGGGTGACCTATGCTACTGCTGTAGTAATATAGAGCTGTTCGAGTTCAGGAGGAGGAGGAGGCTCAGCAGGGAAAAAAAATTGTAACGGGGTGAAAGCCTGCCGTGGACGCATGCTACGATAGAGGTGCACGCCATGATTTTCCTGAGCTCTGCACTTGAGAAGGTCTATGCCTCAATACCTGCAGTAGTCTGAACCCCCTGATTTTGGAGGAAAACGAAAGTGCTACCCGATGAGCTGTCCCATCACCTAAGGTAAGCGTATCATGAAAACTATTTCAACACAACAAGAATGAGAGTCCCACAATTTTTAGGATTGATTAAGGAGCCCGATCATTCAGAAAGCAATTCAGCCAAAATAAGGTATACCTCCTCTATCGTAGCACGAGTCCGTGAGCCATACCATCTCTCACCCTTCGCGACACACCCGGTGCAGCATCGTGTCGCCCAGCAGGGGCCCCTGGTAGCTGCGGTTGATATCCTTCCACTTCATGATGACGGTCTCTCGCAGCAGCCGCATGTCCCCCAGGGAAATCTTCAGGGGCGTCTGGTTCAGCTTTTCCATGACCTGGTCCCCCGTGTCCACCTTGGCCTCCATATCATGGTACCTCTGTATCTGTCTCGGAAAAAAAAAAAAAAAAAAAACACACACACACACACACACACACACACAGTTTCGAACACAGCAGTCGTGGCGGCTCTTGGACGCGTGCTACGTACGATAGAGGTATACGGTATACCGTTTTTTGGCTGAAAACGGTTTTTGAATGGCGGGGCTCCTTACCTTAACCCTTTTAGGACTGCAGACCCGTTTTGGGGACAATCCACTCTAATTATAAGTAATTCGTCCCCAAAACGGGACTCCAGTTCTATTATAAGGGTTATAACCCCGAATCGTCGGAATTTCATTTTTTTTTTGGTGTCGCACTATTTTTCGTTTTATACTTACTGTATGTACGAGTAGGGCCACGGGAGTTCTGATCGGCTACAAAGCACTTTTTTTTTCCATCTTAACCCTTTTTAGGACTGCAGTCCCGTTTTTGGGGACAATCCACTCGAATTCTACGTAATTTGTCCCCAAAACGGGACTCCAGTCCCTATTATAATAAGGGTTAAAAAAAACAATTCGGGTGAGGTTTCGAGCTTGTGAAGTGACCACCCCCCCCCTCAGAAGAAAAAAACATGGTGCAGCGACGCGTGCTACAGTAGTAGAGGTAGCAGTTTTCGGCTGAATCGTTTTCTGAACGATCGGGCTCCTTAACCCAAATCCGTCGGACTTTCAGTTTTGTCACGACTAATGCGTCAGAGCATACTTCGGCCAAGAGATTCATCATCCGGCAGCACTTTTGTTTCCCTCCAAAATCATCTTTTTCGGTGATGTATGATGCTACTTAGGTAAGTAAGGAGGTCAGAAAAAACATGGTGCACCCCTATCGTAGCATGCGTGCAGCACCTCTACCGTGGTCTATTGGCGACAGCGAACCGACCAGCTACGTACTGACTATGTACTGACTCCACTACTGTTGTGTAGTACAAGTTTCAGTAGCAACGTACAAAAATAAGCCCTTTGGGGCCCAGGCATAGCGCTCGTACAGTAAAAACACATACTGCGTGTCGGGTCGGGTCGGGTGGGGTCGGGTCGGGTCGTGTCGGGTCGGGTCGGGTCAGGAGGTTTTCAAAATCTTACAGGTCTGGCCAGGTAACCCTGACTCGACCTGACTCGACCCGACACGATCCACGATGTGTCGGCCTGCCCCGTGAACAGCCCTGCAAATATCCTCGAGCTGCGCCGCGTGTCGTCCAACTTCTTCCGTTCCACCTGGCTCCTTCATATGGCCGATGTCGGGCATGAACAATCATTTTTACCGTCTCTGTTTTATGTGCCAAGTTTTCATTCACCACCGTTTTACTCCCTTGCACTACGTACAAACAAAAATAAGTTTTCCGTACTAATTCCAAGCAGTATGTCCCCAAACAATCGTCATACTCCTTAAGAGGTTAATACAACATTTATTCGTCACGGTTTAAGTCCCATTTTGTATTCTTCACTATTTTAAGTCCCAGTGTTTACGTAGTTCATCACTATTTTAAGTTCCTATTTGTGTTCTTCACTATTTTAAGTCCCAGTGTTTACGTAGTTCATCACTATTTTAAGTTCCTATTTGTGTTCTTCACTGTGTTTTAAGTCCCAATGTTTAGATCGTTACTGTTCTATATATCCCAATGTTTAGTTCGTCCCTGTTTTAAGTTCCATTTTGTAGTCGCCCAGTTTGTATTCCTCACTTTTTTAAGTCTAATTTTGCCTTCGTCACTGTTTTAAGTCTCAACATTCATTTCGTCACTGCCTCCCTCTGGAGTCCCACAGCGTCAACAGGTTTCACATACGTAGCGTCACCCTTGCCACCTTCTCACCTCTCGAAGATCCTGCTCAAAGATTTTGGAAGCGAAGTCCCACAAGCTTAAGTTTTCCATTTCCATCGACTGTTCGTCCCCGTCCTCGTCTTCCTCGACGCTGTCGGTGGCGGGATGCGTAGACACCTGAGAAGCGTCTACTTTTCCCGCCCCAGCAAGCAATAGCCGTGGCCCTCTGCANCGAGTCGGGTAGGGTCGGGTAGGGTCGGGTCGGGTCGGGTGCACACGCGACGAAAATAGACCGGGACCACGCGTAGACGGGGTAGTGAAGGGGGCCTTTTCCTTCACTCAGACAGCGCTAATTTACGATACTACATCGAGGGGTTGCCCAATTGTTGGAGATCATCAGAGATCAGAATGCAAAAACATTATCCGTTGTTCATCATAACTGTACTACAGCAGTACACAGACATCACTAGCCGTCGTTTCTTCACATTCTGTGAGACGAGGTTACTTGTTGTCGATATACCATTCTGTACAGAAATATAAGCACTGTTTGTACATAAATATTAAATAATAACGGTGCTTATATTTATGGGCAGAGTGGTATACGACTGTACTCGTATACGAGCACTACTACAGTAACTATAAACTCGTGTGGGCTGGTCGGTGTCACTTGCCCGGTTACTTGCCTTAAAAGGGTGGCTACTTGTTTTTTCTTTACGTAGCTTTCAAGAGATATTTTTCTTCGTTCTTGCATCGTGGCTACGTACGAGTACATAGCTGGTACGAGGAACGAGCGCCTGCTGTGTTGTCCCTTTTTCAGCTTGCAACACCCCCTCCCCGGGACCTCCACCCAACACGTACCTGTACCATCGAAGCCTCTTGCTGTTCAAACGTGGTCAACTCCTGCCAGTCCCGCATGA
Organism: Saccharina japonica; assembly: GCA_008828725.1. Lineage (NCBI taxonomy): Eukaryota > Phaeophyceae > Laminariales > Laminariaceae > Saccharina > Saccharina japonica. The sequence goes on from MEHQ01001958.1 coordinate 97,393, forward strand.
AGAACATGAGGGAGTTGCGACGCCTCGTGTCCACTTCCTTCGCGTTCGGCATCTTGGTGCTCTCCATGAACTCGATCTTCGCTGGCTTGCGGCTGAACACCTTGCTTACAGCGGAACCCATATCTCCCCCTCTACCACACGGCAGTATGTCCCTCTCTATGTATATACGTACGTACGTACGTACGTAGCCTCTACAATGTTACCCGAACTACTGCTGGAAAAGACGGCTCTAACTATGCTGCTCGCCCTGCCGCTCTACGAGTCTGTAGACGTGCGTACCGAGTAATATTTTGTTCACAGGCAAGTCACAGGTCCATATGATACATATCATACAGCATCGTGTATTCGAGTACGTACACGGTGAGGAGTGAGGGGCGGTACTCTACGAAACACAACCAATACACTCTGGTTGGCCCCCAATTCCGCGAGCAGAGTGTTGGCACGCCGCTGGCGCGCGTGCTACGATTCCCCGTGAAAGGGTATACCTGGCCAAAGCCCCCTCTGGTGGGGTCAAGGGGGGTTAAAGGATACAGGACACGATCTTAGGTTAGGATCTGTTTTCGTCTCTTGCTCTTTGCAAACATGCGGCGGAATTAAGATTTTGAAATGAAAAAAAGTTTACAGTGTAGTCCCTTTTGTACGTCGCCGATCTTCGGACCTCAACGCGGGCCACTGCATTGGACATTCTCTAGGGACTTCATTCGGCGCGGGAAACAGGTGTTCCAGTGGGGGGGGGTATTCGAGCACGTAGCGTCCGCATGTGACACTCGCATGTACGAGGTACGAGATGTGTACGAAAGCCGAGTCGAGTCATGCGGCGAGATTACGTACAGTAGTTCCGTTTGGACATATTGGCGGTTTCATACGTGCATTTATTTTTTTACGATGTGATATGTGATAAAGCTGATCGGCGAGATCAGTTTCCTATTTCCTCTACTACCAGCTACGTCGTACTGCTGTGGACGTGCAATCAACCAACTCAGAGTTGCGGGAGTCCTTTCGAACTATTTCGTGGTGAGAAGGCGAAGGATCAAGGAGCGTGCCTCCCCTGTGCCTGCTGCCACCCTTCACATACACTGCCACCCCTCTTTTTCGCTGTCTAGAGAGCAAAAAGAGAGAGAGACATGTTTGATGTTCGATGCCCGCGCACTTTTCGGTTTCGAACAGCTCTTCCTCTCGTTTCTCTCCGTTTGCCTGGCGATGTACCCAAACTGAAACTGCCAAACGCTCCTCTCTTTTCGCCTTCTTCGGGTGCTCCGTCCGGTTGGCTTGCACCCTCCCCGTTTTTCTCGGCCCCGACACGGGCTCGATCGGGGGGAACGGGATACAATAATAGTCCTCCTGGGTTCAACAGCTGACTGACGTATTTACAATAATTTTATTTAATATTCTCATTCTCAGCATACGAATTCAAAAAGTCGTATTCCGTACTCGTACCGTACAGCAGTATACTTCGTATTCATTTAACCACGGTTGTTACGGTATTCATTTATTGTTTAACTGCCAACGGTACACCAATAGAACGCGGGGGGGTTGACATAACTCACGTACCGATCGGTACAAATTGTTTACTGTACGATAATGTATTATTATTAACTACCCGAGGGTATTTATTAGCTACACGGGCGGAGCCGTGGCCGTACCGGTAGTTATTAAAAACCGCTGCTACATAATCGGCCTTCTTCAGTCAACCAACTACTACATACAGTACAGGGTGTTTGGCCACACCTATCCTCTGTATCCTCTGTTCCGGTGTTGTCCGATATCTAATACCGTCTGTTCGTCTCTCTCTCGTACTTGTCGCCACTCTTTGCTCACTTGAACGTATTGTTGCCTTCTGCCAGCCAACAATCAAGGTGGCCTATTCGCCCACCACATGGATCAAGCTGTGCAACCTCAAGAACGGTTCGGGCGTATAACGGAACACAATAGTAGCCAGCTGTGAATAACCCCTTTAGCCCCTTCTGGGACCTAGATATCGTGGGAGCGCGCGGTAAGATAGTAGTACCATAGTAATCAAAACCCACGATGACACCAAAAAAACAGGTATCCACCTATGTTTAAAGCGCATATTTGGTTATGACTCGTACTACAGTACAACAGTACTTTCCCCCGTGATAGAATACCTGGTACTTCGTATACCATGCTGCTCGTGTGCCGGAGGTCATCTTTCTTCCTTGTAGCCCGGACACACCTCAGCAGAGCGCCCCACCGGGCTGCCTTTCATGTTATACCATAGAATAACCGTCAACCTCCCCCCCCCCCTCCCCTATATCACGGCACTTTTTCTCGTTGACGTCGCAAAAAGGCGTGAAGCAGTCGTGCCAGACATGTGTGTGTATGACGTCGATTGGTGGCTCAAAAACAAAAGGCTCGGAATTTTTCAAACATTTCGAGAACGTCGGACAGATCGTCGATGAAAAATCTCACCTCGTTCGATCTACATACATAGATCTTTCAGGGCGGATGTATTCGTGATCTGTATGATCTGTATGATCTGTATGCTCTGTAATGATCTAGGATAGCTCATGCTGCCGCGTGGGAGCCGTACGATCGGCATGACCCTAGTAGGGACATGTTTTCCTGGGTTGAATCTGTGCTATATACAGACCCTGCCGGACAACATCTCCTAACAAACGATGGTACCCCCTTCTGTGCGAGCTCAACGCCCCTTTTTTACCACAACAGGTGCAAGTATGCGCCCTTTAAAAGGAATACCATTGCGATCTCCGATCCGACCATCACAAGACAAAGGTAGATTGATTACCGTTTTCCTGCTCAGGAACCCCACCCTACCGGTATTAATATATAGGAGGATTCAACCTGATTAGCTACGTAAATAGAACCCTGGGGGCGTTGATTGCTTACATCAGGGCGTCACGGCTCTGCCGTATTTCAAGACTGAACAAAAAAAAAAACGCGTACCAACAAAGCTACGAAACATATGATACCAGTACAAACAGGAGAAAAACGGGCGAAATGGGGGACGGGAATGCACCCTGTTCAGCTAGTCGGTCGTCAGCGCACGGCACCCATTCTGCTCTACGTCGTATATATCTAGCACACGAGTAATCTCGCCTAAGGTACGATAGGCGTCCTGCTTAATTATTTTCTAAAAAAACGATATCGTGGTGATCCCGTCAGGATTAATCACCACCCAGGAGGTAGGTACACTACGTACTGTTCTCAAGCAAATAACACCGTGCTCGTATGGCAAAAAAAACAGACAGGTATATATCATATATATCGGGCACACTAAACCAAAAGTTTCTGCACAGCATGCATCGTAGCATGTTGCATGAAACTTCGACACTTCTACTATTAAAAAAGCATGAGTACTACAGTAACTACTGTGTAGTTAACCTCCAGTCAAACATCCACATCGCATGCATACGTACGTACGTACGTACGTCCCACGTGTAGTCTTACGTTCGCACAAACAGTAAATACAACGATCAACTCCCACAACTCGTCTGCCACAGAATCCGCTTGTGGCAGCGTCACGCCGCCTGGCTTAAGGCACTCTAAACACACCGAACACACCCAACAAGTGCATGTACGCTTCCGCCGGGGGATACAGCACCGTGACGTCGAAAAGTACAGGAACACACTGCCAACCAAGTCCAGCACACAAGCAGCAACCGCAGAAAAATCGTATGCGCAGTGATACGTGAGCGTCCCAACTACTTACTGTAGCGCATCAAATAGTTACAGCAACCAGATCCCGGGAGAAAAACACCAATAACAGCAAGCCATCCAAGTCATTTACCGCGCGCGAAATGCTGCACATATTATAGCCCTTGGCAACATGGCGCACCTGCGCCCCCGCAGTTACGCTCTCTAAGAGAGCAAAGCACTCGCGCGGCGGTTCATGGGTCATTGAAGACTTCCTTGCTTTTGTTGAAATAAGGCATGGATACCACTACAAGCGAGAGGAAGAGTATCCACGACCCGTTGAAGAGCCTGAACCACAAGATGTTGCCCCTTCCCACGCTGCGCGGCGCACGAGCAAGCGGAGCGGAGGAGGGGGAAAGGAGGAGGAGGAGGAGGGAAGGCAAGGGAGCTCCATCTTTTATCACGACGTCATCACATATGACTTGGTATATATACTACGGTGACATCATGAATAGTAGTGTAAAAAAATGCTTTGTGTCATCTGTGAGTCCAACCAAACCATTTTTTTCCGCTCCTCAATTTTGGGAGCTGAACGATACCTGGTACGTGGGGGGAAAAGGCACGCTTCACATGTCCTCAATAACGGTACAGCAGTGTAGGAAAAACATTTCGCCCCCTGATCGTGCCAAGGTTAACCGGCCGATACAAAAATAAATTGTCATGGGTCCTATATGCGCTAGGCCATGGTTTTATCTCTGCCCTGTGCCACCTCAAACGAAAACCAAACCGTTCGATAGCACCTATATTTCGTCCAGCGGCACGTGCCAAGCTCAACGCAACTTACATGTCGACTTTCATCAAAATGCGCTCCGGTACTTGGGTGCATAGCTCTATATTGATAGTACTTGCGTGCATTCGCCAGGTGAACATACATGTATGTGGTCATATCAAACGCTTTTGGCAAGTTGCTGCACGATGAAGAGGAGCCCGACGGAGACTAACGAGGAGGACCGAGAGGAGAAGGAGTTAGAGCACCTCGGGACCGACGGCGCAGGCGCAGTCGGCGATATCGCTCGCGGCGGCGCCGCGGGCGACGTTGAAGTCGACGCGGCCACCCTTGCGTGTAACACTACAGTACGAAGAACGACCGGCCGCCACTGCCGTCGCTTTCCCGGGAAAATACATCCCTTTGGAAACGCACAAGCCATACGTACATATGCGCACTTTAAACGACGGCAACAATGGCACGGCTAGTATCGCAAGAGATCAAACTCGAAGAGCGGGGTTACAGCTCACCATTTCCCCATCCATGGGCAGTGATGATCCATTCCGAATATACACACCCCACTGGCGGAGCAGGTAGGGGAGGGTCGAGGGAGGTGGGGGGGGGGGGGGGGGGGGGGGGCAAACAAGGGGTCATACAGAGTAAGCGATGCAGCGGTTCAGACCCTGCATATGGGTCGCTGTTGCTCATTCGTATACAATATAGGGCGAACACACCTATCAATAGGTGGGAGGCAATGACCGGGTGGATGCCACTGCTGTTCGGCTATGTAGCAAAAATCCTGGCTACGTACGTACAGTAGTACGAGCAGAGGGAGTCTGGATGGACCCTGCGAGGGGCAGCAGTCGAGAGTGGAGCCGCCACGAGTGTGCTGCTTGGACTACTATTAATACTACTGCTGTATCATACGTTATCTTACGAATGACGGCTGCAAACTGTCAACAGAACAGTTTGAGGCCTTCTGGCGGCCAAGGAGATTCTTATGTACCCACCTGAACAGTTAAGGTGTGCTGGGTTGGAACTAAAACCGGTGGACGACCGCCGCTCTCTTGTGTATACGGCGGTCTAGAGATGAGAGGCACCCGTAGACATTGGGGGGTCGTCGCGAAACAGTCACCCTTCTCGCGTCGCGCATTTTCTGGCATACCAGTACCCGGCATCACCTGGTACCAGGATATACAATACCTTCCCGAAATTGCCGCTCTCCCCCCGTGCCATACGATTGCCTCGTTCCAACTGGCGCTCGGACAGAAGTGAAGAGGCAAATTCCCCACTCCCCAACGCATATTATACGTACGAGATATATATGTAGACCTATACCATGTTCTTTGAACCCGGTACGAGTACGATAACTTTAACGCTATCGACGACCCAAATCCCCCCAAGATCCCAAACCGGGTTTCGGGTTTGGCAAGCCTGTTTGCGCGTATCGTTTGCTCGTATAATATGATACGTGCTCGTGTACTGCTGTTGTATGTGACAAGATACCGGTACGTATACTGATGTTGTAAGTCTTAGACTGTACCGGTATCTGGTATATGTGACATGCTACGATCAAATATATCAGCGGACGAGGCTGTCTCGCTCCCCCGCCTATCACATACCGCTCTCACCATTCCTCGCAGTGCTCTGCGTCGTCTGGCCTCCAGATCGAGCACTCCTTGCAGAAGGGACGCCCCTCTCCCCGCTCGGCGGACTCGACCACTATCCCGGGATCGGCGACCGCGGTGGCCACCAGGAGCCCCGTCGTGACGAGCGAGCAAGCCACGGTCACCGGCTGGCACCAGGGGGCCGCGTCGTTCATGATGTACCTCACAAGAAATATGGTTATCACCCCGATCATGCTCATGGTGTAGATCACGCCTGACCAGTGCGGGCCTACGCTAAGGCCGACGTCGTTCGCGTTCCGTTTTCGTCGGGCCGGGAAGAGCACGTACTGGTGCCCGAACTTCGGCCGACGCGCGATGTCGCAGACGAAAGCGAAGGGGTCGCTGATGGGGTCGAACGGTACCGGTCTCGCAAGCAGCACGCTCCTCGGCGGTCGGGCTACATCGGCAGACCGGTGGTGTTGGTGTTGCTGCCGCCCCCGGATGCTACTGCTGTTGCTGCTGCTGCTGTATCCCTGTCGCTGTTGGCCATGGTGATTCAGCCTCCCTTCCTTGTACGACTCGTACTCGCTCTCGATGTCGAACGGGGGCAGGGGGCTGCCGTGCTGCTGCTGTGGCCGTGGCTGCATTTTTCGCTCTGTGTAGGGATCGTGTTCGCGGTGTGCATCCAGGGTGATGCTATTGCCGTGGCTGTCATGGTTGTTGGGGGTGCAACGTTTTCCTGTTTCTTCGTCGTTGTCGTTGTCGTCGAGTAGGGGCAGCGCTACCAGCACGTCGTCATCGTGGCCCATGATTCTGAAAAAAAAACGGTGATATTTCGCTGGCTCTTTCTCCTTACGGCTACGCTATTTCACCCTAACGGTTTAAGCTCTCGCGTGTAAGATCGAGGTACCACCCACTCGACCACCACGTGCTACCTGCCGTAGTCCGTAGTCTCGCACAACGTGCAACAACCGCTGGGGTCTCTCACGGTTTGAACGCAAAATGTTACGTAAAATGCCAGGCCAAAAGGTTTCTACACTACCTGCGGTGGCCATCACAGGGCGGGGTTGCGTCGCGATTTCGCACTGCGATAGGCCCCCTCCCCGGCCCAGATCACAAGAGGAGCAGAGGAACAAAAGCAGTGTGCTCCGCTGTTGACACTGCGCCCACGATGGAAGAGGATGATGGGTTCACGATGGTGGACGAGACGTTCGGGGTGCGGGAGCCCAGCGAATGTTCAGACCAGGAGGAGGAGAAGGAGGAGAACCCACCTCGCTTTCAAAATAAAACACTCGTACCAGCAGAGCCGGTTCAACTTGGTGGAGAGAGCAGTTCTGCCGCGCCCGTGGCTTGTTCGCCTCAAATTCCTCTCGCTACGGGCTCGGACGACGACAATCGCGTGATGCTGACAGCCCTGTCCGGGATGGAAAGCGCGGATACGCAAGGATGCGCGTCGAAAACGGCCACCCGTGGCGTGCTGGCCATGTTGCGACGCGGCATCAACCCAGAGTCCGCTGAAGCCGGGCAGGTCATCATGACCTCAGACAAACCTTCAACTTTGCGCGACACAGCAGCAGCCTCTTCCGCAAGCACGCCAGGCCGAAAGATCCCGGGCGCTACTGCTCCTGCTACGCCGGCTGTTGTTGTCGAGGACCCCCCGTCCGAAATCGGGCCTGCAGGTCCCCCTGCTGGACCTTCCGCGTCGACGAAGAAAGACAGCAAGGAAATAAATACGATCATCATCATTCCCGCCGCTCGCAACACAAATAATGAAGCTTCAACAGCACCAGCGGCAGCGACGCCCCCTACCGTCGCCTTCCCATCTCGATGGTCGGAACCTACCACTACTGCAGCTGCTACTACGCCCAGCAGTTCTGGAGCTGCTGTCCCGAACGCCCGCGCCTTGATCCGCAAGACGGCGGTGTTTGTGGCGCACGCCGCCGACCCGGCGAAGAAGGGGGAGGAGGAGCCTGCGACGACGACGAAGGCGCTGACCGTACGATTGGTGCCGGGGGACTGCGCGTTCCGCACCGTGGTCCCGAGAACGGGCGCTGGGAGCCTCAACACCGCCGGTCACGTGAAGAGGGAGATCGAACGCAAGCTCGGGCTGCGGCAGCTGGTGCACCTGTCATTCGTAGTGGTGAGCAACAGCAGTGAGCAGCGTTTTGTTTTTTGTCGGTTGTCGTCGATGCTTTTTTTTTCAGCTTTATTTCTGACTGCTCGTACAGGGTGTTGTTTCATTTTTTCTTTTCCGTTACGTATGTAGAGTCTAATGTTGAGGTATGATACGTACGATGTGCTTGTAATATCGTACCAGGTACATACCTACACCCCCAGCAGCGACGCGTCTCATGATGATGTTGAGTGCATTTCTAAGCCTTCTTTGGTCGCAGCCTTTGAACCAGATTCTTGACCCACAAATCGTACCAGTTCCAGTACAAAGTACCGAATATATATTTTACGGCTTTTGTGGTGGTCCCGCACCTATTTTTTTCAGGTTGTCCAAAACCGTAGGCACTACTTCTGCTGTAGGGTTATGTGGTTCGGGTGTTGGGTTGGGGTTGGGTCCACGCCTTCTCGTGATTTGGTTAAAACATCCGAAAGCACGTACATACGTGTAGAAAACCAGCAAGAAATCGTACTATATTTGGTACTTTATCTGGTACGATTTGTGGGTTGAAGGCCGGTGAAGGCAGACAGCGAGCAGGCAGCGAGCAAAGCAAGAGCCCCCATTTTTTGCGGACAAACCGTGGGTCATACCGCAAGCGCAAGCTGCTGCTGTGGTTGTGGTTGTGCTTCTTCCACGATTCACAAACAAACGTGCCCGCGGCCCGCGGTGGTGTGGAGTGGGGAAACGCTACAAACACCTATACTCTGTACCTCTGTAAGTGTACTATTAATAGCAGTTCCTTCTGGTTTCGCAAGGGGAGGGATGTTTGGGCCCTTGTGGGTGTGCGTTGAATCCCTCGCTGGCCACGCTGTGGAGGTCATCGTATATTCGTACCATAAGTACCTGGTACCTGGTACTTGGTAACGCACAACCTTGTGGGAATACACACCAGTTGCATGAATACCTACGAGTATTATACATACAAGTACCTTAAAGGTACGAGTACGTCGTACGAATAAAGTTTGCATTATACCAGTACTCGTACGTAATCAAACCGGTGACTCGGAGTTCTAGTACGTATGAATATGTACGTACGTACCCAAGCAGCACCTTCACCGGTCTTCAACCCATCCATCGTACCATCGTACCAGATAAAGTACCAAATATATGATGATTTGCAAGAAATCATTCTATCTTTGGTACGAACTGTATCTGGTACGATTTGTGGGTCGAGAAGACGGTAAAGGGTACTGGTTGTATTTGATATTCCACGTTGTAGTTCAACTACCTGGTGTGCAGCAGCACGTACTGGTATATAACGTTCAACACTCAAAACAGGAGCAGCACTTGTAACTGGTACTATTTACAGCCAGTCCTATACGTACGGTGCTGCTTGTATTCTGCTGTAGTATATATATGTGTTGTACAGAAGAAGGAAGTACTCCGTCCTACCAAAGTAGGACTGGCCAGGATTGGTATAGACACTGGTATTAGGCCGTTTCCTATGCGGTTCGATTTCGAGCTTCAGATTTGTATTTTTCGATCTCAAAAACGAAAGCACCATCCTATGCAGTCCGATTATGCAAAATCTGACCGGAATTTTTTCGATTTGAGAATCCGATGACCCAAGTCGTCGGATTTTGGGCCAAAATCCGACGACTTGGGTCATCAGATTTTCAAATCGAAAAATGACATGGTCTCTAAATTCAAGATGTTATCCAGGCAGCAAGCAAGCAGCAGTAGCAGCAAGATCGATGAGTTGGATGGTGACACAGCGACGTTGCTTCGCGCCCGACGCGCAGCCGACGATCGGTGGGCCTCTCCGTCGCCAAACTACAGTCGGCTGGCGCGGGCTCGGGCCTAGAGACGAAGGGAAGCGCACTCGGCCGCGCGCCTCTCGGTACTCGTAGATTTTACAGCAGCAGCAGCAGCAGTACTACAGTACACAGTCAACGCTCGGATGCTTCGTTGTGTCAAAATACAAAATAAATACCAAGACAGGTCGACTCGAGTGCACTCGGCGCGTCGCAGCCAGACCAGAGGCAGCCAGCGTGGCTCCGAACGCTTGGGTTCTACGCCCAGTACAGCGCACTCGGCGCGTCTCTTCGCGGCGCCAGACCACAACAACAGCAGTTGGGCTTGCCGTTTGCTCAAATATCTGCACGTACTCGTATGATACAACAAATCCGTGTTTTCTCGCATAAGAAGACTGTTTCGATTTTCGAACTAGGTCGCTGAAAAATCGATCAGACCATAATCTGAAGCTCAAAAATCGAACCGCATAGGAAACGGCCTTACATGATCAGCAATTTATTGAAGTATGCCTTTGGCAATATCAGCAGCGGTTCGAGACGACGCGTACGCTTGTATTATTTAATACCAGCAGTATAGAAACATATACCAGGTACAGCAGTAGTACAGTACGGGACACCTAATAAGAAACAGGCTAATAATAAAGCCAGGCTGAGATTTAGAGCCCTAATAAGAAATTCGGGAGTCGTTATCTTGAAATTTGTGTACAAAGCACCCTGTCTCAAATAAGAAATCCAGCCTGGACCAGATTTCCTGTTTCTTATTAGGTGTCCTGTACTGTAGCGGGTGGAAAGAACGGTTTAATGTGAAGAAGGTACAAACACCATATCAGCAGCCGTCGAAGCCAACGTCCGCTTATCTACATACTGGTATGAACGTACACGTAACTGAAAATTTGTTCCCATCCATGTGCTGCTGTTGTTGACGAACCGTACCGATGACATCAGTCGTCAATGTGTAAGTCAACTACGACGTACGAGTAGCTAAATATTTTTGGGCCGTTCGACCCCTTGGAGAACGCCGCAAATAAGGCACACACCAGTACTTGATTGATTACATCTCCCGTGGAAATAATCCATTATGGGCGACAACAGAATCGAAACCGTCCGCCACAATTTTTATTTTCATCTGTGGTACTATTCACTACGAGTCCATATTACTGGGATACCAGTACACTCGTATGACACGCCAAGTTGGTCTCCACTAAGCGAATCACTCCCAGCTACGAGTATAGGGTAGATGTTCATCGCGGTAACGCTGACGATACGTACGATGTGAAGCAAGTCGGCCTTTATCAGTGTTGATACACTTCCTTTCCTCTCGTGATACCCCCCACACTACCACTACCACTACCTCCACCACCACTACCACCACCAGCGCCGCCGCCACCGCCACCACCGCCACCACCACCACCATACTGCCGCGCTTAACTGCAAGCGCTCTGCCGTCTCTTGCGTCTCGCTCGTGTCTATCCCCGCTCTTTCATACCACAGGCCCGCAGCCCCGAGGGGGACTTGATGGACTCCCTTCAGGACGCTCCTGACGGCAGCACCATCGAAGCCTTTGCGGAGGAGTCCGTTGTCGTCCGGGCCCGCGTCTGCCGCGGTGCCACAATGGCCACCTTCTTCTCCACCCAATCGTCGGCGGTGGCTTCCACGTTCCCCTCCAGCGAAAGCCAGTACGTGCAGCTGCCGAGACGAGGCTCTTGGATGAACGCTGCCAAGAGCCAGCTTGGCTTGCATGCCGACCGCCGAGTCATGGCGCGATGCCTCACGCCTCCGTCCTCTGCTAAGAACGAACCGCCGTCGAGAATCCCCGAAGACCTTCGACACGGGGACACGCTGTTCTTCTTCGTTCTGGAGGAGGATTTAGCGGTGGGTGTCGGCGCCGGTGATGGCGATGGTGGCGCCGGTACCAGAGCCAGCACCGTAAGCCCGTCGTTGTGGGGAGCGACAAAGGGGTGCAAGCCGAAGAAGAGGGTGGTCGGCTTGTTGCCGCGAGCGTCGACCGTGACGGTCCCGCCGCTGCCGCGGCCGCCGTCGCCGTCGGCGCCAACGCCAACGCCGACGCCGCCGCCGGAAGTTACCAGGGTCGCTCAACCTGTTCTTCTCGGAGACACGGCGGTCGCGGTCGAAGAAAAAGAAGCGGCAAGGGGGGCAGCAGTAGGGGTAGTAGCCGGGCCGGGTGCAGTAACGGCAGCGATGCAGATTCAGCCGACGCTTGGTCGTGGGTGTGGGACGCCCGCAGCAGCTGCTGCTACTACTGGTGCTGCTGCTGGTGCTGCTCATCCTGCTGACGGCCAGCTGCAACTCTTCGGGAAAACCGACGCACATAGGAAGGATGCGGGAGGCCGGCGGTCGGCGGCAGGCGGAAGCCCTCCTGCCCCAGCTCCAGCCCCGGCCGCCACCGCCTTCCAGGGTCCCTACGGCATCACCTACCCCCCCGGCCGACCCGCGACGACGGTTTCAGCCGCTCCTCCTCTCCCACCTACTCCTACTGGTGCTACTCCTGCAAAGGTCAAGATGGGTGGTGAGCTTTCATCTGGAGCCGCGCCGCTTCTTTCGCCGCGCTCTCGTGATCGGCACCCCGAAGTTACGGCAACCCCCGGGAAAATGTCGCGGTTCGAGTCATCACCGTCGGCGTGCGCTCGCGGTGATGCGAAGGCGGGGTCGGGGAAGTCGCCGCCGCCCCGTGGAGTCACTCCGACGGCTTCGGACGAGGACGCCGGAGCGGTTGCGGAGCTCGTCGGGATGGGGTTCGACCGGGAGCACGTCGTCCGGGCGCTGGGGAAGTGCAGGCGCGGGGACTCGTGGAAGGAGTCCGCCATATCGCTGCTGCTGGAGCCGCAGCTGGCCCACTCGGACCACCCGGAGACTGACCTCGAGGCCGGGCTGAACAGGTGTGCGTGCACACGGGGGGGGAAACAAGTTATATATACAGTAGGTAGAGAGGGGAAGGGGTGTTGCAGTCACTAACTATTCATGTAACCGACGTAACGGTCGGCCGTTTTGGAGCCGACGAGGGGTAGCACTTATGCCGTGCGTCGTGCATGGCCGTATATAGTCGTACGACCATAAAAACCTCGTATCTCCCCACGAAGCCGGGACGGATTTCGCCAACCATAGACAAGACATTTGCTTGTACCAAGCTTTGCGAAGCGAGGCGAAACTTGAGGTGTTTGGGGCGGACAAGGGAGGACAGTTCAGGGAGGCTCTCGAGCCAAGAACCCCTCAACATGAAAATGAAACTGTTGAAAAAAAATGGACCAATGGGAAACTGCGGGCTGCGGGCACCAAATGTCTTCTTTTTTTTCTCCTCTGATGACGATTTGTGTACGAGAGATAACAGGCGCCCGGTTCGGACTTTTTGTGACATTTACGTTCACCTTTTTTTTTTTTCTCAAAGTGGATGTGGCTGTAGTTCACGTTGTCGACTCTGAACGGCTCCCGTCCCATGTTATCTTGCTTCGAGGTTTTGGTGGTGAGATGAGCGTTGCGGTGTGCGTACTACTGTATGGATATCATCCGCGGTCCCAAACTGTTCTGTTTGTTTTTTCGCGCTCCCACTTGGCTCCCATGTAAGTTAGTTATGTGTGTGTTGGCCGCTCGGTCCAAAACCAACGATAGAGGGAAAGGGTGGAAATGCGAATTGGCGTTATTACGGGGGAGGGGTTTGGTTTCGCACGTCCCCGGCTGCTTAAAACCTGTCATATGTCATGATACATCGTCGCCCATTGCCCGGAGAAATGCATCTACTCGTATTTATCTTCAGTATCGAAGTATGTCGGGGTTGACGCTCGCGATCGCCGCCCCTTTTTTTGCCTTCTGGAAGAAAACCTTGACCTTGTTTCTCCTGTTGTCCCGTTTGTCATATGATTGCCATTTCGAAGAAAATCCTCTCTCTCTCTCTTATCCGCGGTCACCTTTTGCCTTTTTTTTTTTCTTTTTTTTTCTCTTATCTATCACCAACCAATCATCGCTTGCCACTTTGGCGATTTCCTCTTTTTTCTCGCTCTATCTCTCTCTCTGTCTCTCTCTCTTGTCAGGTTCGACGGGCCTGCTACGACCACTACTAGCAGCCCCCAAACGTGCCCAATCTGTCTGTCTGACATTATTCCGGAAGACGTGTTCACGGTGGACTGCGCCAACCAGCACGCCTTCTGTGTTGACTGTCTGTACCAGCACTGCAGCGTGCAGGTACGTACAGCAGTAGGTCGGTCGTGGGCGGGGTTTCGGCGGCGGCAGGCGGGGGGGGGGGGGCATGGACCTTGAAAAACCTCACCAACCGGGTTTCGTTTTGCTACGAGTTCTCATGCCAACACAATTTAATGGCGCTTGCGTTGCTGTCGCTCACGTCACTTCCCTTGGCGGCCGCCTTTCGCACCCAAAGAGGCTACATGCAGGGATATTTGTTTTTTGGCGCGTGCAGACCTCTTTTTTGGCCGCGTCAAGAGGCTTGTTTCGTCCTTATTATACTAGTTTTAGTGTATGGGAGATCAGTCAAGGGGTCAAACCGCGGTCTCCTAGCAAAATTGACGCGTCAAGGCGTATTTTGTCTTTAATATACTAGTTCTAGTGAATGGGGGAGGTCAGTCAAGGGGTCAAACCGCGGTCTACTAGCAAAATTGACGCGTCAAGGCGTCTTTTGTCATCCATACACTATTTGTAGTGTATGGGGGAGGTCAGTCAAGACGTCAAACTCAGGTCTCCTTGCAAGTTTGACCCGTCAAAAGGCGTGTTTCGTCCTTACTATGCTAGTTTCAGTGTGCGGGTGAGGTCAGTCAAGGGGTCAAACCGCGGTCTCCTAGCGAACTTGACGTGTCAAAGCGTATTTTGTTCTTGATGTACTAGTTTTAATGTAGGGGGAGATCAGTCAAGAAGTCAAACCGCGGTCTCCTATCAAATTTGACACGTCAAGGCGTCTTTTATCCTCAATATACTAGTTTTAATGTAGGGGGAAGGTCACTCAAGCGGTCAAACCACGGTCTCCTATTAATAACATATTTGTACCCCGGCTTGCGCGGTGTCGGCGAGTTTTCAGGGCCTCAGGCTTTATCGTCGCCCTCTGGGCGGAGGCGTTATTATGAGTCACGCTTTCCTGGTCGTCGAAACCCACCTCCTTTCCCCCCCCCCCTTTTTTTTCCCCCTGTGTGTCCATTTCAAATCGATGTGGTACGACCTGCCCAGGATTTTTGCATGGCAAACTCGGTTTCATTCAGCCTCTGGATTGACTGGTAGGAAATAGTCAACAGGGTTTGTACGGGTAAGTCAGGCCGGTCCCGCACTAACCGAAGAAGCACCTGTGCGCTGCTCGTTGCCCCCCCTTTTGCTTTACAATCGTCCGTCGCTGAACCTCGGCCAGCTGTTGGAATCGGGGCTCATTCCTGCCTGCCCGCTGTCCAACATGACGTGCGGTCACGAGCTCAGCCAGGAGGAGGTTGAACGGGTGAGCACTGAGCGCACCCTGTGTATCATACGCGTGATCGATTGCTTTCGTTTTCGTTTTATTCCGCCCCGTCTCCAGCATGCTTTTATTCGCTTCGTTCAAGTACTACTGCTGTACTACTACTCTGCGCTACGTACTCCGACTATGCTTCTTCGCCTATCGGCAGGGGAAGGGGGGGGGGTGCACGTGGCTTTTGTTTGTTCGTCATGTACGTAGTATATGTGTGGCAAGCAGCGCGGTACTTTAGTATGTGAAATTATTGAAACTTGAAGCCCTGTGGAAATATGTGGCCGTTTTTGGGCTGTTGTGGGCCGGCGTAAATTGGTAAAAGCCTTTTTTGCATATAATACATGTACGCCTTCTTGTGTGGCTAGCAAAAAGCCCATAAGTTGTGCTCTCTGCACGCTACCAACTAGAAACGCCCTACTGCAGTACATCCTCCGTCGTGCGCTTGCGCGGTGCCTCAAATTTGAGCATTTTGAGCACAATTTATAGCACGTTTCAGCGCAAATTTTGAGCATGTTTCAGCATAATTAATAATTGAGCGATGTTCAGCACAGTTTGAGCATGTTCAGCACATCGTGAACTTTATTCAGCACAAATTTGGGCATTTTTTAGCACGATTTGAGCATGTTCAGCACAATTTGAGCATTTTCAGCACTCAAGATTCCCCGGCATGTGTGTGTGTGTGTGTTTTTTTTTATTCCAGGTATTTCTTCTCAGGGCCTACTCTTCCGCGCGCGTAGGCACGTGTGGCGCCCTCAGCGAGTGTGGCGGGCAGCAGTCCGACGAGGACAAGCGGGCTCTCGAGACGTGCCGCACGATGCTGACGCGCAGGGGGCTGAAGTCCACGGGCGCGATCCCGTGCGTGAGCGCGTTGTGCGGGAACTGGATGGTGCCGGAAGGGGATGGGCAACGCGTGCGCTGCAGCTCCTGTCTCACCGAGTTCTGCGGCAGGTGATTTTATTTACGACCCTGTCCTGTCCAGGGTGTCATACTCGTACATACGAGTACATACTTTATTTGTTTGTTTATTTTACGAGTATTTATGTTCATGTTTATTTATTCATTTTTATTTTTATTTATTTTATCTATTTTATTTATTTATTTATTTCGTCTCCCCGAATTCGGAAAGTAAATAATTACGTAACTCTACGAATTTTGGTACAAAGTAACAAAAATGTATCCCCCTTTTATGCACGTATTAGCCGCATGTCATGCATGGCCGTACGTAGTCGTGTATCATGACCGTGGACCCATTTGGACCCCTACGATGCCGTGGGGCGGAGCACGTCGGGTTTCCATCCACCAGGCAGGCGTTGCTTGCACCGAGCGCAAAGCGCCCTGTGAGATTTTCCATCCAGCGAAGTCGCGTGCACGTACTCGTGGGGTGATAAACCGCATCCTGTCGTACCAAGAACCGCTTCTGAGGCGGGTGGGAGGGGTCTTTCGACCGCGACGTTTTGATTTGGCAGCACGGGTCCTCAATCCGCCCTCTGGCTGTGCTGTGCTGTGCTGCGCTGCGCTCTGCTCCTCTTCCTCCGCGTGCTCTTCATTTCCTCGGCGCAGGTGCAAGCGCTCCCCTTACCACTACGCTGCGGAGTGCGAGGACGTGGTGAGGCTCACGCGAGAGTGGTCTCTCTGGCTCGCCGAGGGAAAGGCGACCTTCCTGAAAGCGGTAGCGGAGCAGAACAACGAGCACAAGGCGATGCTGCTGGAGCACGAGAGGAAGAAGAAGAATTTCGACCTCGCGGTGGAGGAGGTGAGCGCGGCGTGTGTGTGTGTGTGTGTGTGTTTTTTTCTGCGGTGGTGGGTGGTGGTCCCGTGGTGGGGCCAATGGTTGGGGGTGCAGTAGTGGTCCCTTTATAGCGCTGCGGTTGCCCGCTATAGCGCCGGTGAAAGCGCTTGGCACAGCAGTTTTCCGTTTCCGTGCTAAAACCTGTGCTGGTATATTGCCCATTCCGGAGTAGTACGAGTAGCGTCGGTTTGCCGCTTCGTATAGCGCCGGTTGTTCCCGCTGGCACATACCGGCGCAATAATATCTATATACTGCGAGTATTAATAGTAAGTCTTGAATACTATCTTCTTTTCAGTACCGTGGGTAGGCGGAATCCGACGCAAGTCGACGAGGGAAGAGAGTGCTGAAATCTTCTCGCGATAAAAATGCAAGGCAAGAACCGTAGTGGGGAGAGAGGGGAGAAGAGCCTACTTAGTGACCCCGGATCTGAGTTACGACTAAAGAGGGAGAGAGAAAAAGAAGGGCGAAGATAATTAATGGGATGGACAGCAAAGAAAAAAAAAAAAAGTACCGTAAAGAACGTTACGTTCATTTTGCTTGCGTATCCGTTTTGACAGCACAAGCACTCGCTGTTTGTTACGTTTCACTCGTGCGGCGAAACCTGTGTGTGTGTGTTTTTTTCTTTCTGTTTTCTGTGTGTTTTTTTTGTGTTGTGTGTTGTTCCAAGTTTTGTCAGATTATCGGTCGGCTTTTGTTTGGCCCGTGACTCTTGAACTATTTAATAGTTGATATTACAGTAGCTGTTTTTGTGCCATTTTATTTTCAATTTTAGTTTGCTTAAATCTGTTGTTTTTGTTGCTACGAGTACCTTTTTTTTTGTCGTTTTGTCACATGTTCGCCTAATGTATATATATACCCCAAACCATTTCAGATTTTTTTTTTCTGCAACAAAGTTTTCTCCCCCACAAGGCGGCGTTATTTTTTACGAAAAAAGCACACGCAATATACGTAACGACATCCGCGGACGAAAATTTCAGGAAGTTGAAGTTTTTTTTTGTTTTTGTTTCTCTCCTTTTTTGTTGTGTGATGCGTGACCTTTCCCCGCTAAAAAAGAAAGCCTCCCGTTTTTTTTTCTTCATGCTCTGCATTATTTTCTCCTCCCCTCTTACGGTAGGCGGAGCGACTGCGTCTCGAGTACGACAGGATGGAGACGTGGAAGGAGAGCAGATGCCGACGTTGCCCCATGTGCGGCAGGACCATCGAGAAGCTTAGCGGTTGCGACCTTATGTTGTGCGGTACGTATCATACACATTATACGATGTGCACCCACTACTCGTAACTGCTGTCGTCTTGCAGCTATGATAGCTACCAATATCGATATATATCATTGTGTTGCACTACTGCTGTGCAATTTTTTTTTTTTTTTTTTTTTTGCTCCGTCGGACCTTCTCGCCGTCCCTTATGTATGATATTTGAAAAAAAACAAAACAACAACAGCTGTGAGATCAAGGATTTCGTCGAAACTCATCTTTGCTATCAAAAGCTGAGTGTGGTACTTCGATCGCGCGTACTTACGGGTTTTATATGTCCTCATGCAAGATGTACATGATATTATGCCGGTATCTTACAAGGGCTCCGCATGAGTGCCGGCATATCGCCGGCATCCATGCTTCGGATAAAAACATATACCTCAGTGTCGGATCTACTATACTATTAATAGTATATCTGTCCGAGGTATGGCTCATTAAATTGTTGGTGAACGGTGTCAGGTTCCCCCCCCCCCCCTACAAATATGCGACTCGCCCAATACCTCGCGGCGCTTCGCGATTGGTGCAAGCAATGTCTGCCTGGTTGGTGAAAACCCAAGGTGCTCCGTCCCGGCATTGTAGGGATGCGAGGGTCTATGGTCATACGACTTCGACCGTGCACGACATGAGTACACCCCCCCCCGCCCCCCCCTAAAAATATGATGGGAAGGGCCGGGGTGGGTTTACGGATGGGCACTCACGATGCCGGGACAGGTGGGGTATCTGTACGTAGACATGGGAGTAGAATAGTTAACCCCTTAAGAACTGGTCCCCACAAATTTGGGGACAAACTACTTGGAATTAGTGTGGGACATGTTTTTCAGTTCTTAAATGGGTTAATAACTGGTCCGCACGAAGTTGGGGAAAACTACTTGGAATTAGTGTGGGACATTTTTTTCAGTTCTGAATGGGTTAATAAGACGCTGCTTGCTACGTACGGTAGAGGTGCTGCACCATGTTTTTTTTCGCACCAGCCGTATAATTGCACGTACGTGCTGGGCTGTTCGGATCTGCACGTACTTTTGCACCATAATTTTTGCACCTTTACCCTTGCTCCCACCCGGACCTGATCCCACCCGGATATGATCCCATTTGGCACCCTGCTCCCACCCACAAGGTGCAGGAATATAATTAGCCCTCCGCAGGAGCCGCCGGAGGCCCACCCGGCACCTCGATCCCGTTTGGTACCCATGTAGGCCATACATATCTACAACAACTCCTGCTATACATATAACCGTATTGCATGTACGTGCAAATTCGAATAGCCTGGCACGTACGTGCACGTTCTACGGAGCCGACGACGTGAGGGTGGTGGTCGCTCGAAGAGCTCCATACCTCCCCCCACCCAAAACCAAAGCATGTCGGGAGACATGTCAAGCGAGGCAAAACATGCGCTGCCAATCAAAGGGTGTAGGGCCGAACGAAGTGTGTCCGCACTACGTAAAACCTACCAGGTGGTAGTTGGGGTGTCAGTCAGGTCACGGCATGCATGTCAAGGCAAACCTGCTGTCTGTCGAGGGTTGAAAGTCCCGTCAGTCAGGTCACGGCATGCATGTCAAGGCAAACCTGCTGTCTATCGAGGGTTGAAAGTCCCGTCTCTCGAGACATGTTTGCCCTAAAACGTAGTTTGGAGAAAAATAAAAGTGCTAGTATCAGCAGGTACCTATTATACCCGATGAGCAATTCAGGACCCCCATCGTAAAATGGTAAATATTTCAACAAAAAAACTGAAATTACGACAATTTTGGGTTAACCCTTTTAGAACTGCAGTCCCGTTATGTGGACAAACCACTCTAATTCTAAGTAATCTGTCCCCAAAACGGGACTGCAGTTCTAAAAGGGTTAAACCCCTTGAGAACTGGTCCCACGAATTTGGGGACAAATTACTTGGAATTAGTGTAGGACATTTTTTTCAGTTCTAAAAGGGTTAAGGAGCCCCGCCCCGTCCCTCAGAAAAGGTTTCAGCCAAAAAAAGGTATACCTTATACCTCTATCGTTAGTAGAGGGGTGATATGATGTATTCGTTCATGACTTGAGCTATATATATATGAATACGTAAGGGTGGATTATTTATTTATTTTTGCCAAAACGATACTCGTATATACGTACGGCATAGAAGAAGAAGAGCAGGAACACAAGGTATGTTACGGGGCACCTCCCGGGATACACACGCCTGTTGTCTCTACGTAATCCCCAGACCGTTACATGGAAACATCTGGTACAAGCTCGTACATGCACTCAACAGAATCGTACAGACAGTAGTTTCTGCTACGTACTATCACGTAAAAGTATATCGGAAAAATCACTTGCCATTTGTGACTCGTCGCGACTGCTTTTTGCTCGTGGGCTTACTCAACTCTCGTGCTTTTTTGTTTTCGCACGCCACAGGTTTAGACGCTCACGGAGGCAACTACCAGAACGGCTGCGGCGCTCGCTTCGACTGGAGGCAGGCCGTGCCCTACATCGGAGACCGCGGAGCTCGCAAGAAGAAAGTGAGTTGTCGTGTGTGTGTGTGTGTGTGTTTTTTTTTTTTTTTGCTCGGGAACGAACGACGCGTGCTATGGTTTGTATGAACGATACTGCGCTGGGGGACCATACGCAACTATATAGGGACCCCTACGGTACACCCAAAAACCTGGTACCGTGTATTTCCCTGTTTTTACTACTAAAAAACAATATATCAGTCCTGTTTACTATGGTACCCCCGTCATAGGGGGGGGCATGTAGCACTTTTTTTGCCCCACGAGGCAAATATTTATGACGGACGGGGGTCATTAACTAAGGAACTACCTGGTACCCAATAAGGCGCGTGCCTTACATATGCCTTATAAGGCATGCGCCTTATCCCATGGATGTTGCACAATATTTATGGTTACGTCGTAGCACCTACGTTTTCGACGCCGGTCGACGAGGGAGGAAAGTGCTGCTGAATTTTTCTCGCGGAAAGAAATGAAGGAACGTATATATGATACTCGTATACCGCCGAAGTGGGTCGAAGAAAATAAGAGCCTGTTTTTTTTATGTGACCCCGGATCTGACCTTACGACTATAGAGGAAAAAGGAGAAGTAGAAGAAGAAGAAGGGGCGAAGATAAAACATGGTGCATCACCTCTACCTTAAGGATAGCATGCGTCAGACCCTTCCTGCACGGCCCACTGAGTTAGTTGAGCGACGCAACCCTAAATGCATAATATTTCTACGTACGTAAAGTACAGAAAGAAAGAAATAGGAGTTTTGTTGTCAACCAACCGAATTAAGTTTTGGTACGTAGACATGTGGCTCTGCCGACGTACGACTGTAAGTAGTGTTCTGGCGAGAGGCAAAAGGAGGACGGAAGAGGTGTTCACTCTCCTCGGGTGCCTCGTGCTTGATGTGCATAGCTGCGCGAAGAGAGCAGAGGCACACGAGCCAACGGCAGGACACTGCCCGCTGCCGACTGATAGGCCTAGCCTAGGACTACTGTTGTGGTTTCAAATACTTTCGTGTACTATTAAGACGCATGGTACAGCAGTATCATAGGGGGGCACCGTGTTATGCTCTGAGGGTGTTTTATTTATTTACCCCCCCCCCCCAAAAAAAAAATAACTGATTTGGGAGGAAAATAAAAGTGCTATTTAATCAAAGGTATGCGCGGATCTGGATCCCACACACCCCACTACCCTTCCCCCCTATACTGGAGGGAAGAACCGGACCGTTGTGATCCCAGGAAACAATAGGTCAATTTTTTTTTTAATTACCCCCTCCCCCCCCCCGCCCATATATGGAAACAACGTAATGAGCGCCCAAATGTTGGAGGTGTCTCTATTAGGAGTAGGAACGGTGCTCCGTCTTCGACAAGGCGAATGCGTGGTCAATGGTCAACATGACTATAAGGGCCAAGCCAACAAATGACCGTACCGGCCCCCCCCCCCCCCCACCCCCCCCCCCCCCCGCCGCCCCACCAGCAAAAAATATTAGGAAGGTTCTCTAAAAACTCAACGTTAAAAAAAGCGGAACAAAAAACGGAAAGAAAAAAATGCGTTTCGCCTCATTTCGTCCTGTGAAACAGCGATCCGCGTTTGCTTTCTTCATCTGACCCTTCCTACGGGAGTGTGGTCTCTGTCGGTTTTCTCTTTTTTTTTTTTACGCCCCTTGATCTTACTACTATTTATATGGCCTTCGGTTCGCGTCACTGCTCCGCCCGTGGGTTGGCGCTAGCTTTGCGGTTGCTCATAGATACCTCGCATAAACATGCTGGCTGTGACATGTACCACTCTGAACCGGAAAATTAAGAACCACCATGCGGGGCGGTTATCGCCCAGGTGGCTGGTCTGTTTTCTTCGGGTTATTGGAGTTGTAGTTGTCCGCAAGGATTTCTGATCCGGGGATGCGACGTTATCATCCCCGGGTGCGGTGGGATTTAATATGATACAGCGATGAACTATCCCATGGATTTTTAAGTAATTATACAGCGAAACGTAATGCAAACACAAAAAATATATATTCCGACGATTTTTTGGGTTTAATCCCTTAAGAACTGGTCCCCCGTTTTTGGGGAAAAACTACTTGGGATTAGTGTTGGATACTTTTTTCAGTTCTGAACGGGTTAAGGAACCCGATCATTCGCAAAAGAAAAAGAAAAAAAACTGCCTGAAATTGCAATATATAGCTCTGTCATCATAGCACGCGTCTACAACAGTATTACCAGTATTACCAGTATTGCGGATACTATGGGTTGGGTGAATACAAGTTGGTTGTCGAGTTATTGATTATTGTTCGTGGCGTGCGCCGTAATTTGGCGGAGTTTCTGCGTCGTTGTACGTGACTTTGACGCGTCTGTGTGTATATATATATACCGAGCGTGCGTCTAGCGGTTGTGGTACCGTAGCGGTGGTGGTAGCCGTAGCGGTAGCAGTAGCGACCCACCACGTACTATCCCGCTCCCCGTGCGCCGTCTCGAAACGGATGCGTGGTCAAGGGTCCAATGACTTAAGGCAAGCAACGAACGTGTACGCCTGGCCAAAAATAAGAGGTTCTTAGCATCTGTCGCGTACTGTAACTTGGGGGACACTCAATTTGTATCACCCCTCCCCCCCCCTAAAACATGCAGTGACCGTTTGCTGCAATCGCCAAAAAAACGCTATCGTCAACTTCCCCCCCCTCCGTCTCGAAAGGGATGCGTGGTCAATGTCAAATGACTAAGGCAAGCAACCAAATGAGTACCGCCCCCCCCTCCCCCTCCAAATGGCTTAAGGCAAGCAACGAACAAGTACGCCCCGCCCCCGCTCCGCTCGTCCTCCCCACCCGTCTCTCCCGTCTGCTGTTACAGCCTTTTACGGAGAAGGAGCCCGCGGCTGCCGCGCGCTCCAGGCACTTCATCGCCGACGACATCCCGCTTTGCTGTGACCGCTGCCACCGGGACGTGGTGGGGCCCCTGTTCCGCTGTATACACTGCCCGTCCTTCGTCTGCTGCCTCGAGTGCCAGGTGACAATGACGGCGTCGCAACACTTTTTTTTCTTTTTTTTCTTCTTCTTCTTCTCGTGTTTCGTTTTGGGGGGGGCAGGGGCGGGGGGGGGATGGATGCTTATTAGCTTGATGGATGGCTCAGTTTTTTATACTGGTTTGTTTTTTGTTTTGTTTTGTTTCGTTTCGTTTGTTTTGGGGGGGGGGCGGGGCGGGGGGCAGATGGATGCTTTGTTAACTTGATGGTTGGTTCAGTTGTTGTTTTCAAGTGACCTCGTTTCTTCGTATAGCAGGCGCTCTTTGGTGGCGCACTCGTTTTTCTTTTTTTATTTGGCTGAAGAAACCCACATACGTATATATACGTACAGTACGTACGTAGTGAAAGCTTGTTTTGGGCGGATGCTATAAAATATATGGTGGATGTATATATCATATATATTACTTCAGTTTTTTTTCTAAAGTGACAACATCGTTTCTGGCAGAGGCTCTTTTTTGCGGCGGCGCACTCCCTTTTTTTCTCTTTTTTTTTTCTCTTTTTTTTTTCTCTTTTTTTTTTTTTTTTTTTTTTTTTTGTTACGGCGCCCTCCCTTTTTTTCTCTTTTTTTTTCTCTTTTTTTT
The DNA here is from genome assembly GCA_008828725.1 of Saccharina japonica. Classification (NCBI taxonomy): domain Eukaryota; class Phaeophyceae; order Laminariales; family Laminariaceae; genus Saccharina; species Saccharina japonica. Next base: position 121,854 of record MEHQ01001958.1, read on the forward strand.
TCTCTCTTTTTTTTTTTTTTTTCTTCTTCTTCGTTGGCTGGAACCCGCGGTGGCGTACAGGTGCACAGTTGGGTTGGGGGATGGACTGTTGGGGACGTGCTGAGTGAGGTGTAGGCTTGTATCCCATGATCACGCTGGCACAGCATTAGGAGTGCCGTCAACCCTCACGCCATTTTTGCGCATGGGCGCGCGCGTGCTTAGTTAGTCTTTGCGTTCCCCCTTCAGTTACTCGTAGCGTGCGCAGTAGTCGTTGAAGCTTGATGTTAAGACAACACACGTACTGCGGCTATTGACTGTTTGTCAGGTTCTGTACTGCGGATATTCGAAAATATATACTTTGATATATAGTGTGGATGGGGGTAGAGGAGATTAATTAACTAACAACTTGAGCTTAGTGGGGATTAATTAATTTAGCGAAAGAGGGAGAAGAATATAGAGGTATACAGCACTTTCTGGCTGAAATTGTTTCTGATTGATCGGGCTCCTTAACCCAGGGTCGTCGGAGTTTTATTCATTCTTGTGTTGCAGCATTGTTCATGTGTGTACTTAGGCCATGGTACTTAGGCCATGGTATGGTACGGTTCATCGGGTAGCATTTCTGTTTAACCTAAAGTCGTCGGAGTTTTATTCATTCTTGTGTTGCAGCATTGCTCATTTGTGTACTTAGGCCATGGTACTTAGGCCATGGTATGGTACGGTTCATCGGGTCGCATTTATGTTTTCCTACAAAACTTTTTTTCGTATTGAAGGTATACATAAAGCTCAAGTAACCACCCGCAAAAAAAAACATGGTGCATCTTTACCGTACGTAGCATGCGTCCAATGGCACATGCATGCATGCATGCGCCTAAAGCCGCTACGATACAGGGGAGGGCCCTACGTACTCTTTTTTCTGGCTGTGTACATTTTTCTTGCTACTTTTTTTTTCCGGAGCAACACTCGGATATTATGTGTATGTAAATACCAGGTAGCAACGTCGCTATGTTATGGTCATAACACAGCGCCTTGGGCCTTATATCAGTATGTATCATGCCGCACCACCAACGCCTCATTTTTTTGCTCATTTTTTTGCTCGTTTTTTTGCTCATTTTTTTGCTCATTGTTTTGCTCGTTTTTTGCTCCCTCTCTCTCTGTGTGTGTGTTTTTTTTTCTTACTTTTTCTTTTCGCAAACAGGACGTGGCGTGCAGGGACCCTCGACACGTCCACCATACCTTCCAGGTGGTAGACGAAGGGACGAACGTGTCGACTCCCTCCCCCCTCGCCGCCTTGCCCCAAAGTCGGGGACGAGGAGGCGGCGGCGGCGGCGGTGGCGGCGGCGGTGGTGGTGGTGGTGGAGATAGTGCAGGAGGAGCCTGTGCTATGGATGTTGACGACCTCGTGTAATTAGGAATATGACGATTTAAGTGTCGGGGCTGTATGTATATATCCCATCATTCTTTTCGGTCTCGAAGTGCGATGTTCGCCGGGGAAGGGGACAACTACCTACTACTGTACGTACGGTTGCGGCGGGTTTCCTTGCGCTCTCGGCGGCGATGATGACTAGG
>MEHQ01001958.1:138187-193439 GCA_008828725.1 Saccharina japonica
CAGCAGCAACAGTATCACATGTATTACGAGTACGGTTGCCACTCTCCGTGGGCAGTGTGCAGAGCGCTCTCAACTCTTGGCAGTACGTCTGATTCCCATCCTTCGACACAACGCTGCTGCTAACTAACAACGTGTATAACTCTTGGCATTACGTCTGACCCCCGTCCTTCGCTACAATGCTGTTAACATCCCGGCATCACGCAAGGCTGCGACCGGCGGCCGTCAAGGCCGCCGGCGAAGCCCCTTGTACGAACATAAGAAAATTCCAGTCTGGTCAAAAATAAGAGATTGTCGCGTACTGCTGTACCTGGTATACGAATATGGTATGATATGATCTGATATTATGAAAGAAGCATAACCGCAACCGTTGACCTACAGTAAAGTCAACTACGTACAGCCGACCGCCAGTGTATGTGTTATTCTTGTGCAACGGCGCGTACGTCATATCATACCCTGGCGCACCGTATATATATCATGCGTGAATCAGGACTCAGGACGAGCGATGTACAGCAGACATACCAATATGTCCGGAAATATAAGGATGGATTGTATATTAATATGAATGAGGAAGTGATTCTTATGTTTACGGACATAGGGGTATGGCATTGTACGAATACAGTAAATGACACCTATTAATACTGGTATTACATAAGAAGCAGGAAAGCTGGCCCAGGCTGGATTTCTTATTTGAGAGCGGGTGCTTTCTACACTAATTTCAAGATAATGACTCTTGGATTTCTTATCAGCCTCGATGTTTAACCTGTTTCTTATCAGGTGTCCTCTTTGTACGGTAAAATTTCAAAACGGATTTGGCCCACAAAGATGCTTCGACGCAGGACTTGGAAAAATGAAAAATCCAAAACTTCTCGTCACCAGCATTCTTTCGAGAGCTGGCCCAATGTGATGTGCAATTCAACAGCTTGGGCACCGCTCGCTCCACGGGTTGGATACCGAGGAGAGGCAGGCCTTCATCTCGAAGATGTCCAATGCAAGATGTTCTTGACGATTGCCTTGGCCTACCGAGAGAGTAGCAAAAAAAGAAAAAACCAAGTCGATGAGGGATGTTCCCAACCTCACTCACATCTTCGATTTCCAGACCCGGTCGGGTAGGCAGAGACCAGTCGTGCTTCGGCACCTGCGGAGCTCCAGCCATGGCCAAGTATTTCCTGTCTCAGTGCAGCACGCCTAGAGTCACACCTGCCTGATGTGCTGGCTGTCTCCCTCCTCCCTCCGGTCTGCGGTCTGCGGCGGTATCACTGTGATCCCGCCGCATTTTTGAAGAAACGCCTCCTTGGAAATTTCGAAACCGCTTTTTTAAATTTTTGGAAATTTGAAAAAAAAATCGACGACACCGCCGCCGTCGAAAACGCGCCGACGCGCCGACCTGTTTGCTCATGTTGATGGTGTACGAGCACCTTTCGCCTTTGATATTTTTTACCTTGTCTTTCAATTTCGCCTCGTGCGAAGATCGTACATACGGCAGTGGCGTAGACCATCAGCCGAGATCCGATTTTGGCATGGCCGTCAGGCTTCACCTACTACGCTACGTCGTATAGACACAGGGATGATCGATGATAGCCGCAAACGTCGCGTCCTGTGTTGGCATGGACTTCGGGGGTTTCGACCTTACCCCGTTGGGCGAGCGAAGGCCTAAGCTGCCATTGCAACGGAAAGTCAAACAGGTGAAGGCACACACGTATGATACGTAATGGCACAGAGTACGAGTACGAGTCGTACAGTAGTATAAGAGAGACTCGGGCCACCCTGCACCACTGCAGTATATACACGTCGAGATACGCGTGCGCAATATTATTTGAAGGCAAGGACAAAACACACGACGATGGGTTGGTATACAACTAACATGATGTTCAGCGCAAATTCAGAGCCTCTGTTGTCGCTGTCTGCCCACCGGCGCCCCAAACACGAGCCGCGAACAACAGCTTACAGTACGAGTACGACTACTCTGTAGTTGTAGGTAGAAAACGTGCTTGGTCTACTGTACAGTAATCTACTCGTATGGTTCCAGTAAGATCATGATCTACTGTAGATCAACAGTAGTTCGCCACCTGCCGTCGTGAGAGGTTGTGCGGGAATTCAATATTAGTGCAGGTTCAAACCCAGGAAGTATGTGCTAGATCGTGCAGATGGTGCGGCTCCCACCCGGCAACATGTGCTAGCTCATACAGCAGTGTCGGGAGTACTGTACTGTAGATCTGCTTTGAAAGATCTCGATCATCAGGTGAAATCGATGATCTTTTATTGACGAGTAGCTTGTTCTGATGGACGGACTTCATACTGCCATTCCTATTACGCCGCACGCGCATGTGTTGTTGCGCATCTCTACGTACGCAGCTCCAGAGGCCGTGGCAATCTGCCGGTACCGGGGCACGAGTCGTCCCCAACCGCTTCAGGTGGGCCTCGTCACAGCAACGTAGCATCAATGAGTCACCTGCTGTTGCTAGGCCCCGATCTGGAGCTCTGACCTCGAGAATCGGCGTGGGTACTGGTAGCAGCTTGATTCCGAGAAGGAGGCCATCAACCGGCGGGGCCCCACAAGCGCCGTCCAGGCACCAAGGCGCGCGGCCTAACGGCCTACCGGTATCATCGAAAGGGCCGCAACCGATCGTGCGCTGGGACGGCACTGCTGCCGATTGGACCCCCCGCGGACATGCGATAAACAACAACGGTGCTGTCCGGAATCATTGCAGACCGAGCTCAACAGGACCAGGTGTTAACCTAGCCGAAAAACAACAACCTGTGAGGCGGGTTTCCGGCGAGGCTACGGCTGCGGCTACGAGCACGGCGCTGCTGCAGCACTCGCCTCTAAGCTCGCCTTCTTTCTTCGCGTCGTCCATCGCGACCGAGACAACGGCAACGGACGATGGCGATGCGACCACAGGAGGAGGTCCACAGCAGCAGCAAAGGAAGCGCGACGAAAACGCCTATTGGCGGCAGACCACCGTTGAGTCGAAGTCGACGACAGCAAAGCAGAAGAACCTCGTTGTCACAGCAGCCAACAAACCTACCGTTAACGGCAACAACAACAGCCTACGAGCACCCAGCAGTAATAACGCCCCCGGGTCCGAGCCTACGGGCTCGCGCCCTGCGGCGGGGCGTCGGCGGCCTTATTCGGCCAGCGGGTCGTTGATTCAGGGTTCCTCAATACACCCCAACAGCAATAGTAGCGGTAGTGCGAGTACGCGGCCTCAGACGGTTGGTGCTCACAGCAGCGTGTCCCGAGCTCCGTTTTCTCCTGTTTCAAGCGAAGGTTTCCGAGATGCCGGCGCTGCCGGTGCTGGAGGTGACGCGCTCGCGGAAGGCGATCAACTACTAGTGTTACGGGGGACCGAAAGCGGAGGGGATTTTTCGACGAGCTTCGGGGAGGAGGGCCGCGCCCCTGGGTCGTCGTCCGTCGGTGGCAGAGTTTCTGTGTCGGTTGTGCTCCCGGTGTTGGAGAAAGAGAACGACGCACGAGACGAGAGGTGAGTCCCACGGCGCAACTCGTCATGAAAAGGCGTGAAAGAGAAAGCGTAAAAGGTCGTAATATACTTCGTATATACCTCTGGCGCATTTTTCTACGTATTTTATACTTCGTATTTCATTTGCCTTGCGACAATGTACAGGGGGGCATTATTCATTCAGAATGAAAAAGCTGAACACCATTCGTCGAATACCACCAATCCCATCCAATCACAATTGTCCTTTCCTGCGTATACCCACTACTCGCAGTATTAGCAGATGGCGCATATTCGGGTCACGAGGACATAAAGTATAGTGTTGTTGCGAGACGGGGTACTCTACCAGCCACGAGAGATCCTCTCGGGGTCAGCTACGGTTGGAGATCCAAGCACGACCCTTCCTCGTCAAACGGGTGGACGGACGATAACAGTTACCTCAACTCGTCATATAAGCCCGCACGTTGGTAGCTGTAATACTTCCCCTTTTTTCGTCGTATACAGCTCAGATACGGGGTCCTGGAGCAGCCTCCCCCCCCCCCCCTCCCCTGCCTAGAGTACCCGCCTTGTTTTTTTTTTATCACACGGTGTGGGGTCAGAACATTCCCACTTGAATCATGCAATGGGCGGTAGGGCGAGTACTTCGGGGTCAGTTTGTTTTTCGTGACTGAAGGGACTCCTGGACCGAGGAAGTACCCATAATACACTATTTGCAATCCCATTTATTCGTGTTTTTTTTTTCGATTTACATTATTTGCAGGCCTATGTGTGATCGTTCACGGCATTGTTTCTTCTCCGACAAGGTTGGGTTGTGCGCACGACGAGTGCATACGTACAAGTGCACCTGGTACATGGTTTTCCCAAAAGCCTGGTTTTCGGGTGATGCACTTGGTATGCTGTTTGTCGAGCTGCTTACGTTCGGAATCTGATAAATATGAGAGAGGCATAATATGGCCTATTTTGATTTCCTCTTTTGTTCGACTCGCGTCAAAAGGTGTTCATATGTAACAGCTGCTTGGTTGTATGCAGCGTAGTGCCCACGAAAGTAAGGCCCGAAGGACTTTCGAGGGCTGTATGTATATTTAGATCTCGGACCCAGCTTCGACAAAAGGGTGGACATATACTCGACTTTATACCCCAACCGTAACCGTAACCGTAACCGTAACCGTAACCGTAACCGTAACCGTAACCGTGACCGTAACCGTAACCGTAACCGTAACCGTAACCGTAACCGCAACCGCAACCGTAACCGTAACCGTAACCCTTGAAAATCTTGGTATTTTTTACCGCGCGGCTCGAACAAAAAACTTCTACGTACTACAAAAACATGCGTACGACGTGTTCCCGCATTCCACGGCATGGAAAGACCATGTGAAAGGGTTTTTAAAAACAACATCCTCCTTCAACCATCGGAGAAAAATCGGGCGAGAAACCGACCGTTTTGTAGCAGACCCTTAACACTCCCTACAAAAAATGCCTGTGCTACGACTGAGGTACAGTCCTGTGACCACGGACTATCTCTTTTTCGCGATCAGCTTATGAAAGGAACAACGACAACAACAATATATGATTTCGCACGGCATGCTTGCTGTTGGTTCACCGTCGGAACATTCCGCCGGGGGGGGGAGACAGGTGTCAGCCAGGCTCCTGCGTGGAAAACCCGGGAGGCGTTGAAGAACCATCAGCAGTAGGTTCTGGTGCTGTAGTAGGGGTGGCAGACAAAGCGCATCCAGAGTCGCACCCGTCGCGACCGAGGGATCTCGCTGAGATTTTCGAAGACCAGGCGAGAACGGACGTGGCAGTAAATACCGCCAACAATTTTGCGAGCACGGGGGGGGGCACGGAGGCGGAGGGGGAGAGGGGCGGGGGGCTGGTGGCGACAAGCAGGCGGCGGCCACGGACAGTCGGTGCGGCAGTGGCGGCGACGACAATGTCGGGAGAAACGCTGCGGTTCTTCGAATGCAGTCGCCCCACATCGGGGCTCTGGGGTACTACGTTGGGGAGGACTCGGGACCCAGTCGTCTCGCCGCCAACTCATGTGAGCCTTGTTTGACTTGGAACAACAGCAGTGACACCAAATTGTGTTGCTTGTGTGTTGACTATCGGGGGTCTCGGCCAGGGAGGGCATCTATCTTTCTGCGTTCATTCGTGTCTGGGGTCGCATCTCCTCTCAACCATGCTCGACTAAAAATAGGGACAATACCCAGTTGGGATTGCGAAATAGACTAGGTACTTCAGTTGGGGAGGAGCGCCGGCAGCCAGAAAAATACTTCTGCACCCAAAAAAAGCCCCCCCACTCCCGCCCCCTCCATTCCGTGGTATACGTGGCTCTACAAAAAGAATGAACAATGAATCTGCTACGATAGCGTTTCAGCATATAACGATGTGATATGCACCCGCATATACTGCTCACGCTCTTGACGGCTGCATCGCCGACCCCCTCCTCGCTCTCAGCCCTGCACGGCAAGGCGCTCGTTGGAGGCAATCATTACTACAAGGCGAGGGCGGCGGGGGCGTCTTCGAAGCGACCGTACACGCCGGCCATAACGGCCGGAGAGCAGCCGTACGGCGTCTCCCACCCTTTGTCGCCGACGAGCATGGGCAGCCCTCCTCTCAGGCACCGCAACTCTAACTGGGGCGAGGAAGGGGCGCGCCTCGCGGAGGAGGAGGAGGAAAACTCGCGCCGGACTGCCCCTTTCATCGTATCGGGAACGATGCTAGGGTAAGCTTCGAGATGCTGTAATGCAAGCGCTGACGATATGCGTCGGTGTGCTATATATTCCCTATCACGGGGGGCCATAGTAAATACTAGTAAATAGGAACTACGGTACACACAAAAGCCTATAATAAACATCCCTATTTTTACTAACAGTACCTGGTCCTATTTACTCTATAGGTTCTCCGCAATAGTGTACTGCTTAGTTACTTGGGTTGGACGGTCGTGCGCAGGAGGTTACCGGTTTTTAGATATTCAAGAAGTGTGAATGATTACACATCTCGGACGGATCATCTACAGACAGATCAGATAGATTAGATAGATCAGATAGATCATCTACATACAGATAGTTCCTCACCTGCCGTTGTGAAGAGGTTGTGCAGGATCTGGATCTGCATGGTACAGATCCAACCCAGGAAACATGTGCTGGTAGATCATGCAGACTATACGGGTCCCACCCGACAACATGAGCTAGATCATACAGATCATACAGATCATACAGATCATACACATCATACAGATCATACATATCATACAGATCATACAGATCATACATATCATACAGATCATACAGATCATACAGATCATACATATTATACAGATCATGCAAGATCTAGGGAATAGATCTGCCTCGAAATATCGTACATACGTAGATCATCAACAAGCAGAAATGGATGATCTTCGTCCGAGGTGTTGCAAGTTGCAATTTGAGAGTGAAAAAATGTACCGATTGATACCTGGCGATGTACGAACATGCCACAAGGTATAATAGGGTAATTATGATATGATACGTACCCGTACCCTTCATGCAAGAGGAAAAAAAACGCCTCTCAATTGGCGACGTATCATAGCTACTACGCGTGTGTGTAGAATCTATACGGATCATAAAAACGAAACAAGAAGGAAGCGTTCCGCACGTGATGGGTGGTGATGAAACAACGAGCGCTTCTGATGGCTCACGACTGCCCACCCAGTTTTGACTGTTAAGCTATGACGGGGGGGCATAGTAAATAGGACCAAAAATTGTTAGTAAAAACAGGTAAATATATTGGTTTTTGTGTATACGGTAGGTCCTATTTACTAGTGTTTACTATGGTCCTTGCCCGTAATAGCAGTGGCCTAGAGCCTGAATCACGGGTTACAAGACGACGATAGGGGACGCGCGCTACGATATATTAGGGGTACGTAGAACTTTTCGCCTTATGAGGCGAATACTTATTATGACTGACTATTAAAATGCTCTTTAACCTTAACCCGATATCGTTGGAAATGCCGTTATTTTCATACAGTATTACGGGGGGGGCATATTAAATAGGACCTGCGGTGCACACAAAAACCTGTATATATATATATAAATATTTACCATTATTTACTAACCATATGTGGTCCTATTTACTGTGGGCCCCCGTAGTAGTGTTTTACAACATGTTTCGTCATGTGCCCACAGCAGTACAGTGGGGGTCCCCCAATAAGGCGGTCTGAGTCTGAATAAGGCGGTATCCCGATATAAGGCGGTCAAAATCGCTTGGCGCGACTGGAGAATCGCACTCCTAACCTGGAATGAATAAGGCGGCTTCCCTCTATAAGGCGGTCATAAACTGGGCAATGACACAGATAACCTGGAATGAATAAGGCGGCTTCCCTCTATAAGGCGGTCATATTGCTTTGCTCTGGCACACCACCGCCTTATTACTGGTGAACTCCTACTGCTGTAAGTATAAGCTTTGGGGTTGTTCATCGGGGTTGGACGTTTTCAGCTTTTATCAAAAACCGGTTTTTTTAGGGCGAGGTATGGTAAAGAGCCTCCTATATATGCTATGACCAAGTGAACAACACAAACAACCGCTGAGAAATTAGTTGCTACCCTTGTAAGGCAAAAAGAAAACCGCGTTAGGGTGCTTTCTACTACGTACTGCTGTGCTCCCTTACGCCGTTGAAGGTTCCCCCCACAACAGTATCCACCTGTTTTGTATCTCCGTCGTCGTAATCGAGCCACGGGAGAAAAAATAAATAAATAGAATGAGCGCTACGCAAACTTTTCCTCCTTCCTCGCCTCCACCAAAGGTACTTACTATCAATAGTCAGAGTATACCAGTACGACACGAAGGTATGGCACCTGCCTACCCGAGGCGCGAGCAACACCAACAGGGGGAAAATCATGCCTACGTATAGTTTCTACGTTATCTCCCCGAACCTCTACGTACGTACTCCCCTCTTCCCCCCCACCATTTCATATAAGATCTAAGAACACCGAGTATTATATACCTGGTATACAATAATCACCAGCAAACCTGTCCGATATTAAAAAAAAATAACACAACCCCAAACCACGTGCGACAATACAAAAATACTACCACCCTAATCCACCTAACAAGGTGGAAGCTCTCGACGCGAGGGCGGAAGAAGTCTCTGGAGGACTCGCTAAAAACTTCCGACTACTCAGAGCACCACCTCATCCCCATCTACGGCTTTCGCTGCAACGACGACTACGGCGGCCCGGGCGGCACCGGCGAGGACAACAGGCGGGTGGAGCTGCGGCGACTCGAGGCGAGGGCCTTAGCTGCCGAACGAACAGCCCTGGAGAGGCGGGCGAAAGCGGAGGGGGGTGCGGGGGGCGCGGCGTTTGCTCGGGCCATGTCCCGAAGGGCTCTTGCTAGAGCGGAGTTGGTGCAGAAAGTGCGAGGCCTCGCGCATCTTGGAAGGGGGAAGGGGGGGATATAAACACGATGCCGGTTACACACAGGGAAGCCACAACACCAGGTCACGTCGACGTCAAGATATCAACACATGTCGCGTAGAGAGGGTGGACATTCAGCTCACGAGTGGCGAGGTGTACCTCACGCATCACCCTATGTTTTGCGAGCTTAAAGTCACCGTCCTTGGTGTCCGTGTGACGGAATACCAGGTATGTGTGACCTCGATTACCTCTTTACAACACCTCACTCCCTATCCTGTGCTTCGACTGGCCATTCAAAATACCATGCATGTATCTATCTCAACGCTAGCTTTGAATCTCGTAACAAAAGTGAAAAAAATCTCAATCCGACCGGGTTCGGAGCATATAAGTGGGTGTGCATACGGCTTTCGCGCAATTTTTGAAGATCTCTATCTGACAGACCGTTCGCCCTTCGCGAAACTACTCAAGTGCCCTTTTGCAGTTCGATTCTCAAGGCCTTGCACCGTATTTTTGTCGTTTTTTTTTTTTTTTTTCCGAACAAAAACGACGCCGATGATGACGATGGCGATGATGATGATGATGCTACGTGATGAGAAGGAAGGAGGAGAGGCAGAAAATGGAGTAGATACACTTCAAGCCGGAAGTAGAGTAGATACACTTCAAGCCGGAAGTAGAGTAGATACACTTCAAGCGTGCTACGATAGAGGCAGCACTTTTAGGCGGAAAAGGTTTCTGAATGACGGGGGGGCTCCTTAAGGGCCCGTTTTAACGAAGAAAAAAAAAAAAAAATTGGAAAAAACAAAATTCAAATCCGCTTTTCATTGGTCAACACGCGCACCAGCACCAAAGATTAGGATCTTGGGGCGTAATATAATATTTGGTGCTGGTGCGTGTGTTGACCAATGAAATACCGAAGGGGGAGTACAGTAGTAGGCTTTGTGCAGAGAGGCTCTTTTCGTTTCCTCTGTGGTGTTTCTTCTTCCGGAGTGGAATGCTTCTGAGTGATCAGCGTTGAAGCTCAACATGTTGCATACTACGAATGAGCGTGATGGTGATGGTGATGATAATGATGATAATTGTGATATTGATATTGATGATGACGATGATGACGGTGCTGACGATGATGATGATGATGATGATGATGATGATGATGATGATGATGATAACGACAATGACAATGACGATGGTAATTATGTTTTGACGATACTACTGTAGCTCATTTTCCCTAAAATCTAGCCCATGGTCACAAAACCAAAAAAGCAACATCCCCCCTCCCGCGCCGTTTGCCGGGCCCGCCCCGCCCCGGGCTCCTTTACCCATCTAAATTTTTATAAAAAACAGCCCCCCCCCCCCCCTCATCTGCTCGCCCCGCCCTTCTTCTTTTCTTCTTCTTCTTCTTCTTCTTCCTCTTCTCTCCTTTTCCTTTTCCACGACGACGCACAACACTCTTTCTGGCGGCGGTGCTCTCTCTCTTCTTACCGCTGCTTGCTGTAGATGGGCGACGTTCTCGATGTAAGAAAAGAGAAGGTGTGCCGCGGTTCTTCGCCCGAGGTCATCCGCGCGTATCGCAAGCACGTCAGGGACCGCCTCCACGGCGAGCGAATCCGACGGCGCACCGTGCGGGGCTTACCCGCGCGGCGACCGACACGGATAACCGCGGTCACGTGCCGCGCCGATCTCGCTGGGGGCTCTGACCGCCCCGCAACCGACGATGAAGAGGGTGGCGAAAATAATAAGAAGAGCAGAGCTAAGGTTGCGGCCGTGGCGGACAGCAGCAGCAGCTCCGCGGAGGAGGAAGAGCTCGGGGGGGTGATCGAGCCGTACCTCTTGCTCGTGCGCGCGAAGCACCGACAGGAAACGGCGCGCGCGGGGGGCAAGGCGGGTTGCCTGGGCGGCGTACCCTTCTGTGCGGGGTGCCTGGGGGGCTGTAAAAGTGGGTCGTGCTCTCGCCCGTAGCAGTAGTAGGACTACAGTAGTAGTAGTGGTCCCTCCATGATAGTGCCAGTTGAGTAGTGCCGGTCGCCCGCTACAATAGTTCATAGGGAATCGCTTGGCACAACATGGGATTAGCCGGTGTGGCAGTGTGCGGAGTAGTTAGTGCCGGTTGCCGCTATTGTATGGTGCCGGTTTTGTTCGCTGGCGCATAACGGCACTATAGAGGGGCCATTACTATATAAAGCAGCTGCTGGAAACAAAAATGCGGGATAATTGAGGCAGTCGTACAAAAATCTAAGTTTTTACGCTGCTTGTGGCGCATGCAGCGGTAGAGGGTCAAGCAGTGCAGCAAGTTTTTTTTTCTCAGTGTTAACAATATTAACAGTGTGGAATGTCAATGTTATTAATAGTACTGGTATCTAGAGCCGCGCAAGAAGGTGGATTGCATGCACAGCAAAGTTCATCGCCAGGTGCACGGGTGGAGGGTGCATTTTACTACCTGGTAGGCGTTAGTATCGTAGAGGTGATGCGGTGATGCATGGCGTCGACGGTCCGTTGGTTGAAAACCACCATGACAACATGTTGAATCAAATTTGATACGCTATTGGTGACGACCCTTCGCATATATATATATGCACCCCACTAAAAGTACTCTTCGTCATTTTTTGCACCTTCCAGAAGTTGTTATGACGTGCTTTTTGTGCAAGCTGATTACTCCCAGACCCGACAGGCTGCAATACTACTGTCATCTTGCTGATATCTCCACTCATCGTCTTACTGCCCTATGATAATGTATCGTACGTTGTTCCACTCTGACTTGGATCGAATACCTACCTCTTCATACCGCAGTACTATGTATAGTAGTGTAGTTATAGATAGTCATCCAATTGTTGCATGCCACTCGTTTGGGACTTCAGTCATATCTTCGGAGGGCAGAAATTTCGAAAAAAAACTGGACGACTGCTCGTACTGTACAGCATCGGCTACGTATAGGCCCATATTATCGAAGACAGAAGAGTGTTTTCCCCGAAAATTTAAATTTCCTGGATTTTTTCCTGGTTTTATTCCCTTTTCTTTTTCAATATGGTTTTCTTGATTTTTTCAGAGGTATACAATAATATGTGATTTGTCGTTCGTACATATAATGATGGAAGTACCACACACAGCTTGTAAATGTGAGTATAGACGAAATCCTCGATCTCACAGCCGTTGTTTTTAACTTTCATAAATATACTAAGCGCTCAGAGACGGCCCCACGTGGTAGCCTGAGTGATCCGATATATTTGGATGGCGAACAACGGCTTACGCTATTATAGTCAGGGCTGTTCGCGGGTCAGGTCAAATCTCACGGGTCAGGTCGGGTCGGGTCGGGTCAGCTGACCCGACCCGACCCGCGAGAATTTTTGAGATATCGGGTCATGACCCGACCCGACCCGCGAAAATTTGAGATGGCGGGTCATGACCCGACCCGACCCGCGAAAATTTTGAGATGTCGGGTCATGACCCGACCCGACCCGCGAGATTTTGGAAACCTCTTGACCCGACCCGACCCGACCCGTGAGATTTACAAACCTCTTGACCCGACCCGACCTGACCCGTGAGATTTTGAATTCCTCCTGACCCGACCCGACCCGACCCGCCAGATACCGATTGACCCGTGAGATACGGGTCTCATACGGGTCGGGTTGACTGGACCCGTGATATTTCTCGCGGGTCAAAAATAAAACTCGCGGGTCCAAACCTGTAGTCGTTGCTCGTTCGTCCGTTGTTTGGGCCTTGGTCCCTTGTGATATTGCTAGAATGTCGTGGTTATTTGTGTTTTTTTTAATATTTTATGCTCTTGTTTTTGAGTTTGTGGCGTGTGCTCGCGAAGATCTCCGTGAAGAGAGAGAGATAGATCCACATCTCGCACACTGCCGTGCCTACCACGCCTTCTTTTCGGGTCGACCCGATAGCTCTGACCCAAAATGGCTTTTGCTTCCGCCCCGGAAAGCAGGCAAACTATGCCGCCTCCGGCGAGGGTCAAGCGCACTAATTGATCCATATGTTTGTGAGATGCATCAATTAATTGTACAAATGATGCATGTCTGCCTTGTTGTTACTGCTGCTGTGCTGTCAGTTTTATCTTCTTGTACCTTGGATTGATTGTGGCCTGCCTGCAGTTGGTTTGGAGGATGTGTGAGCATGGTGAGATACTGCTGTATGGTGTCATCCGACGAGGAGTTCGCGAAAATTATGCCTGGTATGAAGTACCAGGTACCTGGTATATACCCTGGTGATACGATTGTTCTGCACGCTATGATATGCACTCGGGGTATCGGCACGACGGACATGAAGTGGTGAGGTTAAAGGTTTGGGACGCGCGGGTCCGACCCGCTGAGACGAGAGTGGCCCTCGGGCAGGAAGCGGTATTATAGGAAAAAATCCGGGCCCGCGGGACTGATCCGCGGGTTCGACCCATGGGTCCGACCCGCGGGTCAGCAGAAAACAACTCGCGGGTCATTCTGGCCCGACCCGCGAGTGACCCGTTTCTCGCGGGTCATGACCTGACCCGACCCGCGATTTTTTTTAGATGTCGGGTCATGACCCGACCCAACCCGCGAAAATTTGAAATAACGGGTCATGACCCGACCCGACCCGCGAAAATTTTGAGATGTCGGGTCATGACCCGACCCGACCCGCGAGATTTTGGAAACCTCTTGACCCGACCCGACCCGACCCGTGAGATTTGCAAACCTCTTGACCCGACCCGACCCGACCCGTGAGATTTTGAGTACTTGCTGACCCGACCCGACCCGACCCGCGACATTTTGAACACCTCCTGACCCGACCCGCGGGTCGGGTCATGACCCGCGAACAGCCCTGATTATAGTGAGCCCGTTTGATCAACGTCAACTCCTCGGAGCCTTTGTCCTATCCGGGTATGATTTTACTATACATACCCTTCGAAATTGTGAGAGTCACGTAAGGAGATCTAGGTAAGGGATTTTCGAAAAGCGTTTTGGATTTTGGTGACTTGTTGCATTCTATAGCTTCAAATTCTGTGCTCCTCATTACGTATACGAGATGTGTATCCTGCATGAGGCCATATAAAACCCGTAGTATACGCCCGATCGAAGTATCACACAGCTACGAGGTGTAACAGTGAATACGCTCCCAAACCCGTTGTCGTTGTTGCTGTTGTTGTTAGGTGGCGTTGCTGTTGGTGGGACCAACCAGCCCACGTCCAACCCACAACCCACACCCCACACCCACCCACCCACACACCCACACACATACCTGGTATATACCCACCCAACCACCATACAAGGTTCTGCGCTGACACGCATCGCTCAACAGTGAACACGATCCCAAGTCTGTTTCTGGAACACAGTAAAAACTGAAGAACAGCCAAGAATGCAGTACGAGCCTAATGCAGTTACAAGCTTGGCCGATTGGGCGTCTGTCACGCTCCTCATCCCACCAACTATTTTAACGACTCGTATATACCTAGTACTGGTTTTGCTCGGAACAAAAGCACAATGAAGTACGACGTATACGAGTACTCGTACGAGTGTATAGGCGGGAATTTGAATTTTGGGCCTACGATCCGTTACCTATTACCTATATTATATGATGGGTTGTAAGTTGTACACAATAACCTATACGCATCAGGTGTATTATAGAGGGTTGTGACAACAGCAGCAGTTACACAAAGCAAAACTGTTTCAGCCCACAGGTTTGGGCTATGCATATAGCTTGCCTCTACCAAGTACGTTCCAGTGCTACGTAGGGCTGGCTAGAGGGGTCTAGAACCCAGATAAACTCCAGCGATAAGAAGAGCTGTGCGCTCACGTATCACACTCGACGATACAGCCAGTAATACGATGATACCACACATCTGCTCGTGCGAAGCTCGTACGACGAATTTTTGAATTTTTGAATTTGACTTTTTTTCTGGAAGCTTTATTTTTGTCAATTGGCGAGTTGTGCAGGAGGAGATGCTGTAGAGGTCAAAATACTCACCTACTCATCCTCACCCATCTCGGCTTGCTAGTCTTCACGGGCCACAGCGTCACAGCGTGAACCACAAATAGTAAGCGCTTGTTGTGGGGTTTTGAGTTTTGAGCCGAGAACATCGCTTCCGATCTCCGATCATCAATCATCACACGAAACGTGTAGGGAAAGTAGACTAAAAATGTCGATCAACAGATGCTACGAGAGTTTTAGCCTTTTAAACTCGATTTCCACCACATTCTCCCTCACTAAACCTGACTTATCTCTTCGGTGTAAGTCAGGAACCCCGATGAGACTCTGAGTATCCAAGTTTTACCTCCGACTTTTCGGTACTGGACTCAGTATGCAATGATCGCATTGCTCTCATCGTTCCTTTCTGGGTGTTTTCTAAGTGAGTGAGTTTTACAAGTTCTTGAACATGAGATTTTTCCCATTTTTTCCTTTTTATGGGATGAAGGTGAGGATCGAACCACCGACCTCACTCTTCAGAATCTCACGTCCTGCCGTCGACGCCATTGTAGGGAAAGTAGACTAAAAATGTCGATCAACAGATGCTACGAGAGTTTTAGCCTTTTAAACTCGATTTCCACCACAAACGGTCGAAAGTTTTTATGTAGAAAAAGCGGCGCCAACTTGCAGGGACAACACATGTGGAACAAAACTGGAAATCAGCCTGTTTTATGCTGCAGGCTGCAGGCCAGGAAAGCAGAGAGAGGGACCAGGAGACTGGGGTCAGAGATCGGAGACCAGGCCGGGACGCAAACCCGCAGAGCTGCAAGGTACTGTAAGTCACGTGTGTGCGCTTCGCACTTTCGCTCGTAGGATGTAAGATGGCGTGGGTGTAGAGGTCCGTGTTGCCGGTCCCGTTGTTGTACTTGTGGCTCAAAGCAAAGTGGAGACAAACATATCTGCGATATACAGTACCGGTATATGCGGCCCATCCTCATGGCGCACGGCCGTAGGCTTTACTATCTGCTGGTAGCTGGTAGAGTTGCAAGGCTCGAGTTTCATGTTGTCTACCTCAACCACGTAGTCGCTTCTCTACTGCCGTAGGAGCTGGAATCGGCCTGCTGTAGATCGCAGCCGGTTCGACCTCGCTTTCCTTGCCGGAGGGTCTACGTACGTACGACTCTACTACTATTTATTTCGACTTGTGGGGAGACAGAGTTGCAAATTCGCAGACTCAGACTTGGACTCGACGCAAATTCGCAGACTCGAATGAAGAATAAAGCTCTTGACTCGCTTGACTCGTATACTCGTGACTCGTGACTCTTGTACATGTTCGTATGATACGTACCTGTAGTATGCGGGCCTGCCTATCTATACGCAGTATCCCGGATAGCACGGAGACCCATAGTTGGCGTATCATACTGTATACCTGGTACCTGGTCGAGTTTATACACAGCGGCAGTACGTATAGAGCAGCAGTACAGCAGCAGCAAGCACAAGCAGTACAGCTTCGATAGCTTCATTACGAGCATTCACTGAAAATATACACACAGCAGCAGAGGGACTTTGACGACGTCGATGGTTGGACGAAATTCGACAGGTCTTGGTGAAGAAAATTCCAGTTGAAGTTGAAGCTGTGCTGCAGTAAAAATAAGCTAAGAAACACGCCAGCTGTGAATTCTCCCGACCGGTCCTTGTTCAGCTTTGCTACGAGCTGCGTGGTGTTCTTGTATTTTTAGGGCTAAGCGCCAACCGACCGGGCGCAAAGGGTACAACGTGTGAGCACACAGGCAGTAGCCAGTATAGATTTCCGAACTGTTTCCAGTGATCATTGTATCTCACTCGATCGATTGCATTGTCCCGCTTTATATTAGCTGTCAAAAGCCACGCCCTTTCACACCCTGTCTTCTTCTTACTCGTATTATGCTCTTACTCTACCACAGGTGGCATTACATCGGGTGTTTTAACATTTGCCCACCCAGCTCGAGAAGAAGCGAAGCAAGAAGGTTTTCAATTTACAACAGTTTACCCCCCCCCCCACTGGAGAAGAAGTGAAGCAAGCAGGTTTCATTTACAACATTAGCCCACCCGGCTGGAGAAAAAAAGTGAAGCAACCAGGTTTCTGTTACAACATTTGCCCACCCGGCTCGAGAAGAAGTGAAGCACAAGTACCCTTGATCCCCCCGTGCAGCCATCATCATCTCGCCCCCCCCCCCCCGTCCCCCGATGGCGGCGGGGGCCGAGCGGGAGGCAACAACGGGGTGGGCTGCTGCTTCGGCGCTATCCCGCGTACTCGAAGCTCCGGGGATGCTGGCCAAGTGCACGGCCTACCAGGACGGCGATAAATTCTCAGAGTACGCTGACGGCGACGTCGCGGCCGCTCAGGGGCACCTCAGCCTCCTACGTCTCAGACGCGCACTGCTGCTGCTGCCACCGCTTCGCCAAGACAGGAACACAAGAATCGACGATGGCGACAACAATATCAGTGAGGAGGGAAAAAACGATGACGGCAGTAATAGTAGTCGAGAAGAGGAGCAAATCGATGACGAACACAGTAGCAGCGGGGGAGAAGAGATCGATAACGACAGCAGCAGTAGTAGTAGTAGTAGTAGTAGTAGTAGTAGTGACGAGGAGGAAGAAGTCGACGAGCCGGGCCGGGATGGTGGTGTCGTCGGCCGCGACGAGGGGGGGGGGGGGGGGGCGCAGCGGAACATGGCGGTGTCGGGAGATCTTGAGGTTCAGCAGTCGCGGCCAGCAGATATTGGGCGCAACGCATGAGGTCATCTTGAGGGGTAGGTCATCGGCGGCCGGGAGGGTGGAAGGGGGGGGGGGCGTATACATTTGTTGCTTGCCTTAGTCATTTGACCATTGACCACTCATCCCTTTCGAGACGGAGCACCGTGCGCGGGAGGGTGGAGGGGGATTCAATTGGGATGTGGCTTGTACGCCTAGATGATAATGACTACTGCTGAAGTTCTAAGTCTCATCTCGAATACATTTTTCATTGTGTTTTTGCGCTTGCATAATTCGGCGACGTAAATTATTGACCACGCACACATACGTAGCCCATTAGCGCTGCTGTGGCCTGTCAAGTACCGCGCAGGCGGGAGGGGCGGACGAAAAAACACGCACACCTACTTTTTCGAAGGGGCGAATTATCTTGCTGTGTAGTACGTACGATATACCTGGTAAACTTATGAAAGTGTGGCAGTACAACAGTACTTTTTGAAGAGAGGGCGTCAAACGGACCAGCATGCCAACACGGCATGCATCGGCCGGCGCTCTGCACGCAGGTTCTACTACTGCAGTCTTGCTGCTTCCGTCAGCTCTCTAGTACAAGGTAGCAGTACGTATCGGCCCGTACGGCCACGACAACCGGTGGAACGGTGGGATGGCGGCTCGTATGCAACAGCAGGTGAAAAAGGCCTCACGCCCTCGTTCCCCCCCTCTCTGATCCTGATTTTCCTCGTTTTCTCACGCTTACTACCCCCCCCCGCGCCCTCGCTCGTTCCCCGTTTGTTTTCCAGCCAAACTCCTTGTTCTTGGTCTCACTTTGTTGTGCCGTGCTGTGCTGTTATGTACTTTGCCGTGCTGTGCCTTGCTGTGCCGTGCCGTACTGTGATGTGGTATGCCGTCGAGTCTCATGTGATGTGCCGTGCTGTGACGGTCTGTGCTGTGCCATGCACTCGTTTGATGTGCTGTGCCGTGCTGAGATGGTCTGTGCTGTCCCGTGCTCTCGTGTAATGTGCTGTGCTGTGCTGTGATGGGCTGTGCTGTGCCGTGCTGTCCCGTGCCTTGCTGTCCCGTGCTGTGCGGTACCGTACTGTGCTGTGATACGATACGCGGCATCTTTGTTGCAGGTGGTTGTTGGAGAATCGAGAGGAAGGGTGCACCGAGAGTGCCGTCGACGGTGCGTGCTGGAACGGCCACGAGGAAACGGTGCGCTGGCTCGTGTGCGACTGGGGGCAAGCCGGGACGGAGCGCGCCCTAGATTACGCGGCTTCGACGGGTAGACTTGAGGTACTGCAAATGCTATTGTCCTGCTGGACCTCGCCCTCGCCTTTCACTCTCTCTCTGCCACGTGTTTTTTTAAGTCAGAGTAGTCGCTTGCTAGTTGAGACGTGCCAATGACTGCCCCATATATATTTTATATATGCCTGGTAGAGCTCAACGAAGCGCTTTACTGCACTGTTGCTGAAACGTCTACAGCAGTGCGCGTATTTAGTTGATGCCTGCGTCTACAAAATGGCAAGGAAATGTGTGCACGCCTTATGGCCCTGTCTTGCCCCGGAAACGAAGCATAAACGTGTGTATAAACCAAAGAAAAAGAAGTCCCAGTTATGTTTCGCGGTTTTTGATTGTTTCACCGTCTGTTGAAAGCACGGGCTTTCCCTTGGTGGCGGTTGCTACTGAGGCCGCTGGAAACCTTGCGTATAATCAACTCTGTAGCTGGTAGCCGTGCTTTCCGCCGTTTTTGTCTTTTTTTCTCACGGTTTGCACGAGGTAGGTAACGAACGCAGATGCTATTTTCCCCGCTGCGCATCCCCTGGTCACAATAAGCTGGCAAAAAGGCTACGTACAGCATTGTGATTCGACAGCTGCGTAGCTGCTGCTTTTGTACATAGGAACCTCGCCATGAACATACGGAATTTGGAAAGAAAAAAATATGACATGTACAGCAGTACCCCCCCCCGTCATTTTTCACCGTTTTATTTTTTTGTGACATCTCGCTCTGCGCCTTCATCTGCGTACTACTGTACGCGCATGCACCGGCGTGCGGCGCTGGCCGGTGTCGCAACAGCTGGTGAAGTGGCTCACCCGTCAAGGGGCGACGTGCACCGAGGGAGCGATGGACGGGGCGGCGGGTGGCGGGCACCTGCACGTGGTGCGCTGGCTCGCGACTAATCGCTCGGAGGGCTGCTCCCAGGCTGCCTTCGACATGGCCGCCGCGGAGGGCCACCTGCACGTCATCAAGGTGTGGAAGCGGCGCCCGCTTTGCGCATTGTCCACACACCCACGAGCATACGCCTTGGGGTTATGTTCGTACTCGGTATGTGGTGATGGTGTAACGGTCTGGGGGGTACGTACACGATGGTAACAGATAGGCCAAGTTGTTCCCTGTGGGCGTTTCGTATGTCCCATGCCGAGGGCAGGTGCCGGCGTTGCTGCTGTAACAATACGCTTCGTACCCCTCCGAACGAGAATACGTACAGTGATCGTTTGGGCTCTTGATAATAAAAAATTTAACGTAGCTTGTATCGCCGGATCAGATTGGTACTTTGTTTTTAGTGCTACCACCCGTGTACGCTACCACCCGTGTACGCCTCTGTGTAGACCTAGCCCGACCAGCCCCCCATCACACGAGGGGAGTGCTGAACATGGGGCTGGACGCAAACGTAACCATCAATCCGTTACCGGAATTAATGAGATGGTGTGCTTCGAACAAAACCATGGGTGCTTTGCCTCGGCACCCCGTTCCCGGTTGGTTCCGCGCTCTACCGTCGCCTTGTCCCGCTTAGTAACTGCAGACGGCCGAAACACGTTTTTCCTTGTAATTTTCGTCGCTGTGCACTCACAATAGGCACCCACCGTTCCATGAGGTTGTACGCCGTTTCTCATCGCAGGGTCGGAATGCGGTATTTACGTGACGTGGAGAGCCCTGCAAGGCATCTCCCAGCAACTTTTCCACACGCGGGAACGCCACGAATGCTTTCCGTAAACCTTATCGGTAACTCCCCCCCCTCTGCCTGGTTGGTGAAAACCCAACGCGCTCCGTCCCGGCATTGTAGGGATGCGAGGGTCTATGGTCATACGACTACGGCCGTGCACAACATGAGTACACCCCCCCAAGGGATGTGTCTTGTCTCGTCTTGTCTTGTCTTGTCTTGTCTTGTCTTGTCTTGTCTTGTCTTGTCTTGTCTTGTCTTGTCTTGTCTTGTCTTGTCTTGTCTTGTCTTGTCTTGTCTTGTCTTGTCTTGTCTTGTCTTGTCTTGTCTTGTCTTGTCTTGTCTTGTCTTGTCTTGTCTTGTCTTGTCTTGTCTTGTCTTGTCTTGTCTTGTCTTGTCTTGTCTTGTCTTGTCTTGTCTTGTCTTGTCTTGTCTTGTCTTGTCTTGTCTTGTCTTGTCTTGTCTTGTCTTGTCTTGTCTTGTCTTGTCTTGTCTTGTCTTGTCTTGTCTTGTCTTGTCTTGTCTTGTCTTGTCTTGTCTTTTCTTTTCTTTTCTTGTCTTTTCTTGTCTTGCATTCTTCGGGTTATTGGCCATCGTGCCGGCGTCGTCGGCGCCCCAGTGGCTGGAAGGCGGTGGCTACCTCCGGTGCTCTTCGACAGGCCTGGACAGCGCCGCGGGAGGCGGACATCTGCATGTCCTGCAGGTAACCCTCTTCCCTAACCCTGCCCTAACGCTGTCGAGGTAACCCTACCCGGATGTCTTCGAGGAGGTTGGAACAGCTGATTGGTTGAAACCAGCGTTGGGTGACGGCGTGGTGGAGCTGGCGGAGCTGGCGGAATCTCGGCTTATTGGCATGGCTAAGCGAAGCGGGACTTCCTGTAGAAGAAGCGAAAGTTAGCATGTTCCATTAGTGTGTGTGTTTTCCTCTGTGGCTTGTTCTTTGGAGTCCGAGAACTATTGTAGGCTTGTACCGTATGTGCAACATGGACGGGGTGGGGTGGGGTGGGGTGTGTGCAATCTCGTGAAAATGTATTATGCCCGGCGCTTGACGTTATTATTTCGAGCAGCAGGCGTTCTTGGCTTGCGGGAGTCAAATGCTTACAAATATGAAATGCTGTTTTTCGGTTTTCGAGTATGCGGTGAATGAACAATCCACGGTTGTTTACTCGCGACACGATGCATTGGAAACGCGTCCACTCGTGCATGTTCAACCGTGTACTATTCAATAGCTCGAAGTTTCAAGACCCCCCTGGGGTGTTTGAAGTGTCTCAAGCCAAAAGCACGGCAAAAACTCTTGGTTTCGCCCGGATTTGGTAGGCACAATAAGTTAGTTCACCCCTCGCCAATACAGTACAAGACACCTAATAAACAACAGGAAAACTGGCCCAGGCTGGCTTTTTTATTTTGAGAGAGGGTTGCTTTTTACCTTAGTTCCAAGATATAAACGCCCTCGAATTTAGTATTTCCTCCAAATCTCACTGCCTGGCTTTCTTATCAGCCTGTTTCTTATCCTGTACTGTACTGATGTTCTCGCTCAAGGCAGAACGCCGTTTATTGTCCCCCGCCCCTCGACTCGGTCCGTTAACACTTACGACTTGTACTTCTCGTGTGCGGTTGCTAAAATCGGGCCGGGCAGTGGATGCTCGACCACAAGGCAGAATACAAGTGCACCTCTAACGCGTACGGCCTCGCCGCGAGCCGAGGGCGTGTCGACGTTCTCCGGTGGCTGCGCGCGGCAATGCCAAATCTCCGCTGCCCTGCCTGGGCTGCAGAAACGGCGGCAGCTGCGGGACATCTCCTGGTGAGTCGATGTGAAACCGATCGCCGAGAAGGATGCTCGGTAGTGGAGGCGGTTGTGAGTAAGAAGTCTGCCTTCTGAGCAACCTTCTCAGGGTGTATGCGTAGCTACGTTTCTTTTGTTTTGAGCGCCAAACGGGCCTACTGAGCGTGGACGCCATGTCACACAGCCGTCCCTAAGCGGTTCTGACTGACTATTAGTATACTTCTTCGCGTGAGGAGCTACAAACCCAACCACTGAGGAGCTACAACCCCAACCATTGCACGAGTATATCGTTGGAATAACCATTTTTGTTGTAGGAACAGTAGACGCATGCCGACGATTGACATTGTAGTACTTTTTGACGAATGCCTGCTCGTGGTGGGCATCCCGTCGGAACTGCCATACCATACCATCAACCATTGCGTTATTAGGGCTAGGTTAGGGGTTAGGGTTAAAGCTCCTATTGGTGGTTAGCGCCCTGGTTGAAAAAAAAAAAAAAAAAAGTACGACGTATGTAGGTCACCCACGCATGCTTACGAGTGTTAAGGTAGAGGTGCACCTTTATTTTTTCCGAGGCTCTTTTACTTAGGGAGCTCTACACCAATAGTAAGTCATTAGTGAGCCACCCGAATACTTTATTAGAGGAAAATAAAAGTGCTACTGTACGTATATATACCCGACCAACAATCCCACGGCCTTAACCCATTCAGAACTGAAAAAAAATATCCCTCATTAATTCCAAGTGTTTTGTCCCCGAACACGTGGGACCAGTTCTTAACCCATTCAGAACTGAAAAAAAATAATCGGCACTAATTCCAAGTAGTTTGTCCCCAAAAACGGGGGACCAGTTCTCAAGGGGACGGTTTTGGGTTATTGTTTCATGGAGCCCGATCTTTCAGAAACGAAAAAAAAAAAAAACATCCGAAAGGTTCTATAATACCTCTATCGTAGCAAAGCGTCAGCATTCGTTATTATTATTCTTATTATTATTATTATTATTACAAGGGGGGCTTCGCCGCGGCGGGCGGACGCCCGCCTGCGACTACGCGCAATGCCCTAACGGCGAGGAGTGGCCTACTGAGGTGGATTGGTAGCTAAGATAAGGGCGAACAAAGCGACTCTGTACTGCCAAGGGGTGTACAGCAGTAGTACATGACACCTAATAATGAAAAACACTCACAAACGGAGGCTAGGTTTCATATTTACATGAGAGGAGAGGATGCGTTTTATACTAGCTTCAATATAACGGCTTCCGAATTTCTTATTTCTTGTAAATATCACCCTATGGTACTGAGGTGTTATAATACGTACGTACGTACGTACGTTCGTACGGGTATATGCATGTACAGCAGTAGCTGCGTGTAAAAAAACAGAGCGTGTGTGTTTTGTATGTGCGCTCTCCATCACCATATTCTTGGTAAACGTTGCTGCAGCGCCCACCGCCCTCACGTTCACGCCCGCGAGCGCACGCGAGGCCCTGCCCGGTACTATGTCCAGGCACACACCGACCACTATCGTACTGCTGAATACCACGCACGCATGAATACTGTACAGATATCATCGCATATTGAAAATTACCTGGTATATGATACTCTGTTACTGCTTGCAGCGGTACTGGTACTCGTACATATAGTACGTAGTACGTGTATATCAGCAGTAGTAAAAGGAGCCGGTACGATAAAAATCCGGGTTGGTCGTCTACTCGTACATAAAAAAAACGGAATCTTGCATAGTGCGGTTTGCGTGTAGAACAAAAAATCATGTACTGGTTGGTATGGCATGTGCACGTGACTAAAAGGGCATGGAATCCTGGAAAAACCGCAGCCCCGTGAGACATGAGTTGGGCACGGCCAAGACCGCCCTTGGCAGAGTAGGCAGAGCAGGGGTCGGCGAGCACGATGAGGGAATCTTTGATTATGCATGTACAGCAGTAGTAGCGTGTAAAACAAAAAGAGCGTGTGTGCTTTGTATGTGCGCTCTCCATATTCTTGATAAACGTTGCTGCAGCGCCCACCGCCCTCATGTCCACGCCCGCGAGCGCACGCGAGGCCCTGGCCGGTACTATATCCAGGCACACACCGACCACTGCCATACTGCTGAATACCACGCACGTATGAATACTGTACAGATATCATCGCACATTAAAAATTTCCTGGTATATGATACTCTGTTACTGCTTGCAGCGGTACTGGTACTCGTACATATAGTACGTAGTACGTGTATATCAGCAGAAAAAGGAGCCGGTACGATAAAAATCCGGGTTGGTCGTCTACTCGTACATAAAAAAACAGAATCTTGCATAGTGCGGTTTGCGTGTAGAACAAAAAACCATGTAGCTGTTGTAATGTATGGTACTCGTACAATAATACGTTACGGTATATCCGCAGTAAAAGGACCGGTACGATAAAATTCCGGGTTGGTCGTCACTCGATACATAAAAAAACGAAATCTTTAATAAGCGGTTTGCGGATGTAGAAACAAAAAAGCATGTACTGGTTGTATGGTATGTCACGGTGACAAAAAAAGGGGCTGGATCCTGGAATAAGATCACGCCAGCCACCGGAGAATGAGTTGGGCAACGGCCGAGACGCCCATTGGCAGAGTAGGCAGAGCAGGGGTCGGCGAGGCTACGATGAGGGAGTCTGCGTGTCGGCCGGGTGGATCGTCATCGCAGTCTATTTCGCGAAAAGGGCAAAAGATCTACGTCTAAGAAACGTGTTCGAGCTCTCGGCCGGCAAGGCAGCTGCAGATTTTGTACGAGTAAGTATTAGTTATTATGTATTATTATTATTATATTATATTATTATTATCTATTAATATATTATTATTATTATTATTATTATTATTATTATTATTATTCTTCTTCTTCTTATTATTATTATTATTATATGCCTACGTTTTTTTTCGGGCGAGGCTCAGACCTCCCGAAACCCTTTCAGAACTGCGGAACGTACCCCACGCTAATTCCAAGTAGTTTGTCCCCAAAATCGTGGGACCGGTTCTTAAGGGGTTGAGGGGGAGTACGTTGCTTGAAAAAATGTACAGTAGGTGCGCCCGCCCACACATCGTGGCAAGCGTGCGGCTCTTTTTGATCATTCACCGACCGCGCTTGAACGGACAGGTGGTGCAGTGGCTCCACGACTCCGGTGTCTGCCCGGCGTCCCTGGCAATACTGGACGACGTTGCCGCCGAAGGGCATCTGGACGCGGTGGTGTGGCTGAGCGAGCGCGGCGCTGGGGCGAGCGAGGCGGCGGTGGACCGGGCGGCCGAGGCGGGCCATGCGGACGTTGTGGACTACCTGCTGAAGAATCGCCAGGAGGTTGTCTGGCTGTTTTGACTACTGTTATTAGCGTGTGCTCTGATGCTGCTTGTGTGTCTGTGATGCTTTCGCCGCCGATGTAAGCGATCCCCGCTGAGCCGCTTTAATGTTTTCCTACGAATGTCAAGGTAGATTAGATGCTATCGTGCAGGATTTTTTATTTGCCATCTGACAATGGATGTATGTATAAATAGCGCTGGTTCCATTCACACCAGATGGTAATAATAGTAACAATCGCACATGTATTTAGTTTTCAGGGATTTTTGTTTTGTCGGAAACATGCTTGCGAATAGGGCTGAACTACTCGCACACTGATACTTTAAGTATGGCATTCGTGGAATATCGTGTGCCCGCCGTGTATTTCCAGTATTTACCAGGAAAACTCTTGGAAAAAGCCCAAAACCCTGCACTACACCATAGCCCCAAAACCCCAACCCCGATCCCCGCCCTATCATACCCATAAAAAAGTCGCCTGTACGTAGTATATTTCACGTACATATCATATATTCCCCCCCTTTTTCTATACTTTATCCTCGATGTTAATTTAGCCGTGTGGTGCTGTTTTCCCTCGATATTTGCGTGTTTTGTCTGAGCGCTCTGTAGTGCGAAAAGTGAAGGCGTCGGGATGCTTTGCTGGACCGATTTTCTTCGTCTCCGCTTGGTGTCCACGAGATCGGTACAAAACCTTTGAATGCCGGTATTTTATTTTTTTTGGGAGAAACGATGCCCCCCCCGACTACGGACCAACGGTGACCTCGAGCCGAATAAACGCCGAAATGGACCGGGCTGTTTTTCTGCGTTTCTAAGTTGGGGGTGATAACGCTTAAACCTTAGTTTTTTTTCTTGTTTCTCGGGCGCTCCTCGTACGTGTCACCGTAATTACGTACCACTTTGGGCATAAATATAAAGCCGTTTATCCTTCAATACGGAGATCAAGTGGTCCTTATATTTACGCCCAGAGTGGTATGAAATAGGTTTCGGCGCTGTCTGGTAAGAAAATCACTCCACCCCCCCCCCCTTCACGCGGTGCGGTGAAAAAAAAACTTCACCCTGTCACGATAAAAACGTGTTGAACCGTATCATACGTACACGCGACCGACTCTGCTGAGAATTTTCTCTCGCAAACCCCCTGTACTGCTGCTGCTGCTGCCGCTATTTTGAACAGGGGTGTTCGTCGGCTGCGATGGTCGAGGCTGCGCGAAACGGGCATCTCAGCACGGTCAAGCTTCTGCGCGAGTTCGGCCGGGGACGCGACGAGTGCTGTCTGGCCGCGAGGGCGGTTGCTGCAGCGAGCGGCCACGTCGAGATGGCGAGGTGGCTTGACGAGAGCGACCCCGACCTGTTCCGCGCCCTGCAAGAGGCGGTGTCGGATTGGCGCATCGATGGCGGTAACGCCGGCGCGCAAGCAATGGGCGTCGAAATGAGTACCGACGGTACCAGAAATGCCGACGGCGGAGCAGGCGGGGCAGGCAGAGGCAGCGAACTTATGGCGAGAAATAGCGTTGGTGAGCAAGTAACGGCAACGGCAACGAGCGTCGAAATCAGCATCGACGGCGAACATGTGGACGAGGGTAGTCGTAGCGTTGGTGGTGGTGCGCAAGCAGTGGCCGTCGAAATCGGCATCGACGGTGGTGGCAGAGGTAGTATCGAAGCGGCAGGCGGAGCTAGCGACGGCACTGTGGTGGAGGGTGATGACGGTGCCGAAGGAGAGAACTGTCGCCGTCGCGGTCGTTGTCGCTATCGTGGTGGCCATTGTTCGGTCGACGGAAGAAGTGACGTCGAGAGCGGTGCGGCGGAGGAGGAGGAGGAGGAGGAAGAGGAAGAAGAGGAGGAGCAGGAGGAGGAGGAGGAGGAGGAGGAGGAGGAGAAGGAGAAGGGGAAGGAGCAGGAGGAGGAGCAGGAGGAGGAGCAGGAGGACTGTGGCAATGAGCATCGTCAGCAGCAGAGAAAGGGAGGTTTCGATGAACTCGTGGATGCGAGCGACGGTTGCGCCGACGTTGTTTCGGCCGAGCGAGATGCTGCCGCGGCGATCGATGGGGGCGAAGCCGTCGTCGACCCACCCCGAACCGGGCTCGTGATCGAAGGCAGGGCGAGGGCTACGGGAGGAGGGAATTCGCTGGTAAGCAGCCGCGAAAGCAGCCGCGAGGCGCTTCGCGAGGAAGGAACTCACGGTTCCTCGTACCACGCTGGAGCCAGAGGGCGTGGGCGAGAGCCACGGGCTTTGTCGGTTGATATCGCCAAGCAGGACGCCATTCGCTGCAAGAAATCGTCAGGTGGTGGTGTCGGCCTCCATCTTGGCGGCCAAAGAGTAAGCACCGTGCGGGTAGACGATTGCTGTCCGGCGGTGAATGTCAGCACTGCTGCTGCTGCTGCTGCTGCTGTCATTCGGGCGCGACACAAGAAGACGGTATCATCATCATCATCATCATCAGCATCGCCACAAAAGCTGGGAGGAGCCAACGGTACGGAGGGTCGTCCTTTCCTCACCGTGACGGGCGCAGCGACACCCCCCCCCCCGCTGGCGCGAAGCTTGGGTTTCCTATTGGTTGGAGGCGTGGCCATCGTATGTTGTCTTGTTTGGCTGTCAGGTGGCACGATTGCCACGATGGCCGGCCGTCGACAGCAGGAACTTTAGGTTTTGCGGTTGGCGTTTTTTTTTTGCGGTTGGCTAGAAGCAGGAGGCGCCAAGAAGCGAAGCCTGGCGAGAACGAGAATGAGCTGCTCTACGACACGTACGTCCGTTAAACTTGTCTCATCGGACAGTAGAAAGTGTACTGTAAGTAGATCCCTTTTGCCCATGGTAGATGCGTAAAACAAAATTCCGTTCAGCGTATTCTTCGAAGGGTTCAGCTTTGAAAAGTCGTCTGTCTTGTGAATTACTCCTTTCCCCTTCTTTGGAAAAATGCCCCCACCTTTGCAGCAAACCCCCCCCGCCTTGACGCGCCCTATGTGCAGGAGCAACCGGCGAAAAGTTTTGTGCAGGCTGCCGGTTTTAATGGGTGAGGCTGGCCTTTTGGGCCGCATGTTTTGTTTTTGGAAAAAACGCCATCAAAACACGCGGCGGAGCCGCGTGACTGCCCTTGCCGACCTCGTGCCCCCCAAAGGGTTGGGCTTCGGGTTCGGGTTATAGGGTTATGTCTGGGGTTTGGCTTGGTCTGGGTCGATGGGCAAGGTAGAAATTGACCACACAGAGCCTGCACAAAACTTTTCGCCGGTTGCTCCTGCACATAATGGGGCGCGCCCCCCGCCTTTCATGCGGGAGGACCGCGTTTCCGAGCGCTGAAACGCACGGGTTCACGCCCACACCTTTCACCGGGCGTCGCTGCTCGCATCGCCGCCCGTCACAAGAGCTCCTGACGCCTGCTACGATAGAGGTATAAGGTATACCTTTTTTTGGCTGAAACGTTTTTTTTCTGAATGACGGGGGCCTTCTTAACCCAGGATCGTCGGACTATATTATGCTCCGGTCATGGGATTGTAAAATCGGGTACGAAGCACTTCTGTTTCCCTCCAAAAATCAATGTTGTGTACTTACTACTAGTATGGAGGCGACGCGTGCGACGGTAGAGGTATCACTTTTTGGCTGAATCGTTTTCTGAAAGGTCGGGCTCCTTAACCCAAATTCGTCCGACTTTCGTTTTTGTGACGAATACGTAATGTTTCTGAGTATACCTCGGTCATGAGATTTCTCATCCGGCAGCACTTTTATTTCCCTCCAAAATCATCTTTTTCGTTGAGATATGGCGCTCCTTAAGTGAGGAGCTCAGAAAAAACATGGTACACCTCTATCGTAGCATGCGTCGAAGCCCTTCAAGGGAGGAGCTCGAGAAAAAAATGCAGTACACCTCCATCGTAGCCCCTCTTCCCCCCCGTTCTCCTGCTTTTCCTTTGCCTGTACGTAGTGCTTTTTTTGTCCCTCTCCTTGCTACTCGTAGATCGGCTTCTGCTCCAAAATTATTGGTTATCGTTGCTGCCTCTCTGGTGTTATCTTGAGCGCGCGTTCTCCTGCTCCCGTGCTCAGTTTTTTGTTTTTGTTTTTCCCCTTGGCTTGGCCTTTGAGTTTTTCTAGTCATGAATCGAGGCTTAAGCTTCAAACTGGTCGGGCTAACGACGCAGGCTACGATAATAGAGGTGCACCTATGTTTTTTCTGGAGCTCCTTACTTGAAGAGCTCTACAGCTCATTCCAAACTGATTTTGGAGGAAAGAAAAAGTGCCATCCGATTGAAAATCCCCATGGCCGAAGCAAACAAGGAACAATATTGCAACAAAATAATGATCAAAGTCCGCCGATTTAGCTCGATCATTTCAGAATTAATTTCACCCAAAAAGTGCTATCTCTATCGTAGCACGCATCCTACTTACTGTACGTAGGGTGGGGAGGACTTCCGACACAGGGGTTATACCCGCCCTTCACGGCTGTACACCCACGTTTCGGAAACAAACTTCTCTGGAATTACAGGACTGGGATTTCTTTTTTTCAGAACAAACTAGAATACTTGGTTGGGAGGTAGGAATTGGAGTGGGATGAGCTTTCGAGGGAAAAAATGCTTGGAATTGCTCGTAGAGTGTGACAGTTTTGGCAGAATAAACGTACTTGGGAACCACTCGTGGAGTGGAACAGTTTTTCGCAGAAGAAGCTGCTTGACGTTATATAGGTTAAAGTTTCGTACATACGGAAGGTACCAGGTAGTTGTTATAGTAGCAATCGGGCTTTTAGTCGGTCAGTTTTATGAATTAGACGATGTTGGACAAAACACAATGCCAAGCGACCTTTCAAGGGGTAGATTTACTTGCACAGGACAAGCTTTTGGCACAAAAAAGCAGATAAAAGGCGATTAAATCTTTTTTAGAACTGGAAAACTTTTCCCACACTAACTCCAAGTATTTTCCCCCCCAAAAACGTGGGACCGGTTCTTAAGGGGTTAATAAAAATAAAAAATAAAACGAAAAACGTAAGATTGGGATAGTTTTTTGCCGAACAAACTACTTGCAGTTAACATGGTAGGGCGGGTTTTGCTGTGGTGCCAAGTAAGAGTTAAGGCACAGTAGGCGGCCTTTGAAGCTGGAGCGGAGCCTCAATGGAGAAAGCTCCATGGGCAAAAGGCAATTCACGATTTTTCTCCACACGTATGTATATACTTCGTATACAATTTGGTGCAAGTCGACGAGGGAAGAAAGGGCTGAAATCTTCTCGCGATAAAAATGTAAGGCAAGAACCGTAGTGGGGGAGGAGGGAGAAGAGCCTACTTTGTGATCCCGGATCTGAGTTAAGACTTGGAAGGAGAGAGAAAGGAAGGGCGAAGATAGTAAATGGGATGGAAAAACAAACAAACTTGTTCTTGAGAACTGTTCCTGGGACTGTTCTACAGTATGTTGTTGCTTGGTGGCTTCACACACTATATCTCACTCCCCATTTCTCCTCTTTTGCACTCGTTTTTACCTCTATCCGGGTTCGACTTATATATATAGATACTATTATTATGCTTGCCATCCGACAATGTGTAGTGTTCCAAAAAAGACTCAGGGAACAGAAAGTGAAGAACTCTCCAGATCAAAAGCGTAGCAGTATCATGCGACAAATCAAAGCCGACAAGACGCAAATAGAAGGCTTATATATACTCAGTATGTATTACAGTGAACCCCACAACTCTAAGAGAGGCGGTTGCGAGCATACATACTTATTGACATTTGTCCTTTGCGAAATCGGCGCCGCTTGAGCAACCTCAAATGTTCTGTTTTTTACCGAGACACCGGTTAGGAGAGCTTGGGGGACCCCTCAGTGCCCTGGTGCAGCTATTAATAATAGGAAGCATTGTATGATTTATTGTGTTTTATATACTATAGCCAGATTGGATCATGTATACCAACCGGTACACGGAGATAGAGCCGTATTTCGAAGTACAGCAGCAGTGTCTGCCTGTTATGGGCTATATGGGCTACGACCCTCCTCTTTTTGGAGGGTCACATAGCCCATACAGCAAGTGTCTGCTACTACATCATATCAGATTAGAAAGACTGTTGCTGCTCCTTCAGGGTGGGCGAAGTAATGGAAACCCTTCAGTTATGTTTCGTAATATTACGGGGGACCACATAGTAAACAGGACCAAATATTGTTAGTAAAAACATGGGAAATATATAGGTTATTGTGTGTACCGTAGGACTTATTTACTAAGGGCCCGTATTAACGAAGAAAAAAAAAACAATTTGGAAAAAAAATATATATATATATATGTATATATCCGCTTCTCATTGGTCAGAACCCGCACCACCACCCAAGATTATACCCCAAGATCCTGATCTTTGGTGCTGGTGCGTGTGTTGACCAATGAAAAGCGAATTTGATTTTTTTTTTTTTTTCCAAACTGTTTTTTTTTTTCTTCTTCTTCGTTAAAACGGGCCCTAAGGTCCCCCCGTAATATTAATAGTTGACTGTACGTCGTCGGCAGTGTCGCCGACGATGCGAGCTACGATGATAGAGGTATGAGTGATCAACGCTGAAGATCATGCTACACATTGTCGGATGGCAAAGATAATAATAATAGAGGTATGCATCACTTTTTTTTTTTCGGCTGAGGCCTTTTCTGTATGATTTATTAGAGGTTCCTTAACCCAAAATCGTTGCGATAGTTTTTTTTTTCCATTTTTTTCACTTACGCCAGGGAATTGATTATTCGTCGGCTACGTTCGTATACGTATAGCGCTTCTAATATTTTCCTGCAAAATCAGTTTTTGGGTAAAAGGTATAGAGGCTCCTCAAGTGACTGATTGCCCCCAGAAAAAAATGAGTTGCACCTCTCTACCTTAAGGTAGGATGCGTCCGGAGTGTCTATTTTCCTCCATGCCCCTTCGCCGCCTTTTGTGCGTCGCCACGGCCGGTTTCGCGTACGCCCACAATGCACCAATGCGGGGGGGGGGGGGGGGGGTCCCGCTACAACAGTAAGAGGCGGCTTATTGAGGCGGCTTGGGGCCGCTTGCAAACAGTAGTAGTAAACACAATATATGTTTTACATACGTCAGCTGTGAGTTCGACTGATTGAACAGTTGATACTCAACTTTGCGAGCTGCGTGCGTAGAATGTTATAATCTCCCACATCAACTCCAAGTATATATAGGTATGTATACTCCCCTAAAACCTGGGGGCACAGTTCTGAAAGCCGGTTACCCTAGAGCATCTCCCGGTCTCCCTCGTGAGCCTCCAGCGCCTCCACAGCGCCGCTCCGGTATAAACTCATAATATGCCCCACGATTTTTCAGTGCTCGCATCAGTTTTCCTATCGGACGCGCGTGCTACGAGAGAGGACAAAACGTGTGCCAGCTTTTTCATTCTGAATGGGTATAATGCCCTGCACATTTTGTCGGAAGGCAAATGATTAAGTTAAAAAATGAAAAACACCAAATGGAGCAGATTTATATATATACTGTAGGGCTCAAGCCGGAAGTAGGGTATACGGAAGGGAGTTTATTTAGACTTTGTGCGTATTGTAAGGCTCTCCCTTTGCTTCCGTGGTTTTCTGCTTTCGGGGTGCTTTTGAGTGACCAACGTTGAAGCTCATGAGTGCTTTTGAGTGACCAATGTTGAAGCTCATGAGTGCTTTTGAGTGACCAATGTTGAAGCTCATGAGTGCTTTTGAGTGACCAATGTTGAAGCTCATGAGTGCTTTTGAGTGGCCAATGTTGAAGCTCATGAGTGCTTTTGAGTGGCCAATGTTGAAGCTCATCATGCAACGTGTATATACACATTGTCGGATGACAAGAATAGTAGTAATAGAGGTACGAGCATTCTTTAGGCCGAAGAATTTGTGACTGACTTTTACTGACTAGTACTGACAATTACTGACTTTTTCAGAATATTACTGACTATTACTGACTATTACTGACTATTACTGACTATTACTGACTAATACTGACTATTACTGACTAATCTGACTATTACTGACTATTACTGACTATTACTGACTATTACTGACTATTACCGACTACTACTCACTGTTACTAACTGTTAGAGACTGCTACTGGCTATTAGTACACTCCCCAACTGAGGAATGGCCTACCCAATAGGGCATGCCTTATAAGGCATGCGGCTTATCGCTGGAATATCTTTTTTGTTGCGCGGTCTTTTTCGTATAGCACCTATATATATATATGTATCTCGTACACAATGAAATAGTACATGTCACCCTTCCTTTCAGGTTTGATTGGTGAAACGTCGGTGAGGAGTAGGTAAAGGGGGACTGCATTATTTAGTATTGGTATAAGTTTGTCAAGTATTCAGGGATGATTGATAAGTATATGTGAACATGTGAACGGTATGATTGAACAAAAAAGAGATGCACATTATCAGATGGCAAATTGAATAATAATAATAATGATGTGTATGTAGACAATTCACTAGAATAATATTATCATTCTTGCCATCTGACAAGTGTGCAGAGCATGAGCTTCAACAACGTTGATCACTCATAAACACACCGCACTAAATTGTTACTATCGGAAGCATACACCCTCTCCTCTGTCTTTGAGCGGCAGGATTAATAGACCTGCTGGGTTTTCTTCTCCTCTTTCTGTGGCTCGGTTGTGTGTGAGAGTTTCATCGACATTATTATAGTTTATGTGAAATTCAAAGTATACATAATACTGTACGTAGGAGACGACAGAATCAAAGCTACTTTATGCTGCGCACATTGAGGGGATGCCAACATGATCACATATATAGCAATCATAATAGGCGAGTCAATGTTGTTGCTTTTTTAAGAAACAACGTACGTAACCGCGTGCTGTTTTGTACCGCCAGATACGGCGTTTAATATAATATCAGCACAGCACATTTTTCATGGAGAGAGAGGGCTATATTACCTGGTATATTGCTTGAATATCGCGATCGTATTGACGAACGGAGATTTTTTTTCTCAAAAATAAAAATCATATCATCACCACATACATGTTGCGGTTGCATCCGTCCCCCTCTTGATGACTACATACTGTTTGCATGTATGGTAATTAGCTCCGTCGATTGAAAGTGCACTTTTGATAATCGTGCTCTTTATTATATTGATCATGGCCCGCTTGCTTCTTTTGATAAGTACAATAAATATCAGCTCATCATGCTATTATACCTATATACACATTATTGATTATCGGGTGACCAGGATAATACTAATTGTCTTCTGGCAAGAAGTATAATAATAATAAATATTATTGTTATTGTTATTGTATACTGGTATATTATTCCATTTGCCATCTGACAATGTGCGTCTCTTATTTCAATCATTTGATACCATTCACACATACCTTATCACTCATATACCTGAATAATCGACAACATTATTATCCCAATACATAATGCAGCCAGTCCTCCTTACATATCCGTAACGGCTCAAGGTGGTTTGTGGCGGCTATCATATGCAGTAGTATAGTAGTGGCAGGCCTAAAACTTTATAATGTTATAAAATATCCTTGCCATCCTACAATCAGACTGCTGTGGGCAGCATGCACTTCAACGCCAATCACTCAGAAACACTCTCTCCTAAATAATAAATCCACTTTATGTGACCTCCCTTGAGTTCCACAGCTAGCTGTCAGATCTTGTTTCCCTCGAAACCATCACCAGCAGTTCGCGCGATGGAAGAATCCCACGCAGCTTGCAAAAATGAGTTTCGACGAAATCTTCGATCTCACAGCTGTCTTTTTTTCTTTTTTTTTCCTTTTTTTTTTCTTATCTATACTGTATTACTTTGGAGCGCTTCCTCAACGCCTCAGGACCGATCAAGCTATATAATATGTTTACGACAAAACGCAAATGCACATTATATATACGGCAAACCAAAAACCTGACGCACACGTATTTATGCACGCATAAACAACAAACCTCTTACAAGCCAACAACCCGGTTTCCACCTCTCCTTGCGTCTATATTACACTACAACCATCCCCCCAACCCCCCACTCCCACACCCTCCACACCTCACGACGCTTCGCAAAGCTTGGTGCAAGCAATCAATGCCTCTGCCTGGTCGGTGAAAACCGGACGTGCTCCGTCCCGGCATTGTAGGGATGCGAGGATCTATGACCATACAACTACATGATGGCTATGCATGGACATGAGTACCTCCCCCTCAGCAGGATGCAAGCAGCTCATCCTCCATGCGACTCGCCCAATACCTCACGGCGCTTCGCGCTTGGTGCAAGCTAGCAATGTCTGCCTCTGGTCGGTGAAAACCCAACGGGCTCCGTCCCGGCATTGTAGGGCGTCCCGGCATTGTAGGGGATGCGAGGGTCTATCTATGGTCATACGACTCACGGCCGTGCACGGCATGAGTACACCCCCCTCCTTCCCCCTCCCCCCTCCTTCGAAGCATCAAACGTGGCACGATGCAGTAGTACAGACTCGCGAAAAATGAAAGGACGACACCTAGTACGGGGTAGGACCATAGTAAATAGGACCAAATATTGTTAGTAAAAATAGGTAAATATATAGGTTTTGTATGAACCGTAGGTCCTATTTACTATGCTCCCCCCCCCCGTAGTTATAATACTAGCCAAACTTTTCCTTGCCATCTTCAACAACAATGTGTGCTACGGTAGAGGTAGCACTTTTTAGCTGTTTTCGTTTCTGAACGATCAGGCTCCTTGCCTTAACCCAAATTCGTCGGACTTTCATTTTTTTGTGACGAACAATGTTTCAGAAATATGCTTCGGTCATGAGATTTCTTATCCGTCAGCACTTTTATTTTCCTCCAAAATCCTTTTTTTTTGGGTGAGAGGTATGACGCTCCTTAAGCGAGGAGCTCAGACAAAACAGGGTGCACCTCTACCGTAGCATGTTAGTAAAAATAGGGAAATATTTAGGTTTTTGTGTATACCATATATAGGTCCCCTATTTACTACGAGCTGGGCCAGCCATAAAATGGATTTTCTGTTGTGAGCTTCTAGCGCCACCAATTTTTGCGAGTTAGGATTCGAAAGTTGGAAGAGCTCACATCCTGAGATATTTTTGGAGATGCAAAAAAAAAAAGTATATGAACTTTTCTGATCTTTTATAAAAAACCGACTCGATTTCGCCGAGATATATCCGCGAAAACCCCAAAAGTACCAAAATTTCTGATTTTTTACCAGATTTTGACACTAAATTCACATGACAGCTAAAAAAAGTCGTCGTTCCCGATCAAGCTGAAAGTTTGGTGTGGACAATGCTTGAGGCACAAGGAGACGATCGGTGTAAGTTGCATTGCCCAATTCGTCACCCATCAAGAGATATAACACACAAAAAAAAAAAAACCGAATCAATACTAAAGATAAGTAATGATGAAAACGGCAGTAAAACTGCGATGCCCCGCTCAATTTTGCAAATTTCGGACTCAAATTTTAACCTCGTATTTGAATCATACGTGCCAACAATGTATCCCGTGCCATCCCTTTTCATTTTTAGTTTTTTTTCCCACTCTAGTTAAGACCGTTTTCAATTTTCACGGGATTTTGGATCGGTCATACCAGGTATATACAAGGATATATATATACCTACTTGTACAAGTCCCAACCAGATACCCTTATAATAAAGGTAGGTTGTTCGTGGTATGGGGGGGGTACAATTAATTAATTTAGCGAAAGAGGGAGAAGAATATCCTAGGGGGAAAAAAAAAGAAAAGAGGATGGCGTCGGAACGGTAGGTTAGGACATAAACAACACCGTGTCAAAAAAAATATGTTGAAATTCGTATTATTGAGCGGGGCATGGCCAATCAACCGTTCTGGCAGCGTCTTGGCTGGCCCAGCTCTGATACGCCCGTAATATTACAGATTTATGTGGATACCAGGTCCCCTTCCCCTAGATAGTACCGCCTCATTACACACAAGTTCAAGGTCAACCAGAGGTTGCCCACTCCGTTCCGTGAAGACCCGAGACACCAACAACCCACCTCGGTGTGTCCTCCACACCACAACCACATAAAAGAGAACCTGCCAGGGGCTCCGCCCCACATTGGCGTCGTCGGCAGGACATTTAGTCTCTTTATAACGCGCGCCTTCAGTGAAATAAATGCTCCTATTATACGTATGTATGTATATACAGTAGTTTGTAGTCTATATCATAACAGGTTTTCGTTTGTTTTCGTCTTCCTGTGTTTCTTCGTATATGATACCAGGTAGTAATTTTTGGTTGCTGCAGTCTCTCGCATTTGCACTGACTATTGTGTATATGTATGCTGCTGCTTGCTGTCGTATTTTAAGCGGCTTTTGCACCTTTCATCATAATACATACTGTAGATACTAACTGTAGATATCGATAAATAAATAGATACCAGTAGACATTTTTTTCTCTATTTCACAGTCTGTGACCACATAATTTGTATCTCTCTCTAGGATTAGGAATCAGGACAGACACTGGGTGTACTGATGTGGTTGGGTAGAAAGAACGGGGTTTAATGTGAAGACAACACACACAGTAGATAGGTACTGTAGATAAATGTATACCTGGAGTATATTACGAAGGACCATAATAAATAGGACCAAATATTGTTGGTAAAAATAGGTAAAAATAGGTGAATATATAGGTTTATGTGTGTACCGTAGGTCCTATTTACTACATTAGCCCACCCGTAATAGTAGCAGTAGTAGTAGTAGTAGTAGGCAGGCAGGCAGATGCGTGTTTCGTGTGGCTGTCATTTCAGGTTTAAGTTACAGCAGCAGTTTTAGTTGCCATCATTCACCTCTCTCTGCTCTACCAGTACACACCAATGTTTGCCGATTTATCCGCACGACTTATAGGCCCTTCTCCCCTCCTGACTACTCGTGGTCATGCACGCATGCATGCATGCATGCATGCATGCATATGCGTCTTCGCCATCTCAAATAAGCTCCCGGCATTTTAAAACCAGATGCTACGTAGTATGTGTGTACGTTCGGGGATTTGTTTTCGTGTGATTTATTGTCTTTCCGCCCCCTCTCCCTGCCCCCCCCCCTTCAGTTTTGCTCATACAATACTACAGCAACATCACAGAGCCAATGCCGGGAGCGCGGAGTATTTATTTCCTTCTTCTCTTCCGGGACATCATTGTCAATATACATGCTCGGTGGATGCAAAGTATAAACTTTTTATTTATCTGCTTATGCGCCCCCCTTTTTTTTTTCTTTTTTGCCTTTTTTATCTGTCAACGTCGCGCACATGAATTAAAATTATCGACGTTATCGTTTTAAGCCAAGTTACACATGCTTGCCGCACATTTTGAAGATGTAGCAAAACAAACACAACATTGCAGAATTACGCAATACATGTTCTGGTCTCCCACCCAATCTGTTTTTCTGCAATCCCGAACAGTGCTCTCTCGTCCGAAAGGAGACGTGGTCAATGTCCAATGACGAGGCGAGCAAATAGATGAGTACCCCCCACCCCCTTCCCCCCGTCGATTGCGATATACGATACGCTGGTGTAAGTTGTTTATCATCACATCTGTTTTCACATCTTCATAATTGCTGCCCCCCTCTCGGACGCCTCCCCCCCCCCTCCCTTCCCCGCTCCCGCACCCCTCCTCGTGCGCACCCCATGCCCGCTCCCCTCACGCCTCGCGTGCTTGGTGCTAAGCAATGACTGCCTGGTTGGTGAAAACCCAACGTGCTCCGTCCCGGCATTGTAGGGATGCGAGGGTCTATGGTCATACGACTACGGCCTGCAGACATGAAGTACCCCCCCCCCCCCCATCCAACTGCCTGTTGGTGAAAACCCAACGTGCTCCGTCCCGGCAATTGTAGGGGTGCGAGGGTCTATGGTCTACGACTACGGCCATGCACGAATGAGTACACCCCCCCCCCCTTCGCCTTGTCAAGATGTTGCCTGGTTGCAGTCCGAACCCAACGTCAGCTACCCCCGCCCCCCCCATYTGAATGTAGGGATGCGAGTGGTCAATGGTCATAAGACTAGGCAAGCACACAAATGAATACGCCCCCCCCCCCTTTAATATATATTACATTTATAGGTGGGTTGGCGTCGGTTGGCAACGACGCTGTAAAACACGCCACTCGCTGCGTGAGCTAGACAACCAGGGTGCCGTTTTTTTTTGTTATTTTTTTTGGCGGTCACCAAAGCTGGCGGTCGAGTAGATCATTTGTGCGGGGTGGAGAACCTTTGCTTCCGCACAAGGGGAATGGTCGTACACGTAGTGTTAATATGGTAAGGCGTCCGCGAGGTCAGTTACATAGTAAAACCCATTGCTGTCTCCGGAAGTGGCCACACCAGAAATTAAATTAACTCATTGAAGCTGTCGTCCATATGCAAGTCCGCCTCAGAGGCGGTTCTTAGCAGGATGCAGCTCACCCTCCATGCGACTCGCCCAATACCTCACGGCGTTTCGCGCTTGATGCAAGCAATGTCTGCCTGGTTGGTGAAAACCCAACGCGCTCCGTCCCGGCATTGTAGGGATGCGAGGGTCTATGGTCATATGACTACGGCCGTGCACAGACATGAGTACACCCCCTCCTGGTCACAACATCGAGAGCCATGGTTACCGTATAACACGGGGGATAATATAGTACAGCTGTTGGGGCTAACTCCCGCGCTGATTTGCTCGACAGACAGATGTCTATGGAAAATATCTCGACGTCCGATTTTCCCAACGCCGCCATGTTCGTTGCCCCGCCCCCCCCCAAGAAATGTCCGCCTGGTCGGTGAAAACCAGGCATGCTCCGTCCCAGTATTGTAGGGATGCGAGGATCTATGGTCATACGACTAAGGCCATGCATGAATGCCGAGTACCCCCCCCCCCCNAACGGCACCCTGGTTGTCTAGCTCACGTAGCGAGTGGCGTGTTTTACAGCGTCGTTGCCAACCGACGCCAACCCAACCTATAAATATATCATACATTTATAGGGGGGGGGAATGGGGGGGGTACAATTAATTAATTTAGCGAAAGAGGGAGAAGAATATCCTAGGGGGAAAAAAAAAGAAAAGAGGATGGCGTCGGAACGGTAGGTTAGGACATAAACAACACCGTGTCAAAAAAAATATGTTGAAATTCGTATTATTGAGCGGGGCATGGCCAATCAACCGTTCTGGCAGCGTCTTGGCTGGCCCAGCTCGTATGGACCCCCGTAATATTACAGATTTATGTGGATACCAGGTCCCCTTCCCCTAGATAGTACCGCCTCATTACACACAAGTTCAAGGTCAACCAGAGGTTGCCCACTCCGTTCCGTGAAGACCCGAGACACCAACAACCCACCTCGGTGTGTCCTCCACACCACAACCACATAAAAGAGAACCTGCCAGGGGCTCCGCCCCACATTGGCGTCGTCGGCAGGACATTTAGTCTCTTTATAACGCGCGCCTTCAGTGAAATAAATGCTCCTATTATACGTAGTCTATATCATAACACAGGTTTTCGTTTGTTTTCGTCTTCCTGTGTTTCTTCGTATGAGATAGTGATTTTTGGTTGCTGCAGTCTCTCGCATTTGCACTGACTATTGTGTATATGTATGCTGCTGCTTGCTGTCGTATTTTAAGCGGCTTTAGCACCTTTCATCATAATACATAGATACTGTAGATATAGATAAATAGATACCAGTGGATATTTTTTTCTCTGTTTCATAGTCTGTGACCACATAATTTGTATCTTCCTAGGATTAGGAATCAGGACAGACACTGGGTGTACTGATGATGTGGTTGGGTAGAAAGAACGGGGTTTAATGTGAAGACAACACAGTAGATAGGTACTGTAGATAAA
Organism: Saccharina japonica; assembly: GCA_008828725.1. Classification (NCBI taxonomy): domain Eukaryota; class Phaeophyceae; order Laminariales; family Laminariaceae; genus Saccharina; species Saccharina japonica. The sequence goes on from MEHQ01001958.1 coordinate 179,387, forward strand.
TGTATTCCTGGGGTATATTACGAATGACCATAATAAATAGGACCAAATATTGTTGGTAAAAATAGGTAAATATATGGGTTTATGTGTGCACCGTAGGTCCTATTTACTACATTAGCCCACCCCGTTATAGTAGTAGTAGTAGTAGTAGTAGGCAGGCAGGCAGATGCGTGTTTCGTGTGGCTGTCATTTCAGGTTTAAGTTACAGCAGCAGTTTTAGTTGCCATCATTCACCTCTCTCTGCTCTACCAGTACACACCAATGTTTGCCGATTTATCCGCACGACTTATAGGCCCTTCTCCCCTCCTGACTACTCGTGGTCATGCACGCATGCATGCATGCATGCATGCATGCATATGCGTCTTCGCCATCTCAAATAAGCTCCCGGCATTTTAAAACCAGATGCTACGTAGTATGTGTGTACGTTCGGGGATTTGTTTTCGTGTGGTTTATTGTCTTTCCGCCCCCTCTCCCTGCCCCCCCCCCTTCAGTTTTGCTCATACAATACTACAGCAACATCACAGAGCCAATGCCGGGAGCGCGGAGTATTTATTTCCTTCTTCTCTTCCTGGATCATCATGGTCATATATACATGCTCGTGTGATGCAAAGTATAACTTTTTTATTTATCGTCTTATGCGCCCGCCTCTTTTTTTTTCTTTTTTTTGCCTTTTTTATGCTAGTCAACGTCGCGGTACACATAATGAAAAATTATCGACGTTACCGTTTTAAGCCTCAAGTTACACATGCTCTGCCGCACATTTTTGAAGATGTAGCAAAACAAACAACATGCATGGATTATCGCAATATGTTCTGGTCTCCCCTATCCTAATCTGTTTTTTCTGCATCCCGAACAGTGCTCTCCGTCTCGAAAGGGATGCGTGGTCAATAGTCCAATGACTGAGGCGAGCAATAAGATGAGTACCCCCCCCCCCTCCCCCCGTCGATTGCAGATATACGATACGCTGGTGTAATGTTGTTTTATCATCAACACTGTTTGTCAATCTTCATTAATTGCTGCCCCACCGCTCTCCTCACGCTCCCCCCCACCCCTCCTACCTCCCCACCCCCTCCCCCCCCCCCCTAGCACCCCCATGCGACTCGCCAACACTTCACGCGCTTCGCTCTTGGTGCAAGCAAGGTCTGCCTGGTTGGTGAAAACCCAACGTGCTCCGTCCCGGCATTGTAGGGATGCGAGGGTCTATGGTCATACGACTACGGCCATGCACGAAACATGAGTACACCCCCCCCCCCTATCACAATGCTGCCTGGTTGGTGAAAACCCAACGTGCTCTGTCCCGGCATTGTAGGGGTGCGAGGGTCTATGGTCATACGACTACGGCCATGCACGAACTGAGTACACCCCCCCCCCCCCCCCTTCTCCTCACAGCACTTCGCGTGCACGCAATGTCTGCCTGGTTGGTGAAAACCCAACGTGCCCGTCCCGGGATTGTAGGGATGCGAGGTCTATGGTCATACGACTACGGCCATAGCACGACAGGAGTACCCCCCCCCCCCTATAAATATATTATATTTATAGGTTGGGTTGGCGTCGGTTGGCAACGACGCTGTAAAACACGCCACTCGCTGCGTGAGCTAGACAACCAGGGTGCCGTTTTTTTTTGTTGTTTGTTTTTGGCGGTCACCAAAGCTGGCGGTCGAGTAGATCATTTGTGCGGGGTGGAGAACCTTTGTTCCGCACAAGGGGAATGGTCGTTCACGTAGTGTTAATATGGTAAGGCGTCCGCGAGGCAGTTACATAGTAAAACCCATTGCTGTCTCCGGAAGTGGCCACACCAGAAATTAAATTAACTCATTGAAGCTGTCGTCCATATGCAAGTCCGCCTCAGAGGCGGTTCTTAGCAGGATGCAGCTCACCCTCCATGCGACTCGCCCAATACCTCACGGCGTTTCGCGCTTGGTGCAAGCAATGTCTGCCTGGTTGGTGAAAACCCAACGCGCTCCGTCCCGGCATTGTAGGGATGCGAGGGTCTATGGTCATATGACTACGGCCGTGCACAACATGAGTACACCCCCTCCTCACAACACAGCCTGGACCGTTAAAGGAATACGCTGTTGGGTACTCGCTATTGCTGAAACTGTCTGCAAACTCGACGTCGATTTCACGCCGCCTGTCTTCCCGCCCAAGAAATGTCCCTGTGAAACACATGCTCCGTCCCGGCATTGTAGGGATGCGAGGTTCTATGGTCATACGACTACGGCCATGCATGAATTGCGAGTACCCCCCCCTCCTCTCCCTCTGCGCGCACCCTGTTGGCACTTACACTCTCCGCTCTCGTGCTCCCCCCTCGCATCCCCTTCGCCCTCCGCCGCCGCCCGTCGGTAGCAGCCTGCCCTTACCAACTGATATATGCAAAACGACTAAGGGCCATTGCATGACACTCGCCAGTGCCCGCCCTCCCCTGCTCTTAGGATGCTGTGACACCGGAATCAGTATGTAACCGTCCTAACATGTGCTACTTTCGCGTTTTTCATGGCATCTCTGATAGATCTGAGCCGAGATTGAGTCGGTAGACTATGCAGTATTGCGCTTTGGCGAATAGTGTGTATGGTTCTTCGTTGTTCCGCTGGGAGAGGGCGCGGTGTGGCGGGAATTTGTCGGTCGCGGGTAATAATCACAGAGAGGGAGCCTGTTGTTCGCGTTGTTGCTGATGGTGCTATAGATACCGGTTCCAGATTATACCGAGAGGTATATTATATCCCACAGCGTGTATGTGTATCTGATTTATCTTAAGTTCCCTCTACCGGGTGGGGTGGGGCAGGGTGGGGGGTTAAATAAAAACCATTATTATATAGTACAAATAAAAAAGAGGGGGGGAGAGAGAGAGAGAGAGAGAGACAGGGAGAGAGGGGAGGAATATCAACAGCAAGCAGTCTGACAAAGCAGCAGTGTGGTGTGACAAAATGAAAGAAGACAAATAAATGACAAAAGTCTGTGATCATAACTTGTTACGCGTGAAGTGTAACGAGATGCACATACATATCATACACCGCCGGTTTCCGGTAGAACTTCGTACGTATCACCACTCGTCACCTACCTCTCTCTGTGGTACGTACAGAGGAATACTGCAGTGCACACTCTCTCGTACATACACAGACAAATACCGTCTGATGGCGTGAAATAAACGTGAGCTAAACTGCTGAGATGGAAGGCTATAAATGAATACGTACACGTGCTCTCGCGGAATAAGCCGTTCGAGTGTACGAGACAACGCAATACGAGTATACACGTACGTACACACGTACGTACGGTAGCGACCATAATGCCCTTATAAAAAGAAAGGCAGCAGTCTTCCCGCTCTGCTCTTCTTCGTGTTCGTCAACAACAAAGAATCAGAAAGCGGATCCACGTCATCAGTCACAGCCAGTGCTGTACGTATGTATTCGTATACGTGTACAGAGTAGTAGCGTACGAAAGTTAGTCGGTGGTGGTGTTCTGTTTGGTCGTTTGGCCACACACACGGAGCTCGTTCCACTTCTTCTATTTTTGATTTGATTTTTGTATGTACGACGAGTGAGTATGTCATCATGTCGTATCTACACCACATACTACCGTAGTTCTATGTTACCTCTACCTGCTTTCTGCTGCTTTCTGCTGTTTCTGCTACTGCTGCTATTATTACTACTGCTGGTGCTGGTGCTGGTGGTGCTGGTGCTGGTGGTGCTGGTGCTGGTGCTGGTGCTACTGCCGCCGCCGGCGTGTGTACTCACATATCGTCGGAAGTCGTGCGGACAATCTCGAATCAAATACTGCTTGCATGCTCTCTCTACGTACAGCAGTATATCTAAAACTCGTGCTGCGTGTTGTTCTGTCTTTTTTTGTCTGACGACATTGCAGGGCTGCTGCGTCGATCTTCGTATACTCCGCATACGACGGACGGCGGGGTGATCATCGGGCTCTTCGTGTGAGAGCGGAGCTCCACCAAGAACATGGACTACTTGTTGGGTGGACCCTGCTGTGCATCCACCACTTCGTACTTCGTCATATATACGAGTATGCACAATGCACACGCCCGAAGCACATGCAGCCAGCCGTCGAAGAGATACGAACGTACGAATTATTTCCTGCCTGACGAAAGCTCGAGATCTTGTCGAAATAAATGTACCGATTTGGGTCGAAATATAAGGACCGAACACGTATTGGTATAATATCTAGATGGGCCTTATATTTACGTCCAAAAGTCAGTATATCGTGCCCGTCGCCACCAATCAATCAATCAAATCCAGAGCGTATGGTTTCAGTTTTTTTTTTCGATTTTTTTTTCCTATATACTTGCTTCGAGTATATGTATGGTACTCGTATGTATGCAGCTGTCAGGTACGACGTACCGCTCTGTCCCGAAATATTAGAACCGTTTAGATTGAATAGTAGTGTACATAAGTTTCTTATAATTCGGGACATAGTAGTGGTAAGATTTTTCTCTTCTTGAAGAAACTTATTTAAAGATCCATCAGCAAAGATTTTGGCCATTGGGTATTGGCCTACAACTTGGAGAACAATTTATTTTCTCACATATCTTGGGCCATTGCATCTGGCAGGCAACATACATTTTTGGCCTGTTGTTGTTCTAGAATTACGGTTCTTTCTCGTAGCAAGAAGAACCGTTGGGGGAGGACCTGTTCGCCGATGAATGCTGCGATCTGATTGGATCGACCAACGTCGTATGTTTCGTATCTTCATATCTCAGTTATATTTTCACCGACCCGCGCTCGCGGCCGGTACTACCCACCCACCCACCCCCCTCTACCACACTCTTCTCCTTTGACGACTTTTTTTGTTTTTGCGCCCGCCACGCAAATTTCCAAATCTCGTCACACCTACACATCTTCGACTCGGCAAAGCGAAGCAAAGCAACTCGCGTACCTCCTACGTACTACTACTCCTCTTCTTCTCCTTCTCTCTTTGAAAAGATGGCTCGCACCGCTTTTGTTGCTTTGGCTGTGGGGATGATCGGCGCCGCTAGCGCGCTGAAGGTCAAGACTCCGTCCGAGGGCCTCACCGTCATCGCCGACAGGTGAGAGCGACTATAAATAGCGGGGGAGAGCACAGCGCGCCATGGGCGCAGGGGGGGGGAGGGATGAGTAAATGCCGCGCGGTGCCCAGTGCCATGGATGCTTGGGAGAGGCGAACCAGCTAGCCCCCCGGCGGGGCGGGGGGCGGGCGGGCGGGGTGGCTTCTTCTGTGTTTCGTTTTGCGTGGCGGCTGACTTGTGTACGTGCTTTGCGTGGGTGGGACGTTTGGCGGTGGATCGATTCGAGATGAGAGATGCCGAACAAAAAACACGAAACGCACTTTTTTTTCGGCTGATCTATCGGCTTTATTATTTTTGTCTTGCTTGGGAGTGTCGTTCGTACTGCTGTATCTTTATTGAACCAGCCAGCAACGAACAGCTGCTGCTGCTGGTGTCTTTTCTGTCTGGTATATACACTGCTGCTGACGCTGGTGATGCGAGCGGTGGTGCTGTTCTGTGCTGGCGGTGCTGCTTGCCGTGGTGGTGGTGTTGCCGCTGGCTTTCTTTTCCGAAGGTTTACACGAGGCTTTGTCGAGAGAGAGAGGCAGCTACTACTACAGCAGTAGGAGAGAGCCGATTCACAACTCGCTCGCACGCCGCATAGCTCTCTGTATCAATCACTCACTGGATCTCGCTCGTTCGTGCTCGTTCTTTTTGTGCGCGTTCGCTGGCTGGCTTGGTCTCATCGTTTCGTTTGCTTTTTTTTCCATAAAAAATTGTGATGCATCGAAAGGACGTACACCGTGGAGTGGGAAGGCACCAGCGAAAACAACCGGTTCGAGATCGACCTGTACTACTGCGGCTCCTACTGCATGGAGGTGAGAGGGCTGCCCCCCCGTGCCTGCTCGTGTCCTTGCTGCGTGCGTGTAGCTATCTCATCTCGCGATTCCGAACTTCGAATATAATATTCAATCGAGTCATATTTATACGACGATCGATGACGATGTGAATGTGATACAAAAATACCGTACAGAAAAAAAAGAACTGGCTCTTGCCCTGCCCAAACTTTTCGGAAGTTAATTTTACCGATTTCGAGAGACGAACGAACATTTCTACAAAAGAAGCAGCACCCCTTCTTCTCCTCGCTCGTGGCTTGTCGACAAGCAAAGCACTGCGCTGCTCGCCCACTCGCTTTTCTCCCTTGTTTCGTTGTGTCGTCCCGCCTCTCTCGGCGGCCCGACCGGGTCATGGATTTGTTGTTGTCGATATTTACCGAGAGCGCTTCGTACGTTTGTTGCGTCTCATGCCGTTGGGAAAATGAAAAAAATATATGAAACGAAAAATCAGGGATGAAAAAAAAGTGTATGGTACACAGTATAGAGAGGAGATGGGAAAAGTATATGTACCAAACCGGGCAACTCTTCTGTTCTATATTTTTTCTGACCGAAAGACCTCCTTCCCTCCCTCTCTTCCCTCCCTCTCCAAATCCCATCCCGCACAGGACGAGTGCGGTGAGTGGGTGACCGCCCTCTGCCCCTACGGCGAGGAGGGCTGCCCCGACAACGAGGGCGACTACGACATCATCATGCCCGAGCCCATGTCGGGAACCTCCGGGTCCGGGTACAAGGTGCGCGTGGTGGACGTGGACGACGAGGAGGACGGCGACTGCTCCGACGACTTCTACCTCATCGGCAGCGACGAGGCGCCCAAGGTGGGCGACTCGGACGGGCCTTCGCTCGAGGTCACGTCTCCCGCGGAGGGCGACCTGGCGGAAGCGTGCAACGAGTACACGATCGAGGTGAGATTATGATGATGATGGTGATCAGTGAAGAGAGAGCAGGGCATACATATATGCTGCATGATGTATGTAGTTATGCGTGAACGAGAGAGAGAGAAGAGAGAGCGAGTGGTGTGTGTCGGGGTGCGAGAGGAGGGGTATGATCATACATACGACGTGCTGGATAAATTTTGTGATTTTTTTGGGCTGCGCTTTTTCCGTCTTTGGCATAATCCATACAGCAGCGCGTACGTATGATACGAGGACATATAATACTACTTACTCTCTGTATCATATCATACGTACCACATTAGGTATCATACATACACTACGAACGAGTACGAGTATATCATACGTATACACGACGAGATATCTTTTTATTTTTTTTTGTTGAACATGGAAGGGCGGGAATTCTTTTTTCTTATGAAACGATCTTCAAGAAGAACAGAGCAGCAACAGCGTACCGTATGCGTAGTATGCTGCAGGCCTCTTCGCCGTGCGTGTTGCTTCGTCGCTATGTCAACTTCGCGACGCTCTTTGTGGGGCTTGTCCGCTCCAAACGAACGATGGACAGCTTTCTTCACGTGTGTGTGGTGATACCCTGTGCCTCTTGTATATCCAGTTTTTTTTTCTCGAATTAGACTATTCGGCATCCACACGATGTCCGACATCTTCTGTTCTGTCGACTGCTGTGCTGCTTGCTGTCTTATTCCCCGAGCTGGAAAAACATCGCAGCCTCGTACGGCGAGTACATAGGAGTATGTGATGCATACCGTACGGATATTTCACCAGTATCATCACAACACGAAACAACCAAGCGTGTAATGCACGCTGGATCTCTGACTCGATCGAGTATAAAGTTCGAGAGGTTCCGTCGCTGTTGTTGGCTTCTCGCCTGGCTGGCTATATACTGCATAGTCTACCGACTTCAATCTGTGCTCGATCTATCTACTGTAGATGCATGATAATAATCGCGAACTCGTACGTACCGGCTACACCTACCTACGAGTACGACCAAGTTCTCGTACAGCAGTAGTAGTGTCATGGTGGCATATCTTTACAGTACGACGTAGCGTGGTTGTTGATGGGAGCGTGCACGATATTCTGCGAACACGATACGTATACGCCCGGATATTTGCATCACCCCTTCAACTCGAGCGTGCACGATATTATGTGAACACGATATACACCCGGATATTTCACCCCTTCAATTCGTACATAATACCGTGCTGCGATCTTGTGTACAACGACCCGAAACGTGGTACAGTAGTAATAATACGGCCGTGTTCGCGAGTATAGCTGTAGAGCATACATCGTGGTTCCGACCAAAGCTTCAGTAGGAGAGGAGGACTGAAAACCCGAACCTGCCGCTCGCTGCTGTTTTTCCTTTTACTGTTGTATTGTATATCATGGTATACTCCTGTGTGTGACCTCTTTCCAATTACTACGTCTATCCCCCTCGTATGTACTTGTTGTTTGGGACGGCGGCAGCAACTTGTTACCACCAACTAGATCATTATTGCATGCTATTTCTACCATAATACATACCACACAGCAGTAGTACATACAGCCGTGTTAGCCGTTACACTGCTACTCTACTGCTGGTAAGATACGTTTATAGATTTATTTGACACTTGACTTGACTCTTTTTTTTTGGTTTTGCCTCTCCTCTTCTCCCTCCGTCTTTTCTCTTTTCTGCTGCCCCTGTGTGTCCGATCCAATCCGTTTTCTTCTGATCTTGCCTCTCATCTCATCACACGCATGATAAAATGGTCAATCAGTTCGACTACGACAACGGTGTCGGGTCAAGCGTGGACCGGTTCGCGATCGACCTCTACAAGGCCGAGGGCCACGGCGACTGCGGAACGTGGGTCGCCAGCCTGTGCGACAAGGAGAGCATCGGCTGCAAGGACTCAAGTGAGTACCGGACGAGTGCCCGTCGGCCTGAGTCTTCCCATCCTAAAGAGAGATATACATCCGGTGGTCACCGACTTAAGATACTGATGTAGTCGCAAATGAATGTTTTTTTTTTTTTTTTTTTTTTACGCAAAAGACGGATGCAAAAATTGAAAAGTAAAAAGCCAAGCGTGTGGGAAAAATAAGTGACTGGTATGCGAGTATCCAAACAAACAAAAATGTAGGTATACGTATACCAATGTGGTATGTTTTTTTCTGTACGTAAAAAATATATATATTTTTCTGCTTGTTGAAAAAACCCGCCAGTCAACGCTTTTGTTTTGAGAAAACCTGCGGAAAACATCTCACGTTGACGTACGCGCCAGAGTGGTCCGTACGAGTACGTACGCGATCCTCATTTTTTTTTCGCCCAAAATATTAACGTACGCCCTCCCCCCCCCCCCCCCCCCCTCCCGCCTCTCCCATATTTTTTGCCTGGATTTTTTGCCACTACCAGTGGGTGACTACGATGTCGAGATCCCGTGCGACACTGAGCCGGGAGAGTACAAGGTCCGAGTGGGCCGCTTCGAGGACAGCTCCCTGTTCGGCTGCTCCGGCGCCTTCGAGATCGTCAGCGACGGCTCCAAGGGAGGCGACTCGGACTCCGACTCGGACTCGGACTCCGACTCGGACTCCGACTCCGACTCGGACTCCGACTCCGACTCAGATGACAACGGCAACGGAGGGAAGGACTCCTCCGACGACATGAGCATGTCTTACTCGTTCTAAGACAAACAACTTATTACTACAGTAAATAGGGCTTCTTTCTTTTCTGAAAGTGTTTTTGAGAAGGGTTTTTTTCGTCGTTTTTATTATTATATATCTATAATTTGAGCAAATGCATTCATGTATTATCTGTCGCCTGTGAGGAGGAGTACACGAGTACGTACGTACGTACGTGCTTTGTGTTCCCCCTGCTTCTGTTTGTGTGAAATAGAATTTGTCGTACCCACTTTTCCTTTTGGTTTCACAAAAGCATTTTTCGAGATTTAAAAGTTTATTGTCGTCGCTATCTATGATCGGAGCCATGTTGCTCTCGTATTTAGTTGAGACCTTTTACTTTGTATCGGCATGTTGTTTGTTGAAGTGGGATCGTTTTCTTATTCCACAAGTGAGCATATGGTCGGTCGATGATAATGATGCTTTGTTCGTTTTTCTGTCGAGCTTTTCTTTCGATTCGTTCCCGGCGGGATTATTTATAGTGTAGAATAGTAAAAAATACTTTTTAGCTCTTCTCTTCTTCGTAGGTAGCTTTCTGAAATTTTGTGGTCCGTTATATAGTTTTCATTTTTCGGCACGCGGCTATTTTTTTAGCCAATCAACGCTCAGTTCAGCAGCAAGCAAGCAGGCAGTACAGCAGGCAGGCAAGCAAGGCAGGCAAGGAAGGCAGGCAAGCAAGGCAGGCAGGCAGAACCCCCCCTCCACTCCCCTCGTATATAGAACGGTAAAACAGAAAAAAAAATCATGCGGGGGAATGGATAGGATGGGACCAGACGGACCTAGGGCTTTAAAGCCGCATGTGAGAGTTGATTCGTATCCGGAGGGACGTTTCTTCTTTTGCGTCTCGCCCCGCTCGCTCCCCACCCCCCCCCCCCGCTGTTAACTGAGTATTTGCCGAAAAATCGAAATCAATTAGGCACCATGATGCTCCTCCCTCCGCTTTCCGGGGGGGGGGGGGGGGGGTGGAGGGTTTGCTACTATCGGCAGTGTTCGAAACGCCTACGAATAGCAAACCCGAGTATGGTTGCAGAGACTAGCAGCAACCGAGATCGTGTCGCCTTGGCGGTAAAAAAACGGTAAAAAATATCGGAATATGCCCCGTCTCTTTTGCGTTTTTTGCGACCGCTTCCCCGTTTGTTCGACGATATTTTAGCGGATTTTTCGTGGGAGGGGTGGTTTGGTTGGAGTGGTTAGGAGGGGGGGGGGGAGGAGGAGGTAGCAGCCCCCCCTCCCAAGCGCTCAAGCAAAACGCAGACTTAAAATGTGTGTGTGTGTGTTTTTTCTTTAATTTGTACCCGGTAGCACTTTTTACGCACACGTGGTTAAGTGTTCTTTTTTCGTTTTAGGGGTGCTGACGAGGGGGTGTTGTCGGGCGTTCACTTATAGGTTCCTTCGCCTTGTCTTGTTTTGTCGTTTCGTTCCGTTTCGTTTCGTTCCGTTTCATTTCGTTTGTCGTTTCGTTTTGATTTTTTTGTTCTTCTTTTTCCCTTCTTTTCGGTACGAGCGCACGGTCTTAATAATGTCGTATCGGTCGTGGTCGCTCAGTTTGTTTTTTCTCGCTCTTTTTTTTTTGAGCGGGTTTTGCTGCTAATATGTTTTCCCCTTGGGGTGAAAATAGCAGCAAGCGGTGAAGCCGCGCGCGCGCCGCCGGCCGCTACCCAAAACAAAGAAAAGATATTTTAAGAAAAAAAAAATTACCTGGTTTTGTTTTGTTGTTTTCGTGTATGATGCTGTTTGGTTTCTCTCTCTCTTTTTTCTCTCCAGAAAAAAACATGAAACGTTTTCGAGCAATCGGTTCGGTTGACGAAATTAGTTTTTTTTTCTTTGGTTGGAGGGGAGGGGGGGGGGCGACGACGGACGGCGTTGCATGCGATAACCGTCGAATGACGCAGGTTGTGCTTTGTGCTTTTGTGCTCCCGTGTAGTTTCTTTCGCGCCGACTTTTGGGAAGAGATTTCGTGACGCGGCAGCAAGCAGTAAGTAGCAGTAGCAGCAGCTCAGCTTCTTCTTGCTGCTCTCCTCTTGCCTTATACGCATCATTTGAGCGTATGCTTTTGACGCTTGACGCTCTGCTGCTGCTACTGCTGCTTTTTTCTCAACGATCGCGATGATACGTAACTCGTGTTTTTGTTTTTTGAAAAAGGGGGGCCGAGTTCTGTTGGTATTTCTTTCGATTGGCGTGCGCAATTTTGTGTGGAAATATCTGGGGGGGGGAGAGAGGGAGGGGGGTGGATCATATATGATAGTTTCGCACGCTCTCCCCCCCCCTCCCCCTCCCCTCCGCCCACCCACCCCCCTCTGGTTTTGTTTTGTAACTCATTTTGTTTTTGCTGGCCTTTATGGCACACGTGTTGCATCTTGATGCAACCGCAACTCTTTCGCTGCATGCACCGTTGCGCTGCCGCTTAGCGTGGCGCGTACGTACGCACGCAATAATGGCGAAAAAAGCTTAATAGCTGTACGATTTAGCGCGTCTTATTCCCTTGTTTTGTGTTTTCGGGCTGATCTGCTGTTTTTGCTGTGAAGTGAACAAAAGCGGCCTGTGGGACGACTAAAATTTGTCTTTTCGTTGTTTTTTCGGTGGGTGGTGGTGAATCTCTCTTTTTTTTAGAGATATTTTGGTGAAGAAAAAAAAAATAACGAATTTGAATACGACATCATGAAAAAAATACTGGAAATTAGTCAATTATGCTTTTGGTTTGTGTTGAGAGTTTGGACGTTTGGACGCCCACCCCCACGATATGATGAGGTGGTGATGATGATGGCGGGTCAGAAAATGGTGTAGTTTTGTTTCGCGGTCGGTCATCTTGCTTGTACCTAGGATATATATAGAGAAAACATCGATGAGAGAAAAGGCAAGACGGAATTTAATTTTGTTTTCTCGGATCAACATACATACGAGTACGGTCATCTTGTTTCGCGGTCGGTCATCTTGCTTGTACCTAGGATATATAGAGAAAACATCGATGGGAGAAAGGGCAAGACGGAATTTAATTTTGTTTTCTCGGATCAACATACATACGAGTACGGTCATCTTGCTCGTACCTACTACAAGGAAGGACAGAGAAAACATCGATGAGAGAAAAGGCAAGACGGAATTTAATTATATTTTCTCGGATCAACATAATATACATACGAGTACGAACGAACATGATTCGTAAAAACCGATACGAATATGAAAGCAAAACGAAAATATTCACTGCAAGCTTATTATCATCGGCTGGGTGCACTCTTGTGGGTGAAACTACGCACAACATACAGCATCACGATGCGAAAATGCAGAAAATCCCCACCCGATCACCGCCACCAACCTCGATTTTCGACGTCGTCCGCGAATAATAAGCTAGGGATGGTGGGTGATCCCGCAGATTATTTAAAGTGGAGACCTATTTTAAACCACCTACTTCACAGTAGTAGTAGTAGTAGTAGTAGTAGTAGTAATATAGTAGTAGTACTTGTCTGCCGGCAATAATCAAGCTACTTTGGCAAAAAGTGATGGCATGAGGAGCAACGATGAGCCCTCTCTCTCTCTCGCTGCCGCCGCCGCGTCAACGCAGACTCTCATTCTAAGACTTCTCTCCAAGAAGAAGAGGGTGTGTGTGCCACATCACACCGCCGCCGCCATCATCATCATCGTCCTTCGACCACCACCACCGCCCAGCGGCTTATTATTATTCGGCGTACAAAGAACGACTGATTGCCGTTTCTCTCACGTATAGGTAGGTTATTCTACTACTACTACTACTACTACTACTACTACTACTACTACTACTACTACTACTACTACTACTACTACTACTACTACCACTACTGCTACTACTACCACTACTACTACTACTACTGCTACCACTACTACTACTACTACTACTACTACTACTACTACTACTACTACTACTACTACTACTACTACTACTGCTANCCCCCCCCCCCCCCCCCCCCCCCCGGCATTGGTTGTAGGGATGCGAGGGTTAATGCTTATTCGACTTGTGCCCCTCTCCAAGAAAGCCAGCCTCACAAACAAGCGGTTCTTAGTAGGGCAAGGCTCTCACCCTTCATGCGATTCGCCGAATGCCTCAGGGTTCTTCTCGCGCTTGGTGCTATTATAGCGATGTCTGCCTGCCTGCCTGGTCGGTGAAAACCCAACGTGCTCCGTCCCGGCATTGTAGGGATGCGAGGGTCTATATGGTCATATATACTACGGCCATGCATGAGTACACCCAGTGTTTGTGGTAAGGCACCCACGAGGCAGCACACCCATTTCATTGCTGTCTCGGGATTTGGCCACACCGGAAATTAAATTACCTCATTGAAGCTGTCATCAATATGCAAGTCCGCCTCACGAGTGGTTCTTAGTAGGATGCAGCTCTCATCCTTCATGCGACTCGCCGAACACCTCACGGCGCTTCGCGCTTTTGGTGCTATTAATAGCAAAATGTCTGCCTGGTCGGTGAAAACCCGACATGCTCCGTCTCGGCATTGTATAGGGATGCGAGGGTCCATGGTCATACGACTATACGTCCATGCATGAATTATATCAAGTACCCCCCCCCCCTTTACGGGGAGTTGCTGCGCCCCACCCCCTTCCCCCCCCCTTTCCCCCCTCCTTCCTCCTCCCTCCTCCCCCTCTCTCCC
>MEHQ01001958.1:198273-232247 GCA_008828725.1 Saccharina japonica
CCCCCCCCCTCCGCCCCCTCCTCCTCCTCCTCTTCTTTTTCTTCCTCCTCCTCCGTCTCGTCGATAGCGTAGGTGAAAGTGTGCGCGTCGAGCAAATCAAGCGTCGTCTTGTCCGACACCGCTTCTCCTTGCTCTGGGTTACCCCCCCCCTCCCTCGCCCCCGACCCGCCGACGCCTCCACTCCCGGCGGGCACGGAGGCCCTGTAGAACAGGGAGCAGCCGTCCTCAAGGGACGGGCTGAACGTCAGCCCAGGAGCGATGGGCTTCTTGACGAAGAGAGACCTGTAGCCCTCCTTGGCTAGCATGGGGGACAGCCAGTCGTGGTGGTGATCCACTTCTTGAAGCAACAGCACGTCGCAGTCCCACCTCAGTATTTCTTCCAGGAGTTTCCAACTGCAGGGTAGGGCAGGGCAGGGCAAGGCAGTGCATGGCGGGGCAGGGCAGGGCGGTCACGAGCAGTCACGAGAGTTGAGCGCTTGTGTTAGTTACTGTAGTTTATCTCTCTCTCTCTCTCGCTCTCTCCCAGATCGTGGACGCAGGCAGTGACGGATCAGGAAGGGGATAAGACCAGCAAAACAAAATCTACGTAATTTATGAAGGTGTCGCTAATTAGGAGTAGGAACGGTGCTCCGTCTCAAAAAGAGGTGCGTGGTCAATGGTCACATAACTCAAGGCACAGCAGCAAATGAGTACGCCCCCCTCACGTAGTGTGTATATGGTGAGGCACCCATGAGGAAGATACATACTGTAGTTATACCCATTGCTGTCTCGGGAAGTAGCCACATCAGAAATCAAATCAGTTCATTGGAGGCGGTCGTCCATATGCAAGTCCGCCCCACAAAGCGGTTCTTAGTAGGATGCAGCTCTCACCCTTCATGCGACGCACCCAACACCTCACGGCGCTTTGCTTCGCGCTTGGTGCAAGCTAATGTCTGCCTGGTTGGTGAAAACCCAACGTGCTCCGTCTCGGCATTGTAGGGATGCGAGGGTCTATGGTCATAAGACTACGGCCATGCATGACATGAGTACCCCCCCCCCCCACCCCGTCTCGAAAGGGATGTGTGGTCAATGGTCAAATGACTAAGGCAAGCAACAAATGAGTACGCCCCCCCCCCCCCCCCGTCCCCCTATAAATATATTACATGTTTATGGGCTGGGTTGGCGTCGGTTGGCGACGACGCTGTGAAACACGCCTCTCACTGCGTGAGCTAGACAACCAGGGTACCGTTTTTTTTTTTTTGGCGGTCACCAAGGCTGGCGGTCTTGTTAGATCATTTGTGGGTTGAGAACCTCAACTCCGCACACGGGGAATGATCGTATCACGTAGTGTGTATTTGGTAAGGCACCCAGGAGGCAGATACATAGTGATACCCATTGCTGTATCTGGAAGTGGCCACACCAGATATTAAATCAATTCATTGGAGGCTGTCGTCCATATGCAAGTCCGCCTCAGAGGCGGTTCTTAGCAGGATGCAGCTCGCCCTCCATGCGACTCGCCCAATACCTCACGGCGCTTCGCGCTTGGTGCAAGCAATGTCTGCCTGGTTGGTGAAAACCCAACGTGCTCCTTCCCGGCATTGCAGGGATGCGAGGGTCTATGGCCATACGACTACGGTCCTGCACGATATGAGTACCCCCCCCCCCCCCATCCCCCACCCTTTCTCTACTTCTTTCCTCTCACCGGCGCTTATCCCAGTCGAGGCTTCCCTCGGGTGCCATCAAGAACCCTCCTTTCTCGGGGTGCGATCCGCTAAGACCATCGCAGAGCACATTCCATGTCAACACCTTCAGCCGCTTCCCCCCTTTCCCCCCCCCTCCTCCACCTCCTCCTCCTCCTCCTCCGACAGCGTCAGCGTCAGCAGCCAAGCCGCCCCCCCCTGCCCCCCCCCCCTCTAGAACGCCAACAAGATTAGGCGCACCGACATCGATAACGAAAGGTGAAGGCGATGGGGTCCAGTCGCGGCTGAGGATCGGCGGCCAGTTGAACTCGTCGACGGCGGCGCTGACCTCCGCGCTGAGACGTCGCGGCGGCGGCGGCGGCATTCCGGCCCTTGCGGACGCCGACGGCTGTGGCACGCCCCCGCTAGTGTCGCAGAACTCCTGCATGTATTATATTAAAAAATTGGAGGAGGGGGGGGTGGGAGAGGAGGGGTGGGGGTGGAGGTGTCGACTCTGTAAGGTAGAGGAGATATAGTAGTAGTAGTAGTAGTAGTAGTGGTAGGCAGTAGTAGTAGTAGTAGTAGTGGAGTAGTAGTAGTAGTAGTAGTAGTAGTAGTAGTAGTAGTAGTAGTAGTAAAAAAAACAACAGCTGTGAGCTCGAGGATTTCGTCGAAGCTCATCTTTGCTAGCTGAGTGTAATACTTCGATCGCGCGTACTTACGGATTTTATATGTCCTCATGTAGGATGTACATCCCGTATGAGGGGGACACAATCTGAGGCTGTAGAATTCAGGAAGTGTGTGTCTATTTGTGGGGGAAGAAATAATTAAAATTAAAATTAAACAGTCTGAAATAAACGTACCAGGTATACTATAGTGTTCCGACGAGTTTACGTGATAGAGTGGTTCTACTATTTGTAGCCATGTATGGTATATAAGAAGAGGTGTGTGAGGACAGGTTATGGAGTAAAACTTAAAAGCACCTGGATGGATTTTTAATTAATTAGGGATTTGGGTTTTTTATAGTGTGCATATATAGTGTTATACGCACACACACGTTTGAAAGAAGAGCGCAGGGATATGTTTTGAAATTATAATATTTCCCTGTTTTTTAGAGAGATTTCCGCCTGTTTCTCCAAAAACCACCTGAAAATCACGTTGTTTTCATTGGTGCTGGTTTCCGTCTTCTGACATTTCGTTTGTTCGTTGGTTCCGTCTTCCAATTGATACACACCGTTGTTAGATTCTGTTTAATTATTAGAGTTAATTACTTATTTTCCGAGTTCGGGCACACGAAATATAATACCAATACGTAGGAGGGAATGCGAGGGAATTGTTGTTGTTGTTTGTTGTCACATTAAACCATCGCCAGAAAACTAAGTCCGTGATCACAGGAGAGACTCAAATAACAGGGCAGGTTAACTCCCTTAAGAACTGCACCCACTAGTAGGAGAAAAATACTTTGAAATACTCGTAGTGTGGGGGGAGTTGTTGCAGTATTCATATTTAGTAAAATGGTAAGGAGGCCGAGGCGGGGGAGGGGACCGGGGACAGGGGGGCGAGGGGAGGGCAATGCTTTGCATGCACTGTACGATTATATTCCCAATATTTAATATTTGACACGAGTACGTGTACTCTGAGCGGGATAATTGAACATATACGAGTAATGAGTTGTAGCACACGCCTCCAAGTCTTCCAGTGGGGCACTGAGGCAATTTTCCAGGGTTCTTTACGGTTAACCGTCCGTGCACGGTGCGGTTTATTTTTTTCGAAAATCTTACGGTCCGGTTCGGTGCGGTTTTTAGAAAGCGGAAATAGTACGGTGCGGTTCGGTGCGGTTATCCGATATTGTAAATCCTACGGTGCGGTTCAGTTTTTTTATGCACCCTACGGTGCGGTTCGGTGCGGTTTCCAGAAACCAGGAATCCTACGGTGCGGTTCGGCGCGGTTTTCAGAAATCGTAAATGCAACGGTGCGGTTCGGTTTTTTCATTCATCCTACGGTGCGGTTCGGTGCGGTTTTCAGAAATCAGGAATCCTACGGTGCGGTTCGGTGCGGTTTTCAGAAATCGGGAATCCTACGGTGCGGTTCGGTGCGGTTTTCAGAAATCGGGAATCCTACGGTGCGGTTCGGTGCGGTTTTCAGAAATCGGGAATCCTACGGTGCGGTTCGGTGCGGTTTTCAGAAATCGGGAATCCTACGGTGCGGTTCGGTGCGGTTTTCAGAAATCAGGAATCCTACGGTGCGGTTCGGTGCGGTTTTCAGAAATCGGGAATCTTACGGTGCGGTTCGGTGCGGTTTTAAGATTTTGAAAATCCTACGGTGCGGTTCGGTTTTTTCATGCATCCTACGGTGCGGTTCGGTGCGGTTTTCAGAAATCGGTAATGCTACGGTGCGGTTCGGTGCGGTTTTCTGAGGTCGTGAACCCTACGGTGCGGTTCGGTTATATTTTGTTTCCTACGGTCCGGTTCGGTGCGGTTTTCCGAAATCGCAAAACCTACGGTGCGGTGCGGTGCGGTTTTCAAGAGGGAAAAAATCCTACGGTGCGGTTCGGTGCGGTTAACCGCACCGAACCGCACCGAACCGATAGGAAAAACCGCACCGTAAAGAACCCTGCAATTTTCAATACCAAACCATCCCTTAAAGATCCTTGCTCTACGTAACGGATTGTATAATCTACTCGTTCGTATGTATATAACCAGGTATATACATACGTAGACTTGTAGACCAACGCTCCGGTAGGAAGTTTCCTGGAACATTCCTATGAATAGAGTTCGAATACGTAACGTATGACGAAGGCGAGGGTCAAAGCCGCATACATGTACTCTGTAATACATATATACGCAAAAAACTTTGGGCACCCTGCTTCCGCTTGGTCACTCTGCTCCCGCTTGGCTCGCTGGTCCCCACACGCGGACCTGGTCCCACCCATCACCCCAACACCCAACACTACGAGCGGACCTCAAAAGCCTTCGAACCCGACCCTGGAAATGTACCGTAATTAGACGCCACGCAGGGCTCACCCAAAGCTCTCGTTCCACGCCGGACTTCGCCATCGCCCGTCGACCTCCACCCCCCGCCGATCTAGGTTTCATGATCTCATCATAGATACGACCAGATACCAGTACGTACGGTACCTGTAAACTCGTGTTGGCATGGTTCCTAGGAACATTCTCATAATTTGCCTCACTGAAGCACGTCTATTCCGATGTCGAGCGCGAGAACATTGAGCATACTCGTACGCTGCCTCCTGCCATCACCTCTAAACACACTCTTCTTGTTGTAGACAATGCGTTACGAACCAGTACCTTGCAATCATAAGCGGGATGATACGACAACAAAAAAAGGAGATGATAAAATAGATGAAAATCGGTTACTACTACTAACTACTGCGACGTCCCCCGCTGCACAGCTACATCAAGCATGTTACCGTTCTCCCTGAGCACGCATACCTTGCCATCCCCCCCTCCAGTCGTGTCCATAGTGGCACAGAATACCACTATGTTTGTGCTGCTCCTGCTGCTTCTGCTGCTGCTGCTGCTGCTGCTGCTGCGAACGCCTCGATGCAGCTGTTGCTGTCTCCCTGTCCAAGTAGGAGAAACGGAAATAGCCGATATTTCAGCCGCACGCTGAAAACCTAACGACGCAAAGCGATCCACCTGCGGGACTCCACCGAAGTTAACGAGGTATTTCGTGGTGCACGTGGTCAACGCAAACCGCGTGCGGCAACGGAACATCAAAGAGTCACGACAGCAAGTTCTTGGCAGACTTATGCAGCGAAATTCACCCTTACAAACAACGCCTCCGATAATCTTTATAACTCTATTTCGTCAAATATCCTTTTCACGCACGGATTGCCCTTGGCATGACCTAGAGGGCGAGGGAGCAGCAGCCAAGATGCGCGCTGCATCCTGTGGGGGAAGATTATGCCATCATGCCCCTCTCTGCGTCCTCTGGCTGGTGCTCATGGTCCCACAGGTGAACATTTTCGGTCGTGAAGAACATGAATTATATGAGCTGACTGTAATCTGCTGTAAACACGTGTAGTAAATGAAGCTATTAATAAGCATCTTGGTCTCCTGTGTATCGACGGTGCGCAGACTCGCTGCTGGGTTGTGGTTCTCGTGCACGAGAGATTGCTGACTCGATGGAGGCAGCAGGCAGGCTGCTATCATAATGTCAGCGTCTATTCCAGCTACACACATATGGTACCTGCAATTGTGCCGTCGACGATCTTGACCCCCGCTTTGTCTCCCAAGTGTCGATGCTGCTTATGTGCTGAGTATTCCTCGAGAACTACCCACGAGCAAGCAAGCAGCAGTGGGACACTCGGATGCAGCTTCCAAAAGCCACCCTCTCCTCTCAATCTCAGGCTGTAGTGTACTCGCTTACGAGTACGAGTAAAAGGTACAAGCCGCAGCAGCAGTGTCGTGGCGTGAAGAGGATGGAAATAGGCACGAATGTACCAGGTGGACGAAAGCAGGGGGGGAGTGCCAAGAGTGAGTCTGTGTGCACCACTGCACAGCAGCTGCACCACGCTCCGAAACAGAAGCAGCTTGCTGATGAGCCGAGCCTGGATGAGCCATCATTGCGCTGGAAGTATCAAGTCTGAATCTATGATACATATATACGTATATAGACTACTCGTACATACGTATCATACGAGTATTGTGAGCAATTCACAGAGAATAGCAAGAAAAGACGTACTACCGGTACCCGGTACTTTTAACTGCTGTAATGCGTTCGTAGTATGATACCTATGACATAATATGATGTCATATTTATACGTACATACGGCCCTAGTATTACACGTATGCTACGAGCCTACTGCTGTATGCTGTCAACCAGTATACCAGTACGTACCAAACTCCATTTTTGTCAGATCCATTCTTGATACGTACGGTACGTAGTTTTTTCAAATATTTTTCCCGGCATTTTGCTCCCTATTTTTGGCCGGCGAGGAGGCAAATCGTGGTTCGCTGTTCGGTGCCGCAAATTCGAAAAAATCAACGAAAATCGTGGTTCGCTGTTCGGTGCTGCAAATTCGAAAAAATCAACGAAAATCGTGGTTCGCGGATCGGTTCGGTTCTCGGTTCCGCAAAGTTATCGTTTTTTTTCAAAAGAGACGCCGCCGTGTTTCGTTCCTGGCCCACCAGCCGTATAATTGCACGTACGTGCTGTGGGCTGTTAGATCTGCACGTACTTTTGCACCATCATTTTTGCACCATCTTTACCCTTACTCCCACCCGGACCTGATCCCACCCGGATCTGATCCCATTTGGCACCCTGCTCCCACCCACAAGGTGCAGAAATAAAATCAGCTCTCCGCAGGAGCCGCCGGAGGCCCACCTGGCACCTCGATCCCATTTGGTACCATGTAGGCCATACATATCTACAACAACTCCTGCTATACATATAACCGTATTGAATGTACGTGCAGATTCGTTAGACTCGCACGTACGTGCAAGCTCTCCGGAGCCGCTATTCAAGGCGTTGTAAATAGGAACCGTTTTTATATTTACCGATACTGACATAATGACACTGCTGCTGCTGTATCTGGGCCACTCTTATTCGAGCATTTTCCCCCCCCAAAATTTCCAGTATTTTTTTTCCAAGAAAAAAAGGAAAAAGAGGAAAAAAGAGGAAACAATAACATTTCCAAAGTTTCGAACTTCTTCAGAGGGCAAACTGTTATGTTTGGGAAGGCTTCGCGTTCCGACAAATGGGGGGGGGGGGGGAATGGAAACAAACGGAAATACAGAAAATTGCGCGATTTGTTTTTGGAAAAATTGGAATTTTTTTGGCTCCGACAAGAATGGCCTTTGGTCTTGATTAAGGGATTTTGATTTAGGCTGATAATGATCAGGTATAAATGTAATAGTATGGGCTTGGAAGGCCGGTACTTACCTCAATATAGGTAATTGGTCCTTTTTCGTATTAGTTGGATGGCATTCTGGATACTCTGTGTCTCACCTTTTGTAGTCTTACTACAAAATCCCGACCCCACCACACATGAAAACCAAAACAGCCATTTATTTGTTTCCACCATTTTTGTCTTCCGACGACCGCCGATTTCAACTTAGAAAGCGCTCCCCTCGCACACCACAATTTTTTTTTTGGCGGTTGCCTTTTGGCTTTTTCTCTCTCTTGTCTCGCATTCTGTGACCACATAATTAGCTCGTACGTATTTCTCAAGGATTAGGAATCCGGACAGACACGAGGTGTACTGATGTAATTGTAGGTACATGGAAAGAACGGTTTAATGTGAAGACAACACACACCGCGTGCAAATTCGAAACTCGCATTCACTCGCTATTGAAAAGAGCCGACACACTGCTGTTCGTGGAATAGAACGCGAATCGAAGGCCTTTCGTTCGGGGCCAGTACTATTAATAGTACAGTACCCTAAACTGGAATGCCACATCCCGCTGAAACCCCATCTCACCACACACAGTAGAACTACAACAGTAACCAACACCACCGCTGGCAGCGTCAGCAGCACCGATGATATTCCCTCCAACATCCGGACGGGCACCCTCAATGCTTATCTCGGTATTCAGCTTCTGACTAAATCAATGGCCTGATCTACATTACATCTATATATGATAAGTGGTACCATAAGTGCCTCGAAAAATTCCCATCAAGTTTGCACACCATCTCTGCTACCTGGTAAAAATATTGTTGTTTATAGATGCGACCGAGACAGCAGTGGGGGCGAAAGCCTCGAAATAGCCAAAACCCCCTGTATCATGCTTGACTGTATCCCATACGTAGCCTCTATAAAATCGCGCTTAGGGCCCGTGTGTGGTGGGGTTCAGCAACACTCCCCAGGTCTCCGACCGTTCTTAATATGCCGCGGAATCGCGCTCTACTGACAAGAACGGTCGGAGACCTGAGAGTTTCCCCCAATGGTACGAGTATGTCCCGTCTACAATACCCCGTAATCCTCCGTCTGTACCTGTCCTCAATGGCTACACTGCTGTAGCCACGGTATTATTCAGCCTTCGAGCCTGTGCGGTGGGTCTCAGCACCACTGCCCAGCAGCCTTACTGTTAATACCGTGGAGTCGCTCTATCGATCGGATTGGTTGTAGACTTGAACAATTTGTTCCGCAATGTTTTTCGTCTACAATATATTTATCCCGTAATACCCCGTAATACCCCGCCTGTAACGTCCTTTTATTGCTACGACTACTCGGTGAGATGTACAAAACCGTATGGAACAGGCTGAAGCTACGGCGCCTGTCTTGCACGTATATCATAGTTCGCCGCCACCACCGCATGACCCATCTGGCAGTACGTTATGCGGTTTGTGCAGTTGATGCGCGTGGCGATTGATCTCAACACTTTTCTACAAAATTTCTCAAGAATTTTCTCAAGAGTATTACCAGGTATACATATATATACTCAAGACCATTATCAAGAATACTCTCAATACGTAGTATTATCAAGAATCTCACCAAGAATATAGTCAAGAATTATTTGAAGAACTGTATTTCGTATACTCCCCAAGATTTTTCTAAAACAATGCTAAGGAATATCTCAATTTTTTCTCCCACCCCCTCCCCCTCCCCAACCCCCCTCCCCTCCCCCCCCCCAGGCCGGCCTCTGCGAGGCATTCGCCCTCCGCACAAAGCCCCCCTGTGTGCACTGCCCAAGAGCGCGCTGTTTTCCGCCCGGAAGTCGGTGCGACCTTTGGCGACACCAACTCCGTGCACCCCTGCCCGTACCTTCCCGACGACCAACCTCCACTTCTTCTTTGCGAAGCCGGCACCCCCCATCGCCTCCGCTGAGCGCCGCGGCCAACTCTGTGGGGGCCGACGCCGCCAGGGGCGATGATGGAAACCCCGCCAACGGCAACAGCCAGCCTCCGGGGGACGAGGAGGGTGTGCGGGCGGAGACGCAGCGGCTCATGTCGGTGCCCACGATAGACATCAAGCTCGAGCTGCAGAGCCGCGGGGTGGACCACCGCGACGCTTTTGAGAAGGTGGACCTCGCGAGGCGCCTGGCGCAGCTGCGCGCTTCTTCTTCTTCTTCTTCTTCTCCTTCTGCTTCGATGTCGTCGCCGCCGTTTCCATCGCCGTCGCCCTCATCACCATCCTTCGCTTCTGGCGTCGTAGGCCAAGCAGCGGAAACCGCCGCGGCAGATGGTGGTACCGATGGTGGGGGTGGCGGCGGCGGCGGCGGTGGCGGCGGGGGAGCGGGCAGTGCTGGGTCCTCCGGCGCCGCCTCCAAGAACGTAGCAGCGTCATCCCCACCGTCGCCGGCTTACTCCCCCTGGACCGCACCCCTAGAGGATACTCCAGCAGGGGGGGGAGGGGAGAAGGGGGAGGGAGAGACCGAAGAGGACGCGGTGTTCGTGCGCGACGTATCGAAAGCGGAGCGCATGGGGAAGAAGGCGGTGACGCGGGAGCTGAACGCGATGGGCGTCGCGCACTCCCGCCTCTCGGACCTCTCCGTCCTGGCGAGGCAGTACGCCAGCGGGCGGCGGGGCGCTCGGGAGGGAGCCGAAGAAGCGCGACGTTTCCGCGCCGAGCGAGACCTGGAGGTTCGGCTGGAAGCGGCGAGACTATTGCCGCTTGGAAGGGCGGGGCTAGAGGCGCGGCTCCTTGCGTCCGAGGTGGCGTTTTCTGCGCAAGCCACAGACGGCGACCTGGCAGCGCTTTTAGCGCGGGAGGGCGGAAGAGGAGGCAGCGGCAGTGGTGGTGGTGGTGTGAACGGAGCGCCAGGCGGCACCTACTCGGGGGAGGACGCGGAAGGCGGGGGGGGGCAGGGGCGCGGCAAGGAGGGTAAGGGTAAGGGTAAGGGTGAGAGTGAGGGTGGGGAGCGGTGGACCCCGATAGGGAGGTGGGGACGCGCGACGTCGCGCCTGCCTTGGAACGTCGGCAAGAAGCGGGACGAGAAAGAAGACGACAACGACGACGTGCAAGAGGATGACGCGAGGCACGAGGAGGAGAGGGGGGGGGGGGGGGGGGGGGGGGGGGGGGGGGGGGGGGGGAGGAGGAGGAGGAGGAAAGTGGCAGGGGAAGGAAATGGGGTAGTAGAGGTTTGCGGGAGAAAGGGAGCGAGACTAGCGCTGCCGCCCGTCAACCGCCAGCCGGCGACGAGAATAATGACGCCGGATCGAGTACGGACTGGTCTACTCGCGGCAACGCTAGCGACAGTGGTGACGGTGGCGGTGGTTCGAGCTCGGACTGGTCTACTCGAGGCGACAACGCGGGGAGCGACTCGGGGAGCGAAGCGTCGTCTTTTGCTGGTGGCGGAGAGGAGAGCGCCAGAGGCGAGCGCTCCAGCGCGGCAGCCGGCGAGAGGGGCAGGAAGGTCTCCCTCCACGCTCGCGCAGACCGCATGAGCTCGCGGGAGCTCATGAACGCCCTGGACGACCTAGGCGCGCGGTACCGCATCCCAGCGCCCCGGTCGGAGTTGCAGCAGGCGTTCGTGTCGGCGGCGTTGGTCCATTGGAACGCTACCCTAGGGTTACGGGAGGGCGCGGAAGGCGCCACCGCCGCCGACAGCAGCGGCGGCGGCGATATCGCGGAAAGGGGCGGAAAGAAGAGCCGAGATAAGGTGGAGATCGTCCCGATCAGTCCGTACGCCGAGGAGGAGGAGGAGGAGGAGGGGGGAGAGCGGCGAGAGGAGAAGGGTGAGCCTGGGGTGGGGTATGAACAGAGGGGGTTCGAGACGTACCACGCTGCTCTCGGCTGGGCGCGGCAGCTAAGCTTCGACGATGTGTTGGAAGAGCTGATGTACCGGGGGGTGCGGTGCAATGCCAAAGCGGGGTACAGCTACTTGACTCGCCTGCTGGCGGACGAGGTGCTGGCCGACGAGGAGCGAATGGAAGCCGAGGAAAAAGCAGGTAAGTGTTGTTGACATTGATGACGTGTGACTAGGTATTTTTTTCAGGGTTTTTGGTTAATAGGAAGCCGAGGGGAAGGACAAAAAAAGCAGGCGCGTGGTCCATTTTTTTTGTGATGACGCGATGAGTTTCTATTTTTTTTCAAGGTTTTAGGTATAACGTATGTAATACGTACAGTATAGGGTTCAGAGTTTTTTGTTTTGTTTTGTTTCTTCTTCTTGTTTTTGAGCATGGGATAAGACGTGGTAAGGACATCGTCAGTCGTCGGTGTGGCAGTAGAAGCTGGACGTGTGATTGGAAGGGATATAGGTTCGCTCATTTTTTTCCAGGTCTCTCTTCACGCGTCATGATCCCCAACCCGCGTGCCGGGCCGGGCCGGGTCAGGAAAGGAGTTATCGAAATCTCTCGGGTCGGGTTGAGTTGAGTTGAGCTGGGTTGGGCGCGGGTCGGGTGCGGGTCAGGAGGTGTTTCAAACTCTCACGGATTGAGTTTTGGTGACCGTTACCCTACCCGATCCGACCCGACCCGACCTGACCCACGCGCTTTCACCCGACCCTGTGAATGCGCGCCCTTCAGGGCAATTGCATAATGTCTGCAGGTGAGTGCGAGAGCAAGCATGCTCGCCCACCCCGCCGAGGCATTTTTTTTTGAAATTTTCACTGTACGAGTATATACACGAAACGAAAAGGCCTGCTCGTAGAGCCCAGTTTTCGTCCCCTCTGCCAGAGCGTCCCGTCAATCCCTCCAAGTCACCGTGGCAGACTGTACAGTAGCAATCTCACGTACAGATGTGTACCTGGTACTGTATATATAGAGAGCGTGTGATTCTATTTTGGTTGCGTTTTTTTTCTTCCCGTACTTGTTTATTGACTACGTGATTTGTTCATAGTCTTAGTGTGGATACCAGGTCCTACCCCCCTAGACCGTACCTCCTCATTGTCACTATAATCCTTCAAGGCCTTCCTTCCTGGCTCCTCGGGGGTCACTCTGAGATTATTACCTCGTGTTTGCTGACCCACGAGAGTGTGGTAGCGCCATACCAGGTATGTACAACCCACCTCATCATTGTGTCTCCACAACAAACACGAAAAAAGAGATTACCTGCTACGGGGCTACTGTCCCACATTAGACTATATGTTGCACCAGGAATTGCTCCTTCTGTGCATTTTGTCATTCCCCTCAGCATTTTTGAGTTACGTACGTCTCGTGGTTTCCTCGCACATTTTTTTTTTCATGACATGAGTTCATCGAGAGGATAACCAATAATCACATACCTGGAAATACATATATACAACTAACATTTGCCTCATTTGCTTTGCCTCGCCGCTTCGTGTGTCTGTCGCCAGACGCGTATGGCGCGGAACTGGCGAGCGCCATGGCCATGAGCACTCCGGAAATCGTCCGTGCCCTCCGCGCGTGTGGGGAACGAGCAGACGTCACATCCAACAAGGTTCGCCACTTTTGTTTTTACATTTTGCTGATACTTGAAAAGTACGCAAGCAGCTGGTTGGTGTGTATGTCTCTCTCTGCTGGATTTTTCGGGGGTGTCACTCCTGTCTCATCTTGATTTATTTTTGTCGTCACAGTATTTAATAGTAGTAAGTACTGCTGCTGGTGATTGGTTAATTATCGGTTACTACTCTTAAATTTGTGTTTTTTTTTCTGCTTTTAAAACATTTTTTTCAGCGACCGCGAGACATTTGTCATGCTGTTATCACCTAAACTGCTGCTGCAAGCCCTCATTGCCCTATATATGATAGCTGTACAGTCCCTTCACTTCAGCAGCGTTCCACTGCCAAACGGAAACAAAACATAAGTTGAGTTAGCTAGCTTTATTCACGTTCGTGGCTGGTGTCATGCTACGTATGTTTTTTTTATCGTAAATGCACTCCACGCATACACTGTATTGGCTTGTCTCCTTATTTTACGATGGATTGTTTCTGTCCCGTAGT
Source organism: Saccharina japonica (assembly GCA_008828725.1). NCBI lineage: Eukaryota > Phaeophyceae > Laminariales > Laminariaceae > Saccharina > Saccharina japonica. Next base: position 211,739 of record MEHQ01001958.1, read on the forward strand.
TTGTGACCACGGGCCTGGTATTATATCTCTCTTTAAGATGGAATAATCAGCAGGTACACTGGGCGTGCTTGCTGTCGATGGATAGTAGTAACTATTTGATTTGGTGATCACACACACATCTACGTTGGGTTTTTTTCGCGGCCATTTTAACGTTTTTACCGTCAAAAAGGCGCCATCTGTCCTACCGTTCCTTCTTGCCGCGCGTCCTGGCAGCGACCGCGATGTACAGACGGACCGAACCGAGCCGAACCCAACCCAACCCAACCCAACCCAACCCAATACAACCGAACCCAACACAACACAACACAACCGAACCCAACACAACACAACCTAACCCAACCCAACCCAGCCCAACCCAACCCAGCCCAACCCAACCCAATCCAACCCAACCCAACCCAACCCAACCCAACCCAACCCAACCTAACCCAACCCAACCCAACCCAACCCAACCGAACCCAACCCAACCGAGCTCAACCCAACCAAAACAAACCGACTAACCAACCCCTGCTCGTTTTTATCTGCCTCGTCTTGCCCGCCGGCGCCGCCGCGCCCTTCGCCGCCACCTTTTTTTTCTGTTCATGCTGCACGTATATACTGCCGTGTCTCGCCCTCCTCACCACGCAGGAAGCACTCGCCCAAAAGTTGGCCGCGGTGAGGTTGCGTAACAGTGGCCGCATCGACTCCGTCCCCAGCGGTGGTGACACCCGAACCCCTACCAGTACTTCGGAGGCGTTCAAGCGTCCAAACTCTTCCGCTGACAGAATCAGGGGCAGCACCAGGGGCAGCGGCAGCGGCAGCGGTAGCAGCGGCAGCAGCGGCAGCAGCAGCAGCGGCGCCTACCGCCAAGGCCAACAGCGAGGGTGGAGACGCGGCAGCGACGCTGTGAACGGGGGTGGGTCTGCCTCCCCGCGCCCCGGGGCCGGCGGCATCGGCGACCTGCTAAGCTTCGGCGACGGTGAGGGCGAGCGCGACCTGGACGACGAGGATGCCCTGGCGGAGCTGGGGGAGGCGGCCAGGGCGGTCGGCGATGTGGCCTGGCTCGCCTTCCAGGAGACGGCGGCGTTTGTGTCGGGCACCGCCGCTGGCCTTTTTCCGGAGGTGTTTCCCGAAGTCGGGGAAGAAAGTCTCTCGGCGGAGGAAGAGGGGGGGGGGGCGGGGGCGACCCGCGGCGGCAGCAGCAGCAGCGGCCGCGGCAGCAAGCGGCAGGAGGAGGGGGGGGCGGGAGCGGGAGGAGGAGGAGGAGGCGCGGCGGCTAGGCGGGCGAGGCGGACTCGGGCGGTGAGGGAGCGCGCGGGAAGGGTGCGTCGGGCCCTGGCGGGCTTCGCGCAGAGCTCGGCCAACCGGGCGGGGCTGGCGGTGGCTCGCAGCGCAGCGAATGGGGCCCTGCGGGGCGCGGAAGCCGCCGCGGACTGGGCCGGCGGCGGGGCCCTGGCGCGCGAGTACGTCCTGCTCTTCGTCGCCGCGTTCTGCCTGGTGTTTAAGAGGGGCATTGGGGCGTCGGTTGCGCTGCTCATCCTCATCAAGGCTTCTCGCGTCACGGTGCAGAGGCTTGTTTCTGAGAGGCGGACGGCGGAGACCGGGTGGGGAGGCGGCCCCAAGGGGGGTGGCGGCGGGGCGCAGCCGCAGCCGGCGGGCACTGCTGGTGCCGCGGCACCACGCGGTCGACGGAGTAGCAGGGCTGCCTCAGCGGCCTCTTCTCCCGGGCGACGCCCGGGGAAGGACACGGGGGGGAAGAGGCGACGGCCCAAGGCGACGACGACGAAGCCGAAAAGAAACGGGTTCGGCGCGGGGAGAAAGTCGAACGCGCGACCTAAGAAGAGGGGCCAAAGGGAGAGGAAGCCTCTGTGGGACGAGTCCGATGACGAGGACAAAGGCTGTGTGCTGATGTAGTCGGAGTAGGTCGATGGGTGGGGTGTAAAATAAAGAGTGGGTCTGTCGTCTGCTAAAGCGGACGCGGGGGTTGGGAGGGACTCTGACGCTTGTTTGGACGCGACGCGGCTGCTGTCTCTCGCGTACGTACGCGCGCGTGCATCACTCGCAACGTTTGTTTTGTGTCCTTTAACTTGGTTTGACCGAGCGCGCAGCAAATGTAGTGTCAGCGGCAAACGCGAGGGTCTATGGTCATACGACTACGGCCATGCATGAACACGAGTACCCCCCCCCCCCCCCCCCCCCCCCCCCGCGCCAATTTTTACCGTATGTATGAGGTTGCGGGCACTTCAGCTTGTCGTTTACGCAGCAATTTTGAATGCGTTCATAACGCCTTTGCTACCAATATTTAAGAGAAGGAAGACTGTTACCGTACCGACCTACGCCGCTGCCCTGGACGACATTCGGTTGTTTTTATTTTTATTTTATCTTGGTTGTTTTTTCTGCTTTGAAAACGTCGTGAGCATCAACCATTAACCTTTGCTGTGAGACATGGGCACGTAGAGCCCAGCAGTCATGTCCTGGCGCACAAATCTACCATACGTACGCAACTCCGGGAGTCTCGTACTGCTGTGCTTTTACGATCATAGTTGCACTCCTGTTTGCCTATTTTGTCGCATACAGTGTCTACCGATAAGCCGTTGCTGCCCAACTATATAATAGAGTTCGGCACTGAATGTTTCTTACTTGGTTGCATTAACATTTTACTTAGTCGTATCATACGAACGAGTAGACTACTGTTGATAGGAGTACCATAGTGGTAGTAGTACAACAGCAGTACGGACAAACGATTTTGGGCACATACCTGTGAATACAGAAAGCCGAAGAGCCGAACGAAGGCCCTGCCTCGTCACGACAAGTGGTAGTAGTGCTATTAATAGTGTTTATCGTGGTGGTGTTGCCTGTGGGACGAACGAAAATCCATGTTTTCAAGAACGCGCTTGATAGCCCTACTCTCGACGCTTGAAAAAACTCCTCTTGTTTTGTTGCACTCTGCTGTTGTGCAGCATACCAGTTACCTGGTAGGTTTTCTCATGTATGTGCAGTCTCTAGTGTTTCGATGCGCATCGCTTGTTCGTGTACAAACCACGCACTGCAATCTACAAGGCAAACTTCGCCGTCACACACAGAACAGTCGCTGCCACCGAAAACTCAACAGTCCGTACGTACATCGGTCGAATAATCCATCGCTCCCGAGTCCGGTGAGCGCCATTGATGCGTCCTAAACTAGCAAGCACCCCCCCCCCCCCCCCCCCCCTCGTGTATACGAGTATACAGCAGAGCGCACATACAGGTAGCTGCGGTGACCCACAACAAGTAACGGGAATAACAACCCGCAGAGATGAATGAAGCGCAACGATTTGGAGCATACAATACACAGAAACGCCGCGGTGAACAACGGCGGGTGGCGGTGGATTGAGATCACGGTGGTGAATCACGGTTAGGGCACAAGAGTAGGTAGTGCGCACAAATCGACTATGTTGCGGGCTAATCGACTCAGTTGCGGACTAATCGACTATGTTGCGGTATAATTGACACTTATTCGGGCCAATCGACCCTGTTGCGGGAATGTGGACCCTACAGTGGACTAGTCGACCCTGGTGGGCACTAATCTACTATGTTGCGGACTAATGGACCCTGATGTGGACTAATCGACTATGTTGCGGTATAATTGACCCTTCTTCGGGCCAATCGACGCCGTTGTGCACTAATCGACTCTGTTGCGGGAATGTGAACCCTGCAGTGGACTAGTCGACCCTGGTGGGGACTATCCTACTATGTTGCGGGCTAATCGACCCTGATGTGGACTAATCGACTATATTGCAGGTTAATCGATTATATTGCGGACTAATCGAATCTCGCTTTTTCGCTTCGTTTATCCGGGGGCAAACAATGGACGTCGACACGGGAGCTACCGCCAGCCGTGTCGGTGGCTTATCGTAGTAACTGGCATGCAATTTGAACCTCGAGGCGCCCGAAAACATCCGAGCCGAGTTAGTAATAGTGAACTACCTGGTATATCTTATCGAATTTCCGCAATCACTACGTACCGACTACCGACACCCGCTTGGCGCAGGTCCTGCCCCTTCCGCATTCGTAATGTAGCGGACGCTCATTTACGCCGGTCAGAACATTTCCCATCTAACCAGTGCACTACTGTTATAAGGGCTACAGAGTACTTCATCGTGCAGCGTTGACGTTCTATAAGCTTCATTTTTACCAATCCGCCGTCGGATAAAAATCAGAAAGAAAATGAAAAAAACACATCCCGAGATACAAACGCATACACACCAAATGCACCATAATATGTACTCGTACCTCTCTCTTCACACTACTAATACTCTACTGTCTGTAAAACACGCGATCAAACTCTAATCCCGAGCGCCACATTTTTTCTCCCCGACACTACTCGCCAAACAAAAAGCGACGCAGCAAGGCACCACTTTGCGACAGACGTATGATATGATATACCAGGTATACGTACATGTATCTCCAGCAAGTCTACACATGGAACTATATAGTAGTCTACTCTAAAGCTAGTAGCAGCAGCAAAGCTGCTCGGACGGCAAGGCACAATTTGCGGCAACAATCAACGCCGGCTGATACGTCTTCCTTGGGCCTAATTTACTGCCGAAAATTAAAAATACGTCAATAAATACCTCCAGGAACAGGAATAAAAAACAAAAAACAAGAAAAGGCACAGTGTCGCTGCAGAGGAGCACAGACAGACCCCTTCCGACCTCCGACCAATGACATGACAGGGCTGGCTTCGGCTCGTCACGACGAGCACGCCACGACCCACGGGTTCATCCAGTACATATCATACATACGGAGTTCGATTTTTCCCCGATCCAAGTAGGCATTCCTTTTCCGTGTCGCACACAAAACCGCCCCCCAGAAACAAACATGCTTCGCGAGGAGGTCGGTCTTTTTGGGTGCGACAAGGTCTCTCTTGGCCTTAATGTATATATACTAGTTTTAGTGTATGAGGGCGGTCAGCCACGGGGGTCAAACCGCGTTCTCCTAGCACCGTTCCTCAGCAAGGACCGTTCCTCAGAAATAACCGTTCCTCAGAAAGGTCCGTTCTTCAGCAAGGACCGTTCTTCAGCAAGGACCGTTCCTCGTAAAGGTCCGTTCTTCAGCAAGGAGCGTTTTTCAGCAAGGACCGTTCCTCAGAAAGGACCGTTCTTCAGCAAGGACCGTTCCCCAGAAAGGACCGTTCCTCAGAACGGACCGCCCTTGACCTCCCTCTCCAGCCACTCTCGCACGGCCGACGACAACAGCAGACGCGGTTGAAGCACGTCGCCACCGACGCCGCCCGCCGCGTCGGCTGCGCCTTGCGGGGCGTTCTCCAGGCGGGTGACGGCGGCGGCAGTGGCGACATCGTCTAGGGCCTCGACGAGAAGCGCACGTCGAATTCGTCGGGACCACCACAGGGATGGGCCGTCCAGCGACCTCGAAGGCTCGGTTTCAAGCCTGGTGGGGGCGGGGGCGCAAGATATTCTACGGTTTAGCAAAACACGCATTTACGTAGTCGAGCATTAAAAATAAAACTACTGCTAGTATTTTGTTATTGGGTTGGACTGGGGCTGGGGTTGGTATGCGGCAGCACATGGGTGTGCCTCCCCCCCCCCCCCCCCTGACTGAGGTTTCCTCAGCCCTTTGCCTCAACATACTAAACACGAGATTATCTGAATATCCGCGGAAGATCCACGAGAGTAGTAGTAGTTGACTGCCTGCGTCCCTCATTCTTGCAAGATAAGACCATCATCAGATTACTGTGCACGTACACTACCGGCCCTCTCATATGAAAGTGCCCCACAAGAAACTCAGCCTAATCATTACGGGGGAAATAAGAAAGTCGACAGCTATTATACTGAAGTTAGTGTGGGACACACCCCTTTCTCAAATACGAAAGTCAGCCTAAGCCCGATTTCTGGTTTCTTATGAGCGGGCCGGTACTGTGTTGCTATACCAGCAGTACGTAGCCCTTCAACTATACCTACCCGAAACATATTATCTACGAGTGCTCTGTCCGGAAATGTAAGCACCGTTTGAGTGCTCACCTTAGTACCGTAACTGTCCTTGCGTTTCCGGATAGAGGATAGAGTGGTACTAAGTAGCTCGAGAGGTAAGTGTTCTAAACGAACAGCCAAGGAAGCTACAGCTATATATAGATCTGCGTCCATGACGGATACCGTATATACGAGGACTCGTCGCCAAGGGCAACCAAAGGCCCACACCGGGCGACCAAACCCTAGTACTCACGTAGTCAGCAAAGGACATTATAAGACAGCCCAAATGGTAGAGTGATGAGCGCTCAACTGTTGGAGGCGTCTCATCAGGAGTAGTAACGGTGCTCCGTCTCGAAACAGATGCGTGGTCAACGGCCAAATCACTAAGTCAGCAACAAATGAGTGCGCCCCCACACCACAATGACATGACTACCCCCCCCCACCCCCCGATGGGTCTATGGTCATACGACTTACGGCCGTGCACCGGACCATGAGTAACCTCTCTCCCCCCCTCGCCCCCCCAACCCAAACTCCGTCGCCTCGCCCACCTTGCAAACACCCTCGTGCGCTCCGGCCCGGCTGGGGAAACGACGGCCACGTAGTGTATCGCCCCTCGGCACACGTTCCCCGACCTCCCTCCGCCTTCCCACGATGCTTCTCCACGAAACCCGCTGCCGGCACGTCCACCGTCTCTTGGCTTCCCATTTCACGCGCCACCGACCACCACAACCGCCGGCCCTTCCAAGCCCCGACAAACGTCTGCGAAGCCACCACCGCCGCTGGCTGCCTCCCCCAGTCTCACCCCCCCCTCCCGCTGTTGCTGCTGTTGTTGCTGTTGCTGCTGCTGTTGCTGTTGCTGCCGCCGCTGCTGCTGTTCGCTCGACGGGGGGTACGGGGACCAACGCGCCACCGCCGAGGCTATTGGCTCCTTGGGTGACCGGCGCGTCCTCTTGGCGCTGGCTTCGGTCTTGGCCTGCTCCTCGAACCTGGCCTCGTTCGGCGGAAGGGGGCGAGAACCGCCACTCGATGACCGTCGTAGGCAAGGCGGAGACTTCTCCTCGCCGACCAGAGGTGTCGAAAGCGGCTGCGAGGAGAGAGAGGCGGGGTGACGGAGGGGCGGGAGGGGAGGGGGGGGGGGGGGGGGGGGGCTGTTCGAGAACGTGGTGGTACCGATCGACCGACCGATTGCGTCTGTCTGTCTTTCGGACCGCGAAGAGGGGGGAAACGGCACGCAAAACATAATACGCAAACACACACACTCATACACACGCTCATACACACACGGACACGCTCATACACACACGCATACGCTCATACATACACGCATACGCTCATACACAGACATACACACCAAACACACGCACACACACATTCACCGCACACAAAATTCCACCTTTGAACCCCGGAGCGCCATCAGCGGTCGACGCAAGAACATCGTCAGCCACCACCGCCAGCTCCAGTTCCCCCGTAACCCCCCCCCTCCCCGCGCCTCCTCCCCCATCTCCGGACGCGGCCGCCAACACTGCCGCGCCGTGCGAGGCACCCAGGAGTCCCGCGACAGCCTCCGCATAACCGCAAGAAAACTCCGTCTCGACAACCTCGTGCCGCCGCTGCCGCTGCCGCCGCCGGCGACGACCGTGTCCCTCCTCCGTGTCGCCTTTCCCGGCAGCCCCTGCTTCTGCCGCGCGCTGCTGCCGTCGCCGCGGCCCCAGCAAGCGTCGCCACGGTCCGGTCGCCTCGCCCTTCTCCCGATAGCCGGCGGTCGGGTCAAGAGCGAACTCGGGCAGCGGCGCAGGGTTCAAGCGCACCGCGACCGCGAGCCCTGCCGTGCCGAACCGTACCGTACCGTACCGTACCGCGTGCAGTGCCGCGTGCAGTACACCGTACCGTACCGTACCGCGTCGTGCAGTTGTTGTTTTTTGTCGGTTTTCGATTGTGTTCAAGAGAAACCGAACACGGCGAGGGAGGGAGGGAGGAAGGGAAGGAGGGAGGGAGAGGAGGAGGGAGGGAGGGAGGAGGAGGGAGGAGGGAGGGAGGGAGGGAGGGAGGGAGGGAGGAAAAGTTGGGCGGCGTCAGTGGAGACGGAGCATAACATGCCCGGGGAGTCGAAGAGTGCTTGCTGAATCGGAAACTGTCTGGTATTTTTTTTTATCGCGGCCGATCGGCTGAAAAAACATTCGAGCTACGCGTACGTACAAAGGTAGTTGGCTTTATGGCCGCAAGCGGTTCCACAGGCGCTATATATAGCGGGCAACCGGCACTATAGAGGAACCACTACTGTACATAGACTGGGGCTCTTCGCAGGTCATGACCACATAATACCCGCGGGTCGAGTCAAGGAAAACTTTCGAAATCTCACGGGTCGGGGTCGGATCGGGTCCGATCGGGTCGGATCGTATCAGGTCAAGAGGTTTTCAAACTCTCACGGATCGGCTCGAGTCACCCTTAGCCGACTCTTAGCCGACCCGACCTGGCCCGCAAGGCTCTTGACCCGACCCGTGAACAGCTCAAAAGGGCAACCCCTAATTGCAACTGCCACGATACCACGGGTCTCACACCTTCAGGCGAGGGGTCCGGCCACATCCAAAGCAAGCCCGAAGACTCCCTCAGGGGGATATCGACCGCCGGCTCCAGAGCGTTCCCGTCACCACCATCGCGTCGCCCCGCGGCGGCAGAACTACTACCGACGGCACGGCAGCTCCACTTGCCGTCGGTACTGCTGTCGGTACTGCCCGCCCCTCTCCCGGCCAGTCCTTCCAGCGGCGGAAGAGGCCTCGGCAGCAGCTCGTACTCCTGGCCCAGCATCTATATACATACAGCAGGTAAGCATTACCGTGCGGACGACAGCAAGTGTGTAAGGTTACGTAGCGTCTACCATGTATCAATACGTTCCAAAATATAAGCAACGTTTGGATTAAATATGCATATACAAGCGTTATTATATTTTGGAACATAGTAGTACCTGGTGTGGTATGCATGATGACGACGATGCTGCTGTTTATCACAATACCTCATTTCCCTGAAATCTTTGATATCCCAGGATTGAAATCCGGCTATGTACATATATATACATCTTTAATTAAACCAGTATAGTATGCGCGATCCAAGTATACCACACAGCTTACAAAAACATGAGTTTCGACGGAACCCTCGATCTCACAGCTATTAATAACGTTTTTTTTAATATTTACACAAATATATATATTTGTCTGTCACGCGCGGCGACAGCCGAGGGTACGCTTTCTTCAAGGGTATTCGCGCGACGTGACGCCGGGTAGCGATCGAGCTGCTCGCACCGGTGCAGTCGGCGGTGTGGTCCGCGCAAGAGCAAGCGAGTTTTTCGCCTCGTGTGTGGTATCTATACCCCTCCCGCGGAACCAACTTCCCGTGAATCGACACGCTGTTCTTCAGACTAAAAATGAATAGTGCGTGTCATACTGCGGTGTAGATCAAAACAAGAGCGAAGCGGCGGATTGTTTGCTACCATACTGAATGAACACTCAGGGGCAAAACCGAGAGAGAGAGAGAGAGAGAGAGTCGGTGATTGGGGTTGTGGATTTTTTGTTTGGGGCTCTCTCTTCCTCTCACCCGGAAGCGGATGGCGGCCCCTTCCACCGCCGTGCCGACGGAATACCTGGAAGTGCTTCTAGAGAGTAGATGATGCAGACTACTGTATACGGCTCCCTTGTCGGCGACATGAGCTGTAGATCATACAGATCATACAGACCATACAGATCAGGGATCTATCTGCCCTGTTGACCTGAAATATCAAGAACATCAAGCGGGAATGATCTGTATGATCTGTATGGTCTATATGATCTATATAATCTGTGTGATCTGTATGATCTGAATGATTTGAATGATATGTATGATCTATATGATCTTTATTAACTGTATGATCTGTATGATCTGCATGATCTGTATGATATGTATGATCTGTCCAAGGTAGATGTGGAGAGTGTTTGCTTGCTTGCTCTCTTGCTCACCTGGAAGCGGATGGCGGGTTCTTCGCCACCGTGATGCTGCCGCCGCCGCCGCTGCGGCGGTGCACTCGCAAGGTCGGAACATAAGGCCACGGGATACCTGATGGCCGAGGGGCAACGCGCCACAGACGACGTATGCAAGGGAAGCAGGGAGAGTCTCCACGTCGTAAGGGAAACATCCAGACGGGGCACGCTATAAACAGGCAAGAAAAAGGGGCACAACTCTTCTCGTGAAAACAAAATGCAGGGCACGAACCGTAGTGGGGAGGGGGGGGGAGAGGCCTGCTATTTATGTGATCCCGGGTCTGAGCTACGACTATATAGGAGAGGAAGGGCAAGGAAGGGGACGAAGATTATTGTATGGGAAGAGTTTTTGGTTTCGTTTTTTTTTAATGGGAAGAAAAAAAAGGAATGAAAAAAGTAGGCGCGCGCTCGTAGCAAAAGAAAAGTACCGGTAGGTCCAAGAGCGACAGACGGGAAGCGCAGGACTCTAATCCATTGGGGTAGAAAAGCAGCCAGGGGTGCGATTGTGACTGTGACTTAAGGCATGTATGCACTCGCGGCAGTCAGAATCCCGTGCCGTATTAATTCATTCAAGCCTGCTGGTTCTCTTCCGTTTGCAACGCAACAACGCTTCGCTCTGTCACCCTTCACCTCGGTGTTCAAAAACCGCTATATGATATAAAAACCGGGTACGCACATCACCGATGCTTGTGCAGGTATTGGTTCGGAGCCCTCGTGGACTGCTACAAAAACTCATACGAAAACAAATAACGAACAAACAAAACAAACAAAAAAGTCCCCGGGATATCATATCAGCAAAAAACATACGAAAACAAATAACAAACAAACGAACGAAACAAAACCAAAACAAACAAAAACGTCCCTCCGGGATATCATATCATATCAGCAGTACGTACGAACGACCTACACCCCCTTTTTTACTTACCACTGCCGCTCCCAACAGATGGCCGTCCCCGCCCCCGCCTCCTCCTCCCGCTTGAGTTCTTTTTTCCTCTGCGGCACCGCGCTCTCCACCCACCCTTTCAGGAACTCCGCCGCCGGGGTCATCACGCCCCACAACCCAGCAGAACCCTGCGCGGCATCGACATCGACATCGACATCGGCTGCAGCGTTGGATGTGTCACGGCTCTTTCCCGAGGGCCTCGCCGGAGCTTCCGATGGCGCGAGCGGCGGTTCCGGGCGCACGTCCTTCTCTCGCGTCGACAAATCCGGGCTGCCCCTGGAAGCAACAACACCGCTCTCCGCCGCAAGGGCAGCGTCCGTACCATCACCCCGCGACGTTGCGTTCGGCAGCGACGCGGGAGGGTCGCCGAGTACGCTGCGGACGGCTGTAGTCGCGGTCGTGGCCTCGGCCGCGGCCGCGGCGGCGGGCGAGGAAGGAACGGCGACCGCGTCCGGATCATCCACCTTGTCGCTAGCCGCCGCCACCACCGCTGCTGCTGCTGCTGCTGCTGCTGCTGCTGCTGCTGCTGCCGCTGCCGCCGGAGCCGCCGGCGCCGGCGGCGCTGTCACCGACAATCGTTCAATGGCCGCGCCTGCCTCTGCAGCGGTAGAACGGGGCGGGGCAGGGGTGTCGACGGTTTTTCGAGCCTTCTCTTCGGCGGTGGTCGTAGCGGAGGAGGCAGCAGCAGCCGTGGTGGCGGGGGTGGCTGGCGCGGTAGTAGCTGGCGCTGTAGTAGCTGGCGCCGTCGATTCTGGAGAGGTCGTAGCTGGCGCGGTAGCAGCTGAGGCGGTAGTAGCTGTGGCGGTACTGTTACCAAGATCAGAAGCCGCCGCCACCGTATCGGCCAAGGCAGGAGAAGCGACTGAGACAGCTGGGACCGGCCCTAATTCAGGGATCTCGACGGATGACACCGCCACGGTCTGGCCCTCCGCATCGGAACCTCGTGCACCGCTACCGTCGCCGCCGCGGTCACCACCACCGTCGCCACCGCCGCCGCCGCCGCTCGATTTATCTGCGCTGGCTTGCGCGCCGTCGTCCGCGAAACCCTCGACGTTTGTATCGTCATCGGGCATAGAGCTACCAATAATCGAGGACGATGGCGCTTTCGTCTGCCCCCCTCGTCGGCGAGGAAGCTCCACCCCTGCTGCTTGTGCCGGAACCTCATCTGCCACCGCGTTCCTCGAGCCAGGCCTTAAGCCTTCCAGAGCGGCCCCTGCAACACCAACAGCACCAACAGCACTACCATCAACAACACCAACAGCACCAACAGCACCAGCACCAGCAAGAAGTTCGTCATTTTTTTGTGCGACGGCCTGCTCGACGACGACGACGCCGGCTGCTGCTGCTGCTGCTGTTGCTGCTGCTGCCGAGGACGGCGAAGTGGCCGCCGCTCGCGCTCCATCGAGCAGCGGCTGGGGCCCTGCGCCTCCCTCCCCTCCCTCCGACCTACTTTTCGTTTTTTCCGAGATAAGTTCAGTCGACGACGACGACGACGACGATTCCACCGCTGATGTTGCGCTCGCAGCGAGCGGCTCAGACTCCGCGGAAGAAAGCAGTGACACGCTTTGGGAAGCAGCGTCGGCGGCGGCTCTATCGGCTCCGTTAGCGGCCCCGTCGACCAGCGACACCGTTACCTCTCTGGCCGGCAGGCCTCCTCCGACGGGGCCCTTCCCGCCACTGTCCCTGACACTAACGCCACCCGAGGGTTTCCCCACGCCCCCCATCGCTGCTTCCACCGCCACGCCTTCCTCTCCGCCCTTCCCCATCCCGGTAGGACTATGCCCCTTCTCCGTTATCTCCGAAGCCGGAGGCGGTGGTGGTGGCGGTGGTGGCGGCGGTAAGGTTGAAGCATTTTCTTCCCGCACATCGCGGACAGCCGCTGTTGCCGCCGTCGCCGCCTCCTCCCCTACCGACGACCTCACGATCGGCTCCTCTAGGCTCACGGTGGCCACGCTCTCAGCTCTCTCTCTGACGCGGGCATCTCCGTCCGTGGTGACTACGACCGATGCTTCTTCTAGTGCCGGTGCTACTGCTGATACTGCTGCTACTGCCGGTGCTGGTGCTGCTGGCGCGCCTGCGGGGACCGCGGCTGCCGGTCCCCTCCTTCTCCGGCGCCAGGCGGAAAACCTCCCCCGTATCCCGCGCCTCGACGACGCCTCCTCCTTCTCCTCAATCCCCTTCCCCGTGGCCTCCTTCATGGAAGGCATTTCTGTCCCCTCGGGTAGTTCTGGCGACGTTATCGGAGTTACGGTGGCTGTTACATCGCCCTTCGTGTTCCCTGACAACACACCACCGAGGCACGAAGGGAGGGAGGGAGGAAGGGAGGGAGGCAGAGGGAGGAGCGCGAAATGCCAGAGACAGCGCAAAAGGGAGAGGAGCGAAAAAGAAGGAAGAGTCAGGGCTCGGTCGTCCGCCACAAGCCAGTAGAGGGTGCCGCGGTTCCGTACAGAACCCCCCTCCCCCCAACCCCGCGCTTGCCACGAACTACCAACTACGCAAAAATGATGCTATTCCGGGTGGGCTAATGTATGAGCATTGAAATCAAAACCCACGATGGACCCAAAAAAACAGGTTATCTCCCTATGTTTACACACCATATTTTGGTTCTGATTACTAAATTCCCCCCCCCCCCGGAATAGGAGACCATTCTTTTTTGTGCGCGTCAACACCACTTTAGGCCTTTCTATGCTAGTTTCAGTGTAGGGGGGCGATCAGTCAAGGGGGTCAAACCGCGGTTTCCTATGTATTTAGCATAATCTTATATATGTGTGTACGTGCCCGCAGCCCGCAGCAACTTCCGGCATGGGGGTACGCGCGGCATGACTGGTATCGTTTGGGATGTCGCGCAACTTCCCGCGTGGGAGCACGGCACGCGCGGCATGATTGGTGCCGTGTGGGATATCACGCAACTTCCCGCACGGGGGCATGCTCGGCATGATTGGCGCCGTTTTGGATATCATGCCACTTCGGCATGGGGCATACGCGGCATGAATAGTACCGTTTGGAACAACATGCCACTTGCCACTTACAGCACGGGCATGGACGCACGCACGCACGCGCGGCATGATTGATATCGTTTGGGGCATCGCGCGGGTGCGGTGTGTGGTGTGGTGTGGTATGGTGTGCCGGTATAGACCGAAAGTATTTTGCTTGGCGAGAATCATTTGACGACCGCGTTTTCTGTACAATTGTTGAGAACAGCTGGCATAGGTACGAGTATCGAACCATAATACGCGACGTACTCCTACCACCACAGTCAGGCGAGCAAGCCCGTGACGAAACACCGACAGTCTCGGCTATATCTCATTAGATTGGCGTCGTCGACAGGACGGCATCGGGGATTGAAACCGACGGGCTGGAATCGTCAGAGGGAGAAGAGGAGGACGTAGGGTCCGGCTTGGGCAGGGCGGGAGTCGAGTTGGGGGGGGAGGAGCTTGCGGCTATTTTTTTTTATTGAGATCGAGGCACTCTGGTTTCTGAGGGTCCTGCGATTGGTTCGGTGCCGAACCAATCTCTGAACCTTCGGAAACCAGAGTGACTCGATCTCAATAATTTTTCCCCGCAAGCTCTTGCCCCCCCAACTCGACTCCCGCCCTGCCCAAGCCGGACCCTACGTCCTCCTCCTCTCAATCCGACGATTCCGGCCCGTCGGTTTCACCCCCGATGCCTTCCTCGGCGTCGGTGGCCTCTGGCCATAGCCAGATGTCGTGCACCCCGGAGCAGGAGCATGCTCTCGGTGTGGCCTCGGAATTTCTGCCCCCGGACGAAATGGCGGCTCTTTTGGCGGCCTTCTTGCCACCCGAGACGGCTCCCACGCACGCCTCAACCGACGCCGATCACGAATTAGCGCGCAGTCTCGCTGTCCGTGAAGCCGCCATCGTCGTCGACGCGGGTGCACGTGCGCTGTCATCCACGTCTGCGGCGGACGCGCAGGCAAACTTGCTCTGCGCGCAGGAAGCCAGCCGCTCGCGAAACGGACCACCCTCTCTGAGAAAAACATTTTTCGGCTCGGTCTGCAGCGGGCAAGCTGCAGGACAAGGTACGTGCTGTTCAAGCACGCCAGGCGGCGGCTTTCGCCGGTCAGCAGAAGTTGGAGTCGGAGTTGGCCCAGGCCCCGGCAGCCAGTGCCGCTGCCTCGGCAGACGCGGCGCGCGCGTCGCTGATGCCGGCGCGGAGCTGCGGGCGTCCCTAGTAACCGACGTGCGTAAGCACCGTGCCGTTGTCGCTCGCCTGTCTGCTCCCTCTTCGCCTGTCCCCGTCTCCGGTGCTACGTCCGACGCGAAGGGCGGGAATAATCCTCGGCCACCCACGAACGGGTTCGTAGTCGCTGCTCCTGCCATTGCTGCTTCTGCCGTTCCCACCCGCTTGCCGACCGGCCACGTCGGCGCGCGCGGTTTCGCCATCCACCGGCACGAGACGCCCGGTGCGCCGCCACCGTTGGTCTCTACGTTGCCCCCGTCGTTGCGTACGGAATTGCCGCCTTCGATGATCGCTGACGTCGAGCCGCTTTTCACACCGCCCGCTAGTATGCGCGTCGGTGGTCCTTTGCCCCCCCCCGACCACCGACCACCGCCGGGTTGCCGCCTCGAGTCGTGGCCGCGATGGAGCGCGAGTTCGCCCAGATGGGCCTCGAGGCCGGCTCGCCGGTTGCGCCGCACGGAGCGGCGCAGCGTGGTTCGGGTTCTCCAATGCGGCAAGATGTGGGGGGTCTCTGTAACCAAGACGGTTTTCGAGACCACTCATCACTCGGCGACGCCGCAGCCTCCTCCACCGCGATTGTATTCCGCGCCCGTGCCACAAACTGTCGTCGCCTCGCGGTTTCTCGGGGCCTGGTACACCACCCTCATGCTGGCCAGCACCCTACACCGCCACTGCAGTTACGCTCCGGCGCCGTCTCCGTACGACGTCGCCCACCATCGGGATTCGGCGCCGCACCTCCTTCGGGACACACCTGCCTACGGCAACGCACCGCCGCCGCCGTACGGGGGCGCACCACCACGGACGGCGTATAGTTCTTCTGGGGCACAGGGGGCGCCACCACCACCTCGGCCACCGCCACCGAACACGTACGCCAACGCCACTCGTCAAGCTGCTGCTGCGCCGGTCAATCCGGGACCTAATTTTCCGCCGTTGCTTTCTGCCGCTGAGAGCGCGGCGTAAGCACAAACCAAACACACACTTGATAAATAGCACAGGTTTCGTCGGTTGGATCTGTACTATGCAGATCATGGCCAGATCCTGCACAACCTCTTACAACGGCAGGTGAGGAACTAGATGGTTTACTGTAGATAGATAGATAGACAGATAGATCGATATATCATCATTTGCTTAAGGTGTGAAAACAAGGTGTGAAACTTTTCAATGTTTCTATAAAATAAACTAACGTAAAAAAAAAAAAAAAACGTCATCAGGTTTCACCTGTCGTAGGGGCGAGGGGGAGCAGGGGTGGGGGAAGCAACGCCTGCTCCTCGTCCAACGCCACTTTTACGCGCATGACCGATGTCCGGTACTCGTGAACAGGAGCTAGCGCTTGCCGCAGAAGCAGCTCCGCGGTCGAGCTCCCGGCCTCGACCGCCACCCCCCACAGCGCCGACCCGGCCGCGTCCACTCCAGCCGCCGTCCCCTCGGCCAAATCGCTGACGAGCAGCCGCGCGTCATCCGTAACGGCTTCGATCAGATCCGGCACCCTGCTTATTCCCGAAGACGGGATGGGGTTTCAACGGAGGGGACATTACGGGGGGGGGGGGGGGGGGGGGGGGGGGGGGGGGGGGGGGGAGGAGGGTTTCGATCAAATCCGGCACCCTTCTTATTCCCAAAAGTGGGGGGTTTCAACGGAGGGAAAATGAGGGGGAGAGGGGGGGCGGGAGGGTGAACTCATGTCATGCATGGCCGTAGTAGTCGTATGACCTTAGACCCTCGCATCCATCCCTACAACGCTGGGACGGAGGCAAGTCGGGTTTTCACCGACTAGGCAGACATTGCTTGCCACCAAGCGTGGAAGCACAGTGACGTGTTGGGCGAGTCGCACGAAACGTGGGCTGCATCCTGCTGAGAACTGCTTGTTGTTTATGTGGGGGGGGGAAGGGTAGGGGGGGGTTGTGAGGAGGGGAGTGTCAAACTCCGGCCCGTTTGTTACAGAAGAAACGAGTGTGTTGTTTGAGGAGACACCTACAGCAACCTCCCTGGACCTTCAGGGGGGACAAATGTCAGTCGAACATATACAACGGTATACATGTACATATATGTATATAGCATGCAGCATACCTGGTACAATATAGTACACTACGTACAGCAGTAGTAGGCCCCTACTTCAACTTGAGAAATTGACCTTGCATTTTGCACTCTTCATTCTGCCTTCTTTTTTTTTGCAGTTTACGCTGGTTTACGTTTTACATTTTGTTGCATTATTGCTGCCTTTGCTACTTCGCACTCGTACATCTCGCGCATCCATTTTAACGGTTTAGAACGATCAGTGTCACCGACACCACTCCACAAGCATATTTCCAAGGCTTGACACGAACGGTTTCTTTACGGGACGGCATCGACGGTATATAGCGACGGGACGGGACGGTAAAATCGTCAAAATGGTCCCGCGGTCCCGTCCCATCACATATTTTAAACAACAGCTACTATATACGGAGAAATACGCATTTACTCGTTTTTTTATTGAAGGTAGCGACGGGACGGGACGGTAAACCGTCGTCAAAATACCGTCGTCAAAATGGTCTCGAGGTCCCGTCCCGTCCCATATTTCATACGTAGTTCAAACAATACTCGTAGCTACGATATGCGTACGAGTATCACGGAGAAATGCGCACCTGCTCGGAAGCACCTCCGCCGCTTCCGACGCCTCCGCCAGCTTCACCTTCCCGGCATCCACCAGTCGCCTCGACTCAGACGGCAGCGCCTCCGCCCTGGCCCGCCACCGCTCGTACAGCCCGACCCCGTCCTCAAAGGCTCGCCCCGCCCTCTCCGACAGCCCTTCCGCCGCCTCCGCCGCCTCCTGCGCCCGGCGAGGCAACGACGCGAGGGCTTGCACGGTTGCCTCCCCTGCGGCCACCGCCTCCTCCGCAAGCTCCTTGACCTTTGCCGGGGCCGCGGCGATGTCTTCCGCTGTCTGCCCGACGCTCTCGGCCAGCTTCGCCGGGGCCGCTGCGACGGCAGCGAGCGCGTTGTAGGTGTCGCTGATGGGTCTAGGAGTTTTCTCCTGCAGGAAGGATTTCCAGGCTTCGTCGGAGAGTTGCCGTTGCTGCTCCGCTTTCTCCGTGTCCGCGGCGAGCTGCTCTGCCTGTATGGCCTCCGCCACCCGGCGCTTGGAGGTCAGCCAGCCGTGCAGGGGTGTTAGGAGGGCGTGGGCTGCGTCCGTGTCGACGAGGGCTCCCACCGCCGCCGCTGCCGTCTGCTGCACGGCGGACGTGAAAGAGATCATGTTCTTGTCTCCTGGGACAGAAATACTGCTGCTACGAGTACTACTGCTGCCGCTGCTGCTGC
This sequence comes from Saccharina japonica, assembly GCA_008828725.1. Taxonomy (NCBI): domain Eukaryota; class Phaeophyceae; order Laminariales; family Laminariaceae; genus Saccharina; species Saccharina japonica. Next base: position 230,125 of record MEHQ01001958.1, read on the forward strand.
TGCTCCTGCTGCTGGTTTCCTTATTACTGCTATCCTTTGAATTGATTTTTGAAGTGATTTTTGACGACCCCTGCTCCTTCTTTCTCCTGGCAGTAGCAGTAGCAGCAGCAGCAGCGTTGGCCTCAGCTCGAGAAGCAGCGCCATCCCCAGCTTCGCCACCGCGACCAGGAGTGATACCGCCCGGTAATTTTCTCCTCCCGCTCCCGCCCCCCGACGACGATCTCAGGTGCACAGCAGTGTTGGATCGCTCGAGACTGCTGCTGCTGCTGCTGCTCCTGCGATGTGCCGACGAGAGACGTGATATGGCGACATTGTTGTAGGAGAAAGCACACGTTGCACAGCCGAGGAGCGAGACGTAGAACCGCATGGGGGCTAGGGTAATGGTGCACTGCTGTCACCCCAGCACGCCGCTTGTCATGAAACTGGGGCACATACACAAACTGCTGCTGCAGCTGTCGCGTAACAGGTAACACGGAACAGAGTATACGTAGCTGCCGATCCCGAGTTTGAGTTTTGAGTTTTGCAATGCGGGGTGTTCGACACTAAATGGTTGGCGTGATTGGATGAGAAGAACGGGGATACACGAAGTAGATCTTTAATTCTAACGGTCGAACTCAAAGAGGTGCCGAGAGCCGTGAGCCGAGTGTTGTTTCGTGCATATTTATATGACACCGGGTACCTGGTATAGCGTACTACCGCGTACAGCATCCTAGAGCGCACAGCGTACAGCACAGCAAGCAGAAGTGGGTCGACACGAGCTACAATAATAGCTCTACATCTTGTTGGGGGCAAGGGGGAAGGGGGGGGGTTCTAAGAAGAGCTGATGTGAGCTGGCCTTCCCCGGGTTGAAACGGGCATATTTACCCTCTAATTACTTGTCTATTATGTGGATATTTTTTTGTTGCACACCCACGATTTTGAGGACTAAACTACTTTGAATTAAAGGGAGCTGGAGAGCTCAGTTTCGCGTACAGTAAGCGACACGTAAGGGGCCCCTTTGGGCATGAAAAAAAAAGAGTACTTGAGTCTTGAAAAATATATATATTTCAAATTCGTCTTGGGCACCAGGGATATGGCGAGTGGTTTTCGAGTAAAGAGGCACTTTTCGTGATGAACAATGCGTCTGGTCGATACGCCTCCTGAGACACAAATATTTACCATGACCTAGGCTCTCTAAAACTACTCATCGGTTGCAATTATGAGCATTAGAACTGGAGAAATGTCGTTTTCCGTCGTACGGAGTCAGGAAGATGTGGAAATTATACCAGAAATAGTATTGCAACAGAAAACAAAAAAAAATGATTTGTTGTTATTTCCTCTTGTATTTTTTGCCCGAAGGGGCCCCTTATAAGTAATCTCTTATTTTTGGCCAGACTGGAATTCTTAGCATCAAGACTTGGTGTGTTCCACACTATATTCAGTACAAAGCTGTCGCATTCTTATTTTTCCGCCAAAATCTCAGTCTCACATTCTTGATCTTAATTGTCAGATTTTTAACATCTGTCGCGCACTACTGCTGTATGTACGAAGTGAAAAAAAACGTTTTAATTCGTACATCGGACAGATCAGCCACGATCTAGACCTCGGATCAGATATATATCTCTGATTAAAACTGTGTGACCGGCACATACAGGCAGCAGCTTGTGGAGATACGCCGATAAAAATAGTAACGCCTCCACAACAACAGAGGGGAAACGGGGATACCATGACAAACTCAGTTCATCGACCAGCCAGCAGCTATACCGTTGTGGGGGGTAGGGATGGAGGATCGATGGCAAGGCATGTAGGGGGGTGGGGAAGGAAAGCACCTGCTCCCAATCATCTCGGTGACTACACAGGTCGTCATTTCGAGGAGGGTGTCGTGTTCCAAACCGAAGCTTACGAAAGTAATGCGACGACATTATTAGTGTTCTTCACGTCAAGCCGTTATTTCTATTCGTTCATCCAGCGGCCGTGATGATCATTCATCCTAGAGACACTCCTCGCGCCATTCCGCGATCAAGAGTCTGCCGATTGAAGGATACCACCACCCCCACCCCTCCCACCACCACCACCCCAACCACCCCCACCACCCCACCTGCACCACCACAACCACCACCACCATCACCACCACCCCCACCCCC